>JAVJGI010000003.1:8881726-8914422 GCA_035590275.1 Ibycter americanus
CCCCATCCCTCTGGGTGAGGGGGAGTGAGCGGGTGGCTGCGTGGTGCTTGGTTGCCGGCCGGGGTTAAACCAGCACAATCAGCCTGCAACATGTGGGTAGTTGCCACCCTCACAATTAGAGTGGCTATGACAGTAAGTCCGGCATTTGGGTCAGCTGATACACAGTTTGAGGTTAAAAAAGGTCAGCACCTGTACTGGTGTAAGCAACTTTCCTCTTCATCCTTCACCAGGCATTCCCACCCCTGCACCATCCCCACAGCTGCCACAGGTTTTGGGGCCCTTTGCTGATATTGTTAATCCAGATCATTCCGTTGTCTGGTTTACCAGGCAGCCCTGCAAACAATTGCATCAGAACAATCAAGGGGGATAAATAAGATGACAACTAAATTATTATTTGTGAGGAAAAAAACACAAAACAAACTGGCAAAAAAAACCCAGTTACCAGGAACAACCCTAGATTTACATGAGGAAATTGCTGCCAACATGTTAGATTAAATGCTTATGTTGAAAGTTTTGAATGAATACTAAAGTTTCATTTTAACAATTCCAGGTCATTACATTTAAAATTATTGCTGGGAAGCACATCCAGAACACATCTCCATAGCAAAAGTACACTGAAGTTAGGGAGTAGTTCTGAGACACGTGTTTACCCCTTTAAAAAGACATTTGTTTTAATAGGAAGATAAAAGATTATAAATAGTTCAGCACAAATCTTCAGTGTAGGAAGGAATCAATGCAAAATCTCAGATAAGGTCTGCAAATTGCAGTCCTGTGCATCAGGGCCCAGTTCCGCTTGCTCTTACACAACAGCCTTATTGACAAAAGCAGGATTTCTCCTGTGGGAAAAGAGGATTCCGGATCTTTGTTTAGAACATCTATAATTATGTTAGCAGCAAATTATACATAATTACCATTTTATAGTCTTTGAATGTATCTATCATTACATTTATCCCTGACGGACTCAGAGATTCCAGTTTTCGGCAACCTCAAGCCCTTTCAGTGCTCCCAGTGACTCTAACGACAGCAGGACTGGATTCATGTATAACCAGAGATAATAATGCAACGTGGCCATGCTAGAAGTGGGAGCTGCATGTTTGTTCCTAAGCCAAACTCAGCAGGGAGAACCTGACATGCACACAGACAGAAAGCTCTTTTCTTAAGAATACCAGGTGTTGCAAATAAAAAATCTCAGGCAAACAGCACGGACCAAATGCTGGCCTTTAGGTGAAGGTACTATGAAACTAGTGGGCATCATGTATGCACGTCTGTGGACTGAATTAAGTTTTTTTACAGTACCACAATACTGAAATCATGGGGGATTCATGAATGGACTCCCTGAAACTAAAATGAGGGTCAGATGAGGACAAAGTAGAGAGCAGTTCTTTTTTTCTTTTTTAATTTGAAAGGACTAATTCTAAAAATTAAACACATATATCTATGATAAAAACCTCATATATTTCAGAGTAAAACCTTTTCATACAATATTAATGTTTAAAAGAGTCTCCTGTGATTATTTCCACTAAATAAAAATATCAGAAGAAATGTCTCTACCTGAAACAAGTTCTGAAGCATCATAAATAAAAATGCATTCATGGTGCTTAATGTTGGACTGTAATATAAAAAGAGAGGAGATGCTAATGATGCAAGCTCTGGTCTACAGACAAAAATACAATCTTGCTAAAGTAGTCTTTATTTCTTTATCAAAAGTACATGTGGTTCTGTGCTAATTCCTGTTCTCTGTTAAAGAAACAAAAGCATAATTATTGTCAGAATTTTTTTCTAAATAAAGATGAGTTGCTAGAGGTGCAGGATGATCAGCAAACCACATTTCAGAAAAGAATTCAAACCACTTTAGTTTTATTGCCTTTTTTCCCCTCTGAAGTTAGCTTAGATTGACAAAACATTTCCCAAGACAACACTGGAATACAAGGTAATATTTAGTTAGATCTAACTCCATCAAAGCCGGCATTTGCTTTCACTGACTTTAGTAAAAGTGCTAACTAACTTGCAATTTAACCTTAACATACAAAGCAAGGTGCTTGCATTGCATAAGCTCTGGAACAATGTTTAGGGATGGTGAGGCCGATTTACAGTTAACCAAAACACCAGAGGACACAGACTGGTCTCCCCCTGGGACATTACTGGGTAACCAGATGTTTGAGGGTTAACATTTGTACCCACAGATTCACCGCCTTAAGAATCTGCTCCCAGATGTTTTTGTATAGTATACTTCAAACTAAGTTATTTTTAAAATGTCTCTGTTCCCTGTGAGTAAAGCCTACAATCATCTGTCAACAGCATGAAAGAGTTCTTTTTTATGTGCATTTGCATTGTCTGATTAACTTTCTTCAACACACACAACATTCCTCATGCTGTGAGATATGTAGGAGGTAAATCAGTTCAAGATGGCAGTTTTTTGTCTCTCCTGGAAAGGCAAATTGCTTCTCTCAATTACAGTTCTTCTTCCTCACTGTACCAATACACATGACCAAGAATTAACTTATTGCAGATGTAAACACCATTGTGCATCCCCGGTGGGTTCTCTGCCCAAGTCCCAAGATTTTGGGTTTTGTCAGTACCTGGGTACAGAAAATAGAAGCCATTCTCTCTCACCATCTAATCAAGGTAATAATTACAGGCAGTGGATCTGGAGCTAAGAAGAGGAAAAAGGCTTTTCAATCACTGCCTCTGCATTTCAATCGAAGCCCCATGCTGTACAACACTGGAGAACAAGGTGTAAATCAGCTTAAGAACATAGTTCTGCATTCAATGCGTTGTGGTTTACAGCTCCCAAATGACCTTCATCTATCTTCCTTAGCTGTAGAGGTGTATAATTGAACTAAAGAGAGGCTTGAATAATGAGGTTGAGAGTGGCAGCTCGGCTGCTGTTGCTTAATAGTGTAGCAGCCTTGCACTTTGTTTTCTGATATGTAACAAAATACTGTAGTGGGTCCAATTCTTCAGGGTGACACTTGGTGATAGTCCCTTTTAAAATAGAAAAGAGCAGGGGTTTTGCAGGCAAAAAAACTATAAATCTTTGGCTGCAACTAGGCTCCCAAAAATACAATTATATGAACCATTTTCTATTCAATATCTGCTCACAAAAGCTCAGAGAGACAAATTGCAATTATCTGCTCTTCTTTCAGTCACGGAATCTTTCTATTTTTTTAACTTTTCATCTTTCTTGTGAAAGATTCCCCTCAGCTCAGAGGAGTACAGTGTGACACTTTCTGGCAAGACTGCTGTACTGGGACCTTGCCAGAACAAGCAGAGATGAAGTCTCTGAGAGCAACCTTTCAAGCAACAGGACCTTGTTTTCAGATCATGCTTTTCCTATATTTATGGGTACTGGAGTCATCCTTTCTCTCTGTTAGTGAGGCTAACATTAGAGGGCTGCAGTCTTTTCAGCCCTTCTAACTCCTCCTTACTACCAGTTCATTACTGATAACTACACTGGGAAACAGGTCTAGCAGTCCAATAGTCCTGGATCAATGCAAGATGTCTCCCCAGTCAAGCAGCTGTCAAAAACAAATGTGCCTCCTGTGGCATTTTTGTTGATTTCATGGACACTAAAAGACTCCCTCATGCATTTACAGCACCAATTAAACAGTCAGTCTGCTAACTGCCTCCATGTTACACCAACAGTACCTCCAAGTCAGTATAAGATCTGAGGAGCCCAGAGGAATCTGGAGCAGGGGCTCCCAGACCTCACTGGTGCAGCCCCAGAAACAGCCAGCATCCTCTGCGGGCTCACCCAGCGGGAGGCAGGGTGAAGGAGGTGCCAACTCTTGAGCCAGCAAGGGAAGCCGAAAAACAGAAGGAATGTCAAATGCAGCAACTGACTTCCGGAGAGGCATCTTCCCTGGCTGAGGAAGTAAGTTACAACCTACTTTGCTCATGTTTACATCTTGTGGGAAGAACCACTACTTTTCATTCCCAAAATCACCTCTCTGCAAGACCACAGGAAGCACTGTGGCAGTGTTTCCTCCAAAATCATCAGTCCACCTCACATCTGACATATAATATGATAAAAAATTACAAATTGTATTGCTTCCAGGATGTTCACTGATTATTTTATGCTCCTCCCCTCCCACTTTTGTTGTTTGTCTACTTGACAGAGCAAGTTTGTTCAGGTTTTTTGGGCTGGCATTTCTCTTTTGCAGTGTTCACATAGACCACAGGAGAGAAACTCTGCTTTTGAAAGCCCCATAACTGGGCTCTGAGACAATCTGATTTCTTACAGTTTCATCAGCAGGGTGATACAGGTGACAGCAGTGAGGCAAAACGGGTTTTGAAAAACAGCAAGACTAAGTCCTGTTGTCCAGGAAAATGCCAGGAGGTAAAAGTCATTACGGGTTTTTTAATGCAGCAACATTTCCTAAAGTGAGAGCATATACACTTGAGAAACACAGAGTCCCAAGGAAAATAAACCACCAGCCATTTGGGTATTCCACAGGGAAGGCTGCCATGCAAAATTTGACTTCAAAAACTAAAATAGATTTAATATATAAATGACCCAGTCTGGCTTTGTCACCACTGATTGCTAAAATACACAGCTCTCTGAAAGGAAAAAAAGTGGACTTACCAAATTTATGTTATTCCTGGCTCTAGTATTTCAAGTTGCCATTCTACCCCACATTAAATACCTCGAAAATATTAAGCAGTCATCATGCCCACATAACTTTATTGTACCTTGTAGAAGTAAGCTTCAGTTGGCTTCACTTGACTCATATGTTAAATTTTCTTTACAATAAAATAGTGGTACCAAAGCTGCAGGTGTATCGAGTTGTACTGTATGAAGTTTTAAGTACTGTAATATATAAATATTTGGCAGATTAAGTAATAGTGAAAGCTTTTAAGGGCAGTCTGATGTAAGTACTGACTTAAAAGAGTAGTTCTGCTTATTTTTAATGGGCTTTTGTTTGCAAGCAAAAGTTGTCCAGTCTACTCCTAAGTCTTATCTAAAACACAATTCTGAGCAAACTTCCCTCTTACTGAAGACCTGACTGACCTAACAGTTTTGTCGAGGATGAATTTTTCCCCTTCAGAAAGGGAAGCATCTCTGTGTTAATGTTTAAGTGCATTAAAGAAAGTTGAGAAAATACAGAATGGCAAGAGTTACAGCTTCTTCTTCACTGTAAGACAGGTTGACCAATGTAGCAAAGGCTGGTATCTTATTTGTGATATGGGATGTGGCTTTGGCACAAATCTGAAAAATCTTGTTAGAGAAAAACTAGTAAAGGTGGTAACACTGTCCCCCTTGGGACTCTTGGCCTTTAAGTACAAGAAACCTGTGTAGAAAGAATAAGCTAAGAAGCGTTCATGACTCTCAACTTCACACCTCCAGTACCTGCCTACATTGGTTAAACACAATACTGCACTCCGAGCCTGATGGTCTCCTCACATTTACTCTGACAACTGACTCTTCTCTATAGGAAAGCAGTACTGGACGTTATTTTTCAACACGCTAACACTGACACACCCGGTACATCTGCCAGGAATAATGGAGAAACTGTCACTTTTCTGTCTAATGGCTTATGTTACCATAAAGAAGTGCAGAGGTAAAATTTACTTACCTTCAGGTGTCTGCTTGTGAGACAGATTTTGCTCTCAGCTATTCGCATGTGAGTTTGCCACAGCACCCTTGACTTCAGCTCGGTGGAGTTACTTTGGATTGACATCATTTCACCCAATGTATGGGCTGTGCCTGTGGGCTTCCTCCCATCAGCCTACAGCTTGTGAAGGACTTCAGAGAACTGAATCAAATAAAACCTCTCATTCCTTCCTTCATTACTGCCACGATTTGTGATGATAGCCACCAGACTCAGATGCTGTAAATCTTACACATCACAGTGGGTTTCTCAAGGTAACCTGTCCACACAAAAGAACGGGAAAGCTACTGGTAGGTTTAGGTACACAGGGAAAGAAAAACATTTGGTTTTTCAGGACCATGCCTTGCACTCTAAAATAAGAGAAAGACTCTGGTATCCCTCCTCTTCCTCCATCCAGAAGGGGAAGTTCCCCTCAGCAGTTTCCAGAATCCTGAACTTTGGAGATACTGAAACTACCCCAGCTATGATGATCCTGGAGAGGTTTATACTCTCTGAGATTACTAAATTACTGCCACTACCTTATTACACATCGAGTTCTCAGGCAGACTCTTAATTGGTCCAATTTACTACAGTTCCCTTGAACTCAATGAAAAATTCAGAACATTTACAAAGGACGTAATTCTTCCCTTTCCTGACAAAGGCAGAAGGACAGTGTGCATAGAAGACCTGAATCATGAGATGGGAAAACACTTTGAATTGGCAGAATCAAGGCAGGTATTTTATTTATCTGACTTTGGTCCTGGGGAAGTTTCTCTAGCTGCAGCAGGCTCAGAGGACACGCTGCACCCACGGCAACTGGCTATTCTGTTTGCAGCTTGGCAATAACGATCTTTAGCCTTGATTATCAATGCAGCACCCACATTCAGTGCTTCAGCTATACAGGTGACCTTAGTAGGTAAGATGGGAGGGAAAGGGGGCTTGAATTCTAGCAGGCAACATCCACTGACCACGTAAAGTGATTCTGCAGCTGTTACAAGCCATGCAGACCTGTGAAATCTCAATCAGCAGACTCACTCTGGCTGGTAGACAGCTGGGTCACTGTCACAGACACAAACATCTTGTTTAGTTGCACCTCACATGAAGATTTTTTATTGTAGAAGTGGTTACTAAAGGCTTGAGAAAGCTTTATATACCCATACACACACTTCTTTTTTGTATGGGGAGAACACAGTAAGGGGAATTCTGGTTCTTGCTTTTTCCCTTGCACATCCAGAGATATATAGGCCGCGTCACTGCCCAGTGAGTACTTACAAGCAAAGATATACAAAAGAAGTCCAATCACCTGTACTGGCTACAGCCAGAAACATGAGGCACCTCCTTATCACGCTGCTCTTTGTGAACCAGCTTACGCATCTCCCTTCTCACATACCACCCTGTGCATCATGGCAAGGTTCATCTGAATGACTGAGCTGCTTTTGCTCAAACACAACCTGTGATGCACAAGCAACTCCTGCCTGCTCCAGCCAGGGTCCATCAAGGAGAGGGTACGTGGTGGGCTCTGTCTTTACAGCTTCCCATCTCCCAGTTTACTATTAAAAAGCCCACACCTATACTTGATCTCTCCCTTCCACTGGTATTTACACTGAGGCACAGAAGAGCATTCCACTTCTGGACATCTCCCTCTCACTGAAAGAATCACCAGGATCCAAACCCAAAGCTTCTCATCCCCCCATTAGCTGAACCCACTTTCCCTTAGTGGGTGTCCCTTTAAGAGGTGTCCTACCCCAGAGCTGGAGCCAGGCACCAGGGTCTCCACACACACAGATGAGCTCCCCACCTTTTTGATGGTGTTTTCCACGTCTAAGCAGAGCACTTCAAACCACAGTCAAATAGAGTAATACATTATTATAAGCAGCCAATACTTCAATTAAAAACATCAAAACCTTGTCTCCATTTCCTGTGAAAAATCTTGCGATTCACTGCAAATAACTGCATAGGCATGTAGCCACAATGGATAACGAGGTGTAGTCATTTGAAATAACTAAAAACCCCTCTGCCCTGCAAGGTCATCTACAAAAAGAACCACCAACATCTGGTGAACTGATCAAGCTTTGCCAAATGCTGAATGCAGGCAACTTGTCCGTCTGTCTGCCTGTTTGTTTTTGTGGGATGGAGACTCTAACTCGAATCAGGAAGAAAACACAAAAGAATTGATATATCTTTCTCTAGGAATGCTTTGAAAATAAGTGCCTTTTGGTGCCTTTTGGGCCTTTCCAAATGCAAACAAGTTGCTCCTGAAAGGAAGCACCATAAGCACTCTCTGACGAGAATGTTTCAGCTGACTGCAAAGGCAGCCCAAACTCCACTGAAGGCAAAGGATGCACAGTCCTCTCAGTCCCCTTCTCACACCCACCCCAGAAACACACCACTGGGCATCTGGAGGCCAAAAAGACATGATCCTCCCCCCTCCAGCACAGCCATCTTTCAGGCAGAATGATCAACTGAAGGGGGGGCACTGGGCTCAAAACATGCCACGGATCCACGACTTATAAGTAATGTGCACATGAGTGGTATCTAGTCCTCTGTATATGCCAGGCTGGTGGAAATGTATGGAAAAGGCAGATGATTGACACTGCTAAAACCCTACTCTGTTGCTTACAACAGTAGATTTGACAGGTCTGGTTGAACTAATACTCTTCCAAAACTGTTGTGTGGAGACTTACTGCAAAATGATATTATCTGGGAGATTACAAAAGCAAACCACAAAAATAAAAGCAGCTGGAATTGTGCTACAACATTAGGGAAGTCTGATTTACCAAATCAGGTCCTGAATTGCTGCTAAATTCAGGAATTGGTAGAATCTCCACAGTTTTACTTAAAATCCTTTCCTTGGTGGAAAAATCCATAGAAATAGAAAAGTTCTGTGGGGCAATTTCTCAGAGTTTCTACTTTCACTAAAACTTCTAAATAATGCTTGATTTCCAAATTACTTTCCCATCTCCACAACATACTTCCAAATCAAAACCAAAGTCCATGTGATCGTTCTGGGAAACACTACCATGTAAGCTAAAGCTGGTCCCAGCACTTGGCAGTGTCTTAAGCTGTGCACTTAATTATAGAAGAGAGAAAAAAATTACTTTGCATAATGTCGTCAAGAGAGTCACATAGCTCTGCATTTCATTCTAATTGTAGAAAAACAAGACATCTCTATAGCTTAAGTGTGGACAGCATAGAGTCCTTGGGTATTAAGCTGGACTAACTCTATGCTAAACTGGCTATCTTAAGTCCCTGCTTTTTAGCCACCCTCCCTCTTTTCCTCTTCATATAATTTGAAGACCTACACTGTAACCTTGGGGCGTGCACATACAGTTAAATATAACTTCTAAATATAATTTAAATATAATTTCTAAAGAAAGAAAGGACTGAGAAGGGATTTAAATTACTATTGAGCCCAATTCTTTTCATCTTAAAGAGACACTGACCAATTTACTATTTTTTTTGAATGGATCATTATAGTTCAATGGTAAAGACTTACAGAGCACTCATAAGCATAGTACTAAACCCCCTAAAACATCCATAAACTTTAAATATTTTCTTATTTTCTTTAATGCATTTTTTTCTGCCATCAATTGCACTGAAAGCTTCTGTTAAGCCTAGCAATGCATTGACAGGCCCTGCTGCTGATATTTTCCCACCAACCAGTTTTAGGAAAGAGAGTACAGAGCGGTTCTCAGAAATCAACAGTGACCTGTCTTTGCTCAATGTAGATCGAGAGCAAGTCCTCCAGAATCAGTGGTATACATTTCTAATTTATATGCTGGTATAAATTAGAAGAGTAAAGGTCAAAGATTATGAAAAGGTGAAAGTTATCAATTAACTCTCAGTGAGTGATTATTTGTATTACAGTAGTCCTTAGAGGCCAATGGAGACAGAGCACTCCTTGTGATAAAAATCACACATTAAGAAAACTGCTGATTCAAAGATCTTAAAAGAATTTACCATTATCAGGATTCTGTCTGCACTTTTCTCAAATTAAAACTGCAGCAGTTGTGCACCTTTGTTTATATTTTTCTGAATATTTTCTCTTTTTAGAAAAAATAGGAACAGTGGTCATGTAAGAAAATGTTTGCCCCTAGTTCCAGCATGTGTCTTCTCCGTCACACCCAAGCTCCCAGCCGCAAGCAGACTAGCACAGACCCCAAAAGGAAAAAACATTTTGTCACAGTTACCTAAGAGCTTTCCAGCTGATGTCCACCCTGTCACAGATAGCTGCTACGACACAGTGGAGATCCATTTGCATCATTGCTTTTTATAAGAAATATTAAGATTCAGAGAGTAATGTCATGCTGTTACGAAAACAACGTGTAATATTAGCATTATTGTGGGAAGCCAAAGAGGAATGCTCCTAACACAGTATGAACACAGCCTTCACAGAATGTCACCCAGAGTTTTGATTCTTAGCCACGCTTCTGGTTAGACATCAGTAGATGGTCTGGTTAGACCGAGGTGGTGCGCAGAGTACAATATAAGGATTGAAAGAAACTGATCTGAACTGATTGTTCTCTGTAGACTAAGCAAACAACTCTATGGACTAGGCTTTCAACACCAATGATAAAAAGTGCAAACATTTTATTCAGCAGACAAGTTTGTGAAGAGACTGTCACATACATTTGTCAATTGTTAAAATTTCTCACTTAACAGTTCTGCCTCTCTCAAGTTAATATTTTCCCAGAGCAGAGACTGAAAGAATTTAATGATCACAGCGCCCTTTAGATCTTCTGAGAAAAACAAAATTCTTGCCAGGTAATTGGCATCAGCCCCTGTTTACCAAATGCTCTTCAGCCTATAACCAATAAATGATTAACAAGGAACTTCTCAAGTCACTTTCCAGATGTTGTTTATTGAGACATCCTTGCGCTGCAATGACAAATGGGGCAGAAATAAGCAATGCACTGCTTGGCAAGATCCTGCCACTCAGCGGAATATCCCCAAGGCTGAATAATTTGGGTGAACACCACTGTACAAAGGTTAGATCTACTTTCCTTTATATAAATAAAAATGTGTCCCAGCTGGTACTCATTAGGTTTGAAGAACCAAACACTCGTATTTTCTCAAAACAGGTAGTAACAACAAGCCTTTAACGCAAGAGCAAAGGGTAACACTTCAGGGTAATACTGTTTGATGTGCCTAATGCTTTATTCTCTTTTTGTAGAAGAAATCTTAAGATAGCCACTAAATTTGCTGGAATGAGCTGTGAAAAGTTACACTAATAATGGAAGTGGGAGGGAGGTTATTTTTTCCATTCTTTTGCACCTCATTATACTCCTAAAAATAATAGTGTTGCTGTAATGATAATTCCAATACAAAGCAATTTATATGGGACAAAGCTGCATAAATACTGCACCGACGTGAGGATGACTCTATTACCAGGAGCTGGAGGGACCCAAGTGACCACTAGAACCAGCAATACTTGGTACAGTTTTAAATGTCAAAATTCATGGCAAGGGCTGTACTGGATTAGCATGTATACATGCACAGTGCATGTTTGTAACTATTCCATATACGCACAGGCTAACAGAGCTCTAACCTCAGAACTGTTGTGATGAAAATTCTGAAAATCATAAACAATTTTTTTCCCAGGCTATCAAATGGGATGGGATTAAGAAAAAAATAAAACAGATTGCAAATGTACAGATAAAATAAAGGTTAGCAGACCTGTTATAATAAAATTGTAATTGGAACTGATCTGGGGCAGGGCGGGGAAAGGTACATCTTAGTGACCAGATTTGCAGGTACAGTGTCACATTGAGATAAGATGTTGAAATCTACTAGCTGCTTTTGCAAAATTTAAATCTCAGAAGCCTGAAATCCTACAGAAATTTGCATATTTTCACTACCTTATGTTAAAATCTATAATGATTCAGGCACATTTGAATAAGAGACAAAAAGAAGGATAATAGAACCTGTCTGGTTTGGGATTCAATCAAAAACTAGGACCCTCCCTTTGACTGGGATGTGATTCACTACTCTGCATCAGACAAATAACAGTAACAGTTCCTGAGATAAAGGGGGTGTTTCTGCAGCCAGAAAACAGGAGGGAATAGCAGCACAGCATAGCAAAAGAGAGCCTCTTCCTTCCCCTCTCCCACACCCCCGGTACTAATGCTTTGTGTATGACAACGGACATCCTTTTCCAACACCTGCAAGTGACCTGTGGTGATGCTTTAACAAGCCTCACTGATTTTGTCCTGTTTCAAATCCCTGTGACCCTCTAATAACAAGACTTGAGGATGGGAGACACTGGAGTGGCAGGCGAGCCAGTGCAGTCTCACGTATCCAGATGCAGTATTATTTGAATTCTGTTCCCTGTGGTTTCAGCCCTATAGTGGCAGTTCCCCATCAATTTCACTGGCACTATCTAGCCTCAGAGGATTTAGGATTTAGTTCTGCTAATCTCTGGATCCCATATAACATTAGATATTTAGACTGTGATCTCAGGCAAGGATTTGTCCCTAGAGTCACATTAGATTACTAAGCCCCTGGGGAAAAAAAATAATTAAGAAAATCCATAATGAGGGGTATCAGTCAGAGATGTATTCTATGCCACAAAAAACAACTGAAAGGCACAAAATAATCTTGTTTAAAAGGAAGAAGATTTTCCTTCCAAGTGGCAAAACAGCCATGTGTAGTCTGCAGAATCAGCTGGAAGCAGCTGCAGGTCACTGGACGCAGAGCGGGGCAGTGAGGCCAGCCGCTGGGGCTGGCTGGACCACACAGCTCAGCCAAGAGCCTGGTTTTCTGGGCTCAGTGGGGAGACGCTGGTAAATCCTCTGCTACCCAGATTGGAACTGGGTAAATGTTATTTAACTGCATTCATTCCCAGCTACACCACTCTCCTGCTATAATAGCACTGTCAGCTTGCAGATAGACAGTGAACTTAAGGAGGCATCGCCTTCTTCACATTTATGGAATTCAAACACCTGTCCAGCTCCTGCCCATCCAAGTATACACACCCAAAACAATTAAACTCCCGTCCTGTCTCTGCTCTACCACTGGCTGAGATTTCTTCTCATTCACACTAGTCCTAAGAGGCACTTGCAGGGATCCTGTGTTGAGAATTGGCCCTCCTTTCTCATTTCACTCCTGCAGGCAGGCCCCAGGCATAGCCAAGGTCTCCCAGCACACGATTTGTCTGGTGACCTCTAGATGCTGGAGTTTGATAGGTGATGATTCCCCTACAAAGCACTTAATCAATAAATCAGTTCAGCTTCTTTCTGAATCAGGTACTGACACAACAGCACACTACAGAAGGGCCTGAAAGAACTGTGCGATAATTTATTGATTATAAACAACCCAAGAGCCATTGTCAAAAGCAGCAGGCATTGTTCTTTCCAAAAATCAAATCCATACTCTAACGATCTGTTTTCCCTCATTAAACACTTGAAAGGCTTTCTTAGTAGCACTTTTTACTACATGGGTGTCCTATTTCATTTTGACACATACAACGTGATCCTGGCATTCTCTTCAGTGTATAGTTGCTTGTTTTGTTTACTGTTATTTTATGTCATATATTCTCCTTTGTAGTTCTCATTTACAAATAGAAAAATCCATGTACATCTTTGTCTCATCTGTCTTTAGCAACAAAACAAAATGTCTGAGTAGCAAAAGAGAAGTCACACCAGAAAGAAACTGAGGAAAACAGCAGAATTTGTTTGAAAAATATTTGGAATATTCTGTTCTGATTTTCCTTTGAGGTTCATGTGTCTCACATCTTTGATGGAAAGGTAATGACTGCAGACAAGCATGCAAGCAGATGTGATCCAAGCAGATTGCTTTGATGTATTCTCTTAAGCTTATTTTAAGCAATATCACTTGAAAATGACACTTCTAAAAAGTTGACAACGCAGGTTTCATTTCTTGCCTCATGCAGGACTAGTCATTTCACCTCTGAATAATTTCACAACCCTTCGGGGAACTTCAGTTGTACTTACTAACTCTTTGACTCTGCAATGAAAAGTTATTTTCTCTGTAGAAACAGATCAGTGGGAATAAGCTTCGGGGTTCTGCCTGGGAAAGGTAAGCGGATTTGGCATTAACAAAACATTAATTTCAGTATCAGACAGGACACCTCTATCTTTCTGCCTGCAACTGTTTAGTGTTGAAATTCAAGAATCATCATAAGCAAAATATCCTTTCTCCCTGGGAGAAGCCCGAGCCATGCTGGGCTGCAGAAGACAGAGTTGGATGCATCTCAGCACTGTGGACCACTTGTCATTTCCACAAGAGCTATGGCCAACTTCAGTAAAAAGCTGTATTGTGAATAGCTTAGAGCTACAGTAGCCAACACTGACAAGAGAATTTGGTTGATACAGCTGCAGGATGTTTAATATAAACTTGAGCTGCTGCCACCTAATTATCCTTTGTGTATTTCTTGTTTAATGCTCTTAGGATCAAGGGCTGTTCCTCAGAGCTCCTGCTGAGATGCAACCTCCCAAACGTTTTTGAAGTACGCACATGTTGAAACTTGGTACCCATAACCTTACAGCTGAAATGAGCTGAAAAAGTACTTTGTCAGCATGAGACATTATTGACCCTTACAACATACCATGCTATTTCATGGTGAAACAAAAAAACATGCTAATTGGGAAAAATATATAGTGCAGTCAATAGAGTTACGATAAAGATACATCAGTATAAACAAGATCATGGTCTGGTCCATTATTATTAATTATTTCCAGTAAGGTTGGTTTGTGTGTATGAATACATTACTGAACACAGCTTTCTATTTGCTCTGACTTTATGTGCAGTGCACATAGTTAGATCTGGCAGAGAAGCACAGATACAAACAGAGAGGCTGAATGAGAGCCTGGGAGCTTCTGGCTTTGCTACCCGTTCATCATCGAGCCACATGGAAATAGTGTAGCACTCTTTGTTTATGGATTCAAAGGCCTTTCCTCCCCATATATGAAGCACAAAGACTTTGAATTATTTTCAACAACTCCCATAGCTGTTTCAGAAGGGAATTAGGTAATGGTTGTAAGGATCTTTGAAAATGAAGCCCTGCATATGTGCTAAGTGCTATCTTTATTAGTTTCATAGGTAGGTCTGCAGTAGAAAAGCTCTAATAATTTTATTGTGCATTCCTGCATATTAACTCTTCACTCCAGTTTTTTCCTCATGGTAACGTAGTGTTCACACTGCCCTTGTATTCGCTGATTTCCCTCAAATAACTGAGCAAACAAAGTGGCAGTGTTTGCCACAGTCCTGAACCCCTCGGGTTTACAGCCTACAAGTGGGCTGGCAACACTGCCTTGAAATGATTCACTTTCCGCAAGCACCCCAGAGAACAGATTAAGTTGGAAGAAAGGAAAACTGAAAACCAACATCCGCTGGTGCATTTTTTATTTCAAAAGTGTTTGAGAGAGTGAGTGGAAGGAAGGAGTCTAAAGCTCCCAAACTACACTTTAAAGTATTTTACTTCAGTGTCAAGGACCAAAGCCCAAATGTCAGCTCTTCAGGGCTTTTTTCATGAATCACTGCAAATAGAGCCTGAGACAAGAAGGGGAAGACAGCAAAGAGATGTCAGGAAAATTCTCACGAGATTTGCAGTGCACTCTTTTCATGATTTACAGACATACCAGAGCATGCTTTTAAAACAGTTCTGATTTGGTGCACTATTTGCAATACTGTTCTGCTTATTATTATAATTAACCAGTAATTCCTTTTCTTGGAATTTGCCTCAACTCTCCAGTCTTAGGAGTTAACTACATGGATATTTCCTAACAGCTAGCTGCTAACAGCTGGAAAGTGCTCTACCTGATGAGCTTCCCAACGCCCCCTTGTCTTAAATGACTATTACTGGCTTTGTTTTACCCTCATACACACTGAAAACTGGAAACACTCAGTCCTGCTGCCATTCTGATGTTAAGCAGTACTCTGCCCAGGAAATAGATCTATTAAAATCAACACAAAAATGAAACAAATCAGTACCACTGCTGGGATTTAGCTTTTTGGGTGACAGAGGACAGAAAACTATGCCAGGAATGAAGCCCTAACAATGGAGAATTCAAGTCTCTTCTCCCTAGGGAGCATGGACAGCTCTCCAGGTCTTCCAAAGAGCTCCTGCAGCCTAAAATACCAAGGACAGAGAGACTTTTAGCTCTGTTCCCATGACATGGAGTCATCAGTTCAGATGGGAGCATGGTCCAGTGTTGCCAGCTCCTGCTCTCATTGCTATGTGGGGACACGGTTACCCAGACTAACCTTATTACCACAGAAGCAGGAGCTGGTTACCCTCCAGAGCCCATCCTCAAACACTTACAGAAGGTAAGGCCAGCTTCAGTACTTGTCCCCATGCCATAAAATGAGCGAAATTTAAAAGGTATTTAAAAGGTTTAGCTTGCCTCAAGTTGCACCGGGGGGGTTAGATTGGATATCGGGCAAAATTTCTTCCCCAAAAGGGTCATCAAGCATTGGAACAGGCTGCCCAGGGAAGTGGTTGAGTCACCATACCTGGAGGTATTCGAAAGATGTGTAGATGTGATGCTTAGGGACATGGTTTAGTGGTGGACTTGGCTGTGCTGGGTGAACAGTTGGACTTGATGATCTTAAAGGTCTTTTTCAACCTAAATAATCCTATGATTCTATGTTACAATTTAGAGAGGAAACTGAAAGAGAGAGGCAGAAGGAGAGGGAGAGAGTGAAAGGAAACACCACACTTCAGAAATGAAGATTTCAACATCAAATTGTAAGGTTGGCATAAAAAGACTGGGGAGGGGGGGGAGGGATAAATCATCAGAACATGATAAATTGTCAAAAAAGTTAATCAAGTTCCTGGCAGTGGGCTAGAGTTGGCTTGTAACAAGCTACAAAGGCTTCCTCTATTCAGTAAAAAGAGAAAGCCACTGTTACTATTTTACTTTGTATCTGCCTTATTTTGGCACATGTTGCTGGAAACTCAAACAAAAATCTGTAACTTAGATAGTAAATAATCTCTAGACTTTTCCTCAGGTTGTGCAAATAACCTGTGTGCAACATAAGTCAAAGGTACTTCTGTAAGAAGAGCACTTGATAAGATTTATTCAAACTGCACTTCCAGTTTCACATTCCTTTAAATTCTTCAAATTCAGTGTTCTTTCAGTAATACCAGTTAGAGCTTCACTGTTTTGTGTGATGTAAAGCAGCATTACTGGCATTTAGAGAGGAACAGGAATCCTTTTTTATATTCATTACTGGACTATTATCAGTCACATCATGTGTACATTCGAATAGATCCATCTGTACAATATATATAGACACAAACACAACACTGAAAGGAATTGTAATACTCTTCTAACCATCCTCCTTATGGCTTCCTGAGGGAGACAGCTATAACTTCGCTGTAGCATCACCTTCAGCTGTTCAAGTGTCAGACTGTGAGTTCACACTTGAGGAGTTTCCTACAAGCTTTTCTAGCTCATTTGCCAATATTATCAACTACAGAGTGTAGGCACCCAGTTCAGGATTGAATCTCTCCTTAAAGACGTTTAACACTGCACTTGGGAAATGCCTTGCCATAGTCTCTCAGACAGAAGATAGCTCTGCTTTGTGACTGCACAGCAGAGGGAATATCCAGGATCCTGACTAGGGCATTTCAATGCTACCCAGCTATGCCAATCCTGGTGATACTTCTGATACGGAAATATCAATAGAATTGAAGCTCTTTTGCTAAACCAGCTTGTGGATAAAGTCCAGAGTATATTCTCATAAATGTAAATTAACCTCAACCTGCTAATCCCTGCCTGTGCTGAGAAAACTATATTGCTGTTAGCCTCAAAGTTAGGAAGCTCTATACAGTGAACACCACTGTTACAGGAGGCAGGAGGTACGAAGCATGTAAGAGGCTGTTCCGACTACACTCCACCATCTCTTCAGCTCCAAACCAACCAATCTGGGTAGTGCCTGGGACAACCTCTGCCAGAGTCTGGCAGCAGAAGAGAGGGAGCCAGGAGTCCCATGGAGGCAGAGGCTTTGCCTCTGCATTAGCATTAGCATATGCACTACAGAGCTTTGAAAGGGAAGGAAAAAGAGGGCAGGGCTGCAGCAATAAGCTACTTCAGCAATCCAGTGAAGCTGGTAATCGAAGACAGCAGAAGACAGTACCAGCTAATGCATAGTAGCATGGTCTTCTCAACAGTAAGATGCCTAAGGAGAGGCTGTACTACTCCGGACATGATCTTCATCTGTCTTTACTGAGTGTAATTTAGCTGTGAATGGCTGCAGCAGAATCTGTGGCTGAATTCCTGGCTCTCAGTGGGAGCTGCACCAGCACAGACACAGAGTTTTCATTCCCTCACTTGGACTTTTCCAGACTATCTCATCGCAGTAAAATTAAACTGCATAGAAAACAAAAGCCAGTAAAAACATTAAACACACTAATTAGTCAATGGAACCAAGGGTAGGAAACCATTTATTATAAGAATTAAATAATGATTCACAATGAATAATTTATCTAGCAAATTTAGTTTTGGTTGGGTTTTGGTTTTTTTTTTTTCCCCTGCTGGGAGACAATTCAGCTAACAATTTTGCAAGCCACCTTAACTCTGTGGTTTGGTCCCCAGTAGCCAGCTGTTTAAACCAGTTGTGACTGAGCAAGAAGCTAGCTTATACAATGGGGCAGATGAAACTAAAATAAAGGTTCTTTACGCACCCGAATTTAACCATTTGTGTTTATTTTGCAATACTGGCTTAACAGGTATTATTATCTTATGGCCACATTAAGCATGACATGCCAGGACTCCTCCCTTCCCTTTCATTCAGAAAATGACTGCAAAGCTCAGCAACCTTCATGCCAGATGAAAGACTGGAACCAAAGAAGAGTCATTATGATCTGCAATATTGAACACAAGGCACAAATAATTCCCACATAATAACACTATAGATTCCAACCCTTCCTTCATATTTCACTGCTCAAATGACAAATAAATGAACCTATCAGAGTTCCTAGGGTGTATCATAAAGTGAAAATATTGCAGATAGAATAAATAAAACATTTTTATTGTAGTTAATAGCACTAAAGTGACCAGAGTTACATTTTACTAAAAGTCTCTATTATTTGAATCAGTATTAGACTCGCTATGAGTGGTCCCACCTTTCTTTTCCACAGATAGAGCATTTGATCTCACATTTCCCATCTGAGGAGGTTGCAGCAGCTTTGCCCGACACTCAGCTTAAAGAGAGCCAAAGACAAGACAAAAGCTTCTGCAGCAAACAGCAGGACTTCCCAAGCTGTAGGACCTGAACTACAACCCACATGCAGAGCAGATCATTGTGACTTGCATCCCAGCAGAGCCAGGAGCATGAGCCCCATGACCAAAGGTGAGAATTGCCTCCACTGCTCCTCCTGACAGTAGGACCTGACCACTGCTGACAGTAGGCATGTGGTACAAAAGCTGTTTGAACAAAGGGAAAAAACTACACCAAGTCTGACCAGCCACACAGTGCCCACAGACTTTACCCAACTAAACACGTGATTGTTCTAGGACATGAGATTACAGAGAAAGGCAGAAAAGAATGAAGATTCCTTTAGGAACCACACTTTTCCCTTTGCAGGTACTGACAACTCCCTGCAGTTGCACATACACAAAAAATCCCTTGCATGCACAAATTTTGTAATAATCACTGCTGCTTTTTAGTAAGCACTCTCTTTTGACTGGCATGTCTGAAAGGCACATCAGCTTTCATATACGCTAAGCAGACCTTATCCTGATTAGTCCTCCTTTTTTTTTCTTCTATTCATAGATCAGATAACATTGAAAATACCTGCACAAAAACTGAAAAGACATTTGAAGGTTTAGCCCTGTTCATCTTCCCCCAAAGGTGATAAAATGCAACACAGCATTTCATTAGGAGGCTTAGTACATGTCTTCACATATCAACAAAATGTTTCTGAAGTAGTAGGAATGTACAGGTTTTATATATTCCCAGCTTATTTCTACAGAAATTTACTTCAGGTCAAAGCGTGCCTGGTCTGAAGTCCTCGACCCATGGTGTGTAATTTGCAACAGTGTCTTCATGTCAACGCTCCAATGCCACAGGGCACAAACGTACCATTTGGCCAGAAAACCTCAGCAAAATAAATTATTCCACAGTCATGCTTACAAAGGTAAACACAGAGCAGTAAACACTGGAGTCTCCCCCAATGGAAGGTCAGGCTAGAGCATCTTCTGCACACATGGGGCTTGATGAGCTTTAATTAACAGGGATACAGACAGTGATTCTGCAGCTACAGACCTGTTGCATCTGGCTTCTCTTCTAAGTCTTTTTCTTTCAAACTAGGGGGACCTCTTTTTGATTACAAGGAAAAGCATGGTTAAAATGCAACAAAATGCATCTGCACAGCTGCATACAAGTCCAGCAGTCTAGATCAGATTTGTGGGAAGAACGTAATTTTATACTTAGAACTGAACTTTGAGCAAAAAGATTGCTTTTGATTTTGTATTCAGAGAATCTTTTACCTTCTGAAATGCCACATGCTGACTTTGGACCTTTCTCTACTGTGAATGTTGTCAGAAACAGAACAGTATTTTTGCCAGACCCTGTACCCATGATGGGATGTGTCAAAGGATTGCACCAGACACCCCAAACTCTGACCGAGCTTATAAGATCTGCTTGAAAAGTACTGGGAGAAGAGCAAAAGGGAAAGAGACCAACAGACACCCTTTTCAAAGAAATCAGTCACTGCAGATTCAGTGGGAGCACAAGGATCACAGTTTGGATAGCAGAGAAAGGGTAACCACTGCAGAAGAGGGAAAGGGAGATTTGCACTGCACTAATTCAGTTAGGAAAGGAGCCCGAGATCACAGGGAGCGGAGCTGCACGGTACTGAGCACTATCTCCATATACGTACCTAGCAGGCTGCTTCTAACTGCGGGGTGCCCATTGCTCCTTGTCAGCTGGATAAATCATAGGCCAAAAAGTATACCAAAAATGCCCATCAATTCACTGATCTACTGTCATTCCAGGTATGGTTTATACCAGATGAATATCAACACCTTTACTGCAATGTTTTTAGCCTGAGATGATTAATTTAAAACAGACACATATAGCATGATGCTTTTGTGGAGACAAAGCAAAATAGTTAGATGATGTCATCAGTGTCTTTTCTGCACCCCCCTCTTTATGCTAAAATGACAGTGCCTTGTTTTCATTTGGGTTTTAGCAGGAAGACTGCTGACACATACTGGTTATCCCACAATGAAATAAAAGCAAGGCTCCCATTCTAAATGTAACACTGACACTTAGAACAAGAAAGTAAATTATTTAATTTCCAATACTTGCTTTCAAAGCACTAAATTATTTAAAAAATCCTTTATAGTCAATGCAAGAAGATGATACTCATGAGACCTGGTTTTTTTCTTCCAGTTCTGTGACAGGATTCCTTTTAGGCTCTGGGAAAGAAAAGTTTCTTATCCCCTTTGTGCCTCCAATTCTCGTAAAACGTAAATCAACCCTTGGCACCCTTAACACAATTAACATTAGATACAAAAATAAAAAATGCTAATGCTTTAAGGCAGTTCTTAGGCAAGTTAATCACAGCTATTGCCCCCACTGCCTTCTAGAGACAAATGTACAGTTAGAGTTTATCAGTGCCCTGAGAATTAGATTTGTTCCCATGCTCATAGCAGCATGATCGCTGCCCTGCATTTTAGTTGTCTGCCAAATCATAGCTCCTTTTTATTCTTCTTTATCATTTTACTGTCGTGGTTGTTTTTTTGCTTTGGGCTTTGTTGTAGTGTCATGTTTGCTGATCACACACCAGCTTGCTGTCTGGGAACGCATTGTTTGATTTAAGCATCTGTTGCTATTCAGAAGGGGCCGAAGAACAACACATGGCTGACAGGGTTCCTCCTCCAGGTACCGGCTCCCCAGGAGCCCAGCATGTATGTGTCAGATAAGGGGGAGCACAGGAGGCAGCCACTGCCAAAAGCCCCATGCGCTGGGGCTGAGACCCACGGGGTGGATGCAAGCAAGAGAGGAGAGGGTATAAAGAAGCTAGGGTGCAGGTGCTTGTTTTTGGCCTCACCAGCAGGATGCTGGTAGACAAAGGGATTCTTTCCCCCAGATTAAACTTGCAAATTTCCTACCTTGCAGGATTGGCATTGTAATTCAAACTCTGTGCCACTGAGAGTTAATGATTTACCACTCCTCACAACCCACACAAACTGACACCAGAGATTTGTGAGCAATTAATTGATAGAGCATTACAATCTCAGATAAGTAATAAGCACTTTTACTCACAAAGCTGCCAGCACACGTTGCATAGCTTCCTGATTTGGCCCAATCAGTGAAATATGCACCGAACTGCATCTGTAATAGCGTTATTCACCATCTAATTATCATTATTTGCATTTATGATAGGTTAAATGCAGTGAATGGGATCAGACACACAGGAAGCACTCAGCGCTGGGGATACAGAAATAGTAAAAGGGAGATCTCACTTTTGGAAAGTGACATTGCCAAATAGAACAGGTTCAAAATTTGGCCTAATATACAATGGTGAAGACAATAAAGCCGGAAAATAAAGCAATAAATCAAGGAATGCAATGCCTTGGGATGTTAGCATGCCTCTGGGTTGAATCAAGACATACAGGTGGAGAAAAAAAGAAACAAGCAAGCAACAGCCTAGATCTTAACATACCACCTTTGACCGCAGCACCAGTTCAAGCAGTTCCCACCTACCCTTGCCCAGTCTAATCACTGCTCTCAGGTCTCAGTGCAGCTCTCTTGTAAAAGATCAGGAATGAATATTACAAACTCCATAACCCAGCAAACATATCATAAAACTTAAACTGTTCCTAACTGTCAGAGCAGTTAGAAAATTATAAAACGTGCAGCTTGGGAATCCCCTCTCTAGGCCTGAAGGCTTGGCTGAGCAGTAGAAGTACAATGAAGAGTCTAGTGCTAGAGCAAGAAAAAGGGTTTCAGATATGTTCCAGTTATTGCATGGATCCTATATTAAACAATTTTGAAGAAAATGCATAAAGTTCATGGAGCAGGGACCAGAGTGCCCCTGCCAAAGGAAAATCCCAAATCACTAGGGCACAGAGCAGCCATCACCCTTTGTCTACCCCTATGCTTTACAAATCATCTCCTGCACACTTTAGTTGCGGGCACTCAGGCCAAGGCTGTGGACAGGGTTGGTGCAGCACTCCCTGGGCTCCTGGCTCCCCATGACCCACATCAGGAGACGTGCTGAAATGCACCTCAGCTCCTACACTGCACTCACCCCTGGATTCCCCCCGAAGGAAACCAGGACGTGCAAAGGGATGGATTTCATCCCCACATATGGCTGTGAGGATGACTGTGGGGAACAGGACTGCAGGGGCACAGCGCAAAGCCATCCGCAGGGGCAGCCCCATTGCCCTGGGCTAGCCCAGGAGAACACACACAAATCCCTGAAACAGGACATTCTGACTTCCTCTACCAAAAGAGAGGAACATTCATCTTCCTCGCCCTGGCCTTCTAGCCACTGGGCTGCTGTGCAAAATGTCCACAGCACCGACGTGACTCTCGGAGAGAAACAAGGAGTGAGCCGGAGCAATTTCTGCAAGCAAAGGCTAAGGCAATTTCCTTTGTGGGCCATAAATCCCAAGTAGAGAGAGGCACCTCCTGGTAGCACTGAGAAAAGCACCTGTACGCCCTACCTCTCAGGAGCCCGATGCACCCTCTCCCTCATCACGTGTTTTATTTCAGTTTAGCATTCACTCTGACCCCAGGAAATCCATTCTGAAATAGCCAAAACATTTGCCTTACTTCCCAGCACCTGACTCAGAGCTGTGAAGTCCATCCCTAGCCCACCGCTGCCTATAGGCAGTAGCTATTATGCTGGTGGGTCTAAGATCCAACCTCTCTGCCTCAGTTTCCAAGCAGAAAATAGGAGTGACTCTATTCCTGTCTCTGAGTGGCTTGTGCACAGATACATATTCAAAGACTATTGACCTTGCAGATACAGTAGTAATGAAAACTCTGCAGACACCAAGGGTAGCTGATAAAACATTTTCATAAAATGCAGAAAGACTTCAACCTCGAACCTACAAATAGACAGTTTCATCACAGGCTGAAATTGTTATGGAAAGGTCCAGTCAAGTTTCCACAAGAGAGCTCAAACAGGCAGGTAAGCAATGTTACGCTGTAGAGTGAGGATGCAAGAGCATCCTTTACCCAGCAACACTAATGAGACAAACAAGCAAGTCCACTGGGCTGACCCCAGTGCACGGGAGCCAGGCCCCTGGAACAGATTACCTTTCTGATCATCTTCCATTTAAAAGTTTACTAAATCAAGCAGGAGTACTAGGACAGGGCCACAACACCTTGAAGCAGACTGCTTTTCATTTCTAGACAGAGTCACAGCAATCTTCATGGTTCTGATTTATCAATTATGCAGTTTCATACTAATTTGCTTTGCAGGAATTCTACAGTAATCTGTGCGTGCAAACTGAGCAAAATAGATGTCTTTAAATATCCTCTCACTGCGAGATTCTGCTTTGGTGGTCAAACCTGCTGTGGAGCTGTGAAGACAACTGTAGAAAACAGTGGTAAATACTACAGCAGTACAAATTCATCCAGGCAACAGCCTTGATTCTCCTTCAGCTCCAGCCAGTGATCACCGCCAATAATTTCACTGGCCCTGGCAACAAGGCATAAATCTCAATGGATAATCAGGTTCAAGGGATTTTCCTGTGGACCTGGAGGCCAGGAAGCAGGACTACACTTGACAATCAGAAAAGGAATTGTCATTACATACTTTCAGAACGCAAGGCTTATCAGTTGTCGTTACAGAATGTGTATTTAAATCATTTTGCATTTTTACTTACAGAGCCAGCAACAAAAAAGAGATCCAATACCTAAACCAAAATATTTAATTTATTCCACTCTGGATAGGACAGACTCTTATATATAATCAGCTGGTAAAATCTCTTCCCGTCTTCACACCAAATTCCATTCTTCCCAACCGCAGATAGCAGCAAGAACCCCACAGAGGGTCCTCATTGTGATACCAGGTCCCTAAAGAAATCACTACAAGAGAATAGCTACAGTTCATAGAATTAGCCACACACCTGCTAGGGCAGCATCTCAAGGTGATGGACATCCTTCTCATGCCAAGGTTTGAAGACTTGGGCAACTTGCTGCTCCATAGGCTGGCATATACCAATAACCAAAAGTTATTTAAAATCTGCAGTTTCTGGTCTATCTTTGACCTTCAGGATCTGCTTTGATTCAGATTTTCTTTCTCACAGCCCTTTTAGGTAGCCAGCAATTATGTGATTTTATAAATCTGACATTGTCCACCTATCCAAATGTTTACAGTTTGACTGTACTGCATTGTACTGGTGTATATGCAAAGCATTGTGCCTACCAGAGAGATACAGCTGTTGTCCTTTGGCATGTTTACAATACTGTCCTAAGTAGTGGACCAACCTCTGAAGCATAAAAATTCAAGCTCTATGAACTCTGTCATGTTTTTCAGCATTACATGGTTTTCAGCATGTTAATTATTTCAGTTTCAGGGATAATCATGCACATATTGCAGTTTTCATCTGTGTCAATGCAGACACCATCTCTCACATGAAAATGCCCATAGTGTCAAAGCTCATGTATGTACTGCTGCTTCTCTTTTGGAAGTGAATTTATGTTCTTCCAGTGCAGATGTTCCCCTTTCCTTCCATGAAACCCCTGTCTAAAGAGAAGCCAAAGGGGAAAAGGAAGAAACATCATAATTCTGTTTTTTTTTTTTATTATACAAGAAGCCAGCTCTCCAGGATTACATTCTAGTACTCAGCTCTATAATGAATTATTTACCCTAGGAACACAAAAATGCTTTATTTAAGATGACAGAGAGCCTGTAAGTTTGCTTCTTATATATGCATTGACTAATTAGATTAATTAAGCATGCATACACTTCTGAACAATCAGGCAGGTGGCAAATCACTTTTAAGATGACTTATATGATTCACTCTATCATCCTCACACTTGACAAATGACATCCATTACAGCATGAAACTGGGGCAGAAAATAGCCTATTATTTGCAATGTACAGTACCATTATTTTCACATTTTATTTACTTCTTTAAAGAAACTGTAAGACAAATAAACAGTTTCCAGCAGCAAATCCTCTTTCATGTGAGCACCCAGAAATATAATTCACAGTACTGTATTAAAACAACAAAACCTGATAAAGCTATTAATACCATGACTGAAACTGAAATCTGAGGTAAAGGAACTCTGTTGTATTGCTAAAGAACTATGCTGAAGCTCTTGCACAGAGAACTGTGAAACTTAGCTATTTCAACCTGTGGAGATTCACACAACCTTTCATTTTCTCTTTAAGCAATAAAACAAAGGAAGGGTAATAGCTGGAGATTTCTTTAGTGGGTCTGCAGATTTGCTGCTTTAGACAGCTATGAGCACACTCAGACGCCCCCAGGATGCTTTGCAGCCTGGAGTAGGAGCCAGCCTAGGGAAGAGACACTGCAGCCCACTGAACAAACATAACTCTTTACTGTGTTTCAAGCCCCATGTGTGCCCCTGCACACCCTGCACCAGGAGGAGACTGGGCAGAGGCAAGCTTTCTGCTGGCAGTGCTGCAGCCAAGATCCACCTGATCCATGCTAAGTGAGTGCCACCCTCTGTCCGAGTCTCAGAGATGTTCCAGGCCCCCCATGTCCACAAGTAATCAGTCAAGCTCCAGCTCCAACTTCAGCAAGTCTCAACAATATCACCAGCTATGGAGCCTGCAGCAGGAACCAGAGCAAGGGTACCAGGAGCACAAAGGTAACATAAGCTCAGCAAGAACAGGAGTATGATGAACACTTCAACTGGTTATTTCCAGAAACCAAGACATGCACCGAAAAAACCACCAAAACAGCCAAATCTGAATGGAAGGGATTTAACAGAGTCTTTCCTCATTTTTATGAACTTAAATGCTGAGGCTTTCACTACGAGTTAATGACCGGTTTGCACTACTCCTTTCTTTGTGCGCTCTGTCACTAATCAGGAGCAGCGAGCTACCTCAAAGCCTCATTACTAGCCAACAAAAAAAGCCAATGAATCCTCAAACAGAAGTTTTGCTGTAGTGGCACATTGCCATTTAGCTAGAGGGAGGCAGGAGAAAGCAAGTCAGCAGTGACATATTCTGTGCATCCAGCTGGGAGAAAAAGAAAACCCAAGTATAATACCGCATCTTATCGGAAGTAGTTAATCTGACATAACTTACTTAACAAAAATTACAGTCTATTAAAAAGGCATGTAAGCAATGCAGCTGAAAACAAGTCTACACGGGAATCAGCTAGCATAATTACGGCTGGCTAAAAAATAGGAGAGATAGAAGAAAAACTGTGCATAATTTACCAGCTGACAAATGTTAATGACAAATAGAAGAAAACAGGTCCTTGACAAAGAAGAAATAATAGCTGCTTACTTTGTAGTTTCATTTCAGAACTCAAATATTTTTATCACGGGGGGGGGGGGGGCCGGAACAGGGGACAACACACACCATCTTGCATCTTTGTGCAACTAACAGATCAGCACAAAATGGGGGAGTGTCCCTGATATGGGTTAGTCCTGTCTTTGGTTTAGTGCTGGTTACACACAGGTTGTGTGTGAAGAAAATACATTTGCATCTGCAATCTTGCAAGATTAATATTTCTCTCAGTCTCCTAACAAGATAATCACATGCGTTGTGTAACATTAAGCATATGAGCAGTCCTTCTGGAGCCCCGCTTTAAATTCAGGACACGCTGAGCTACTTTGCTGGGCTGGAGCCACAGGGATGCCACAGGGATTGCGCTATATCTTTTTTGCAGACAGATAAGAGGGCTGTGAGGATTTAAGCATTATATCCCCCTACCCACAAATATCTCTCATTTCGGGGGGGGGGAAGTCGTCGTCATTTTCAGTTGTTACATTTTTGTGCTTAGTTTTAGGATAATTTCATATATTGGAATTGCAACAGAGCGATTCTCACGCAGGAGCCTTCAGGTGAGCACCTCCAGGATGGCCTGCACAGAGGTTGGAGGTCCAGTGCTCCTTATTAAACTATTTTTTTTCTCCCTCACATTAAAGGCAGTCAACATTATTCACCGTAATGATGTAGCTGCCACATGAAATTTAATCCTGAATGGGGATCAAGGCCATGCATTTGCAAAAGGAAAGCTGTGCCGCAGCTGAAGATTCTTGGACATTGGGCACTGTACAAGATTAGGGGTGGCACACGTGTGTCAAAGTAAGAGAGCAACTGATTTTATGATATTGAACACATGCAGAGTTATCTTGGGAAGGAGACATGCTAAAAAACAATCTCAGGCCAGGACTAACTACCAGCTTGATTTTTAAAGGTATAGTGGCACCTAATAGGCAACTAGAAGGACTTCTTGCATCATTAGGCCTCCAAATGCCATAGCCTGAGGAAGCAAATATGGTGATTGAGATCTTGAATTCTGTTCATGTGCTCCACTCTGGAATGCCTCCACGATCTGACTGTCCCCTAGATGAACACGTTTGATGTAAATTTCCATTATGTTTTTATCTGATGAAAGCAAGTGATTTGATCATACTTTTAAAAAAAAAAAAGAGCGGGGGGCGGGGGGGGAGGGCAGTGTAGGACCATCGCCTAGATGTCAGTGATCAAGACCTAATTACTAGAACCTAATTTTTTATTTGAAAAAAAGAATCTAGTATGACAAATAATTATTTTTACACACTCACATATTCACATGGTCTTTCAGGAAGCCAATTTTCCATAGCAGAAGGCAATCATTAACAATACTCAAAACTGTTACTCATAATTAGGATTTGTTTAAAAATGCTTTATCAGACACCTAAATGTGCAGTTCTGTTTGTAGAAGACATCTTTTCAGGTAAAAGAAATCTTGATTAGGAAAGCAAGGGACAAAAAATAGGACTAAAAGTGATATGAAACAAGCAGGAAGTCTGGAAATTAGTATTAATCAGAACAGTCTTTCATCATATGTAATTTGTGAGAACCAAAAACTATCAATGAAATTTCATAACCAGAAGGGACAAAAAAAAAAAAAAAAAAAGAAAAAAGAAAAATAGCTGGGAAATTATCCAGATCTCATACAAAGGGCAACAATCCACAGAGAGAGGGGGGCAAGGGCTGCAAGGCAGATCACACCCAGCCCAGCATCAAAGCATGGTTGTGTCTACCCAAGCTCCCAGGCAAACCAGCTCATATTCAGCTGTGCATGCTCAGCCTTCGACCTCATGTAGCAGGGCTGTAATGGTCTAGGTTAAATTACTCAGCCTCATTCTTCAGAAAACTATTTCACACTACTAAATCGGAGGTTACAGAAAGCCCTGAGGATTCCCAGGGGTGCTTCCGGCATCAGGAAAGAAACACAGTCCAGCGTGATTTTACAGCATGATTCCCGTCTACCCTTGCTGAAGAGCCGACCCTCTATATTTTCAAGAAAACAAAACACCGTATTATTTAACACTGAAAGGTACTTTGAAGAAATTAAATACCTGGTGACCACAAGAAAGTCTTTCTTGAACAAACGCTTCACATGCACTGATTTGCCCAGCAAAAAATGGGAGAAGTAAGCATGGGAGGAAGCGGGCCTAGATAGCCGGTACCACCCTCTTTACTATCCTCTGCCTTGCCTTACTATTCTCATCCTGCATCTTCAACATCTTTACTAAATACTGTAAAGTGTGTTTTGACAACCTCTGATAACCACAAGGAATTAAGTATAAGCATTACAAATATACGTCAGCACAACACGTGAAACAACATGTACGTAATAACTTCAGCAATTTTGTTTAATATACTCTAGCTTTCAAATATTTCTCCGGCTTGTCTGAGTAAGCCGACTCCAGCATGAACACTGCAGGTTTCACTGGTTGGAATTTTTTTAAATTCCTCCCCCCTCTCCTTTAGAGGTCAGTCTCTCAAGTAATAGCTTCTGCATTTTAGCTGTCAGCAATATTTCCTCTTCTTTTCTCCTGCTGCTCAGGTCAATCATCTTTTCCCACTGAGGTTGGAAAACCTGCCTGCTCCTTTGCTTTCTAATTATAATCTCCAATTCATCTTCCTTCACTTTCATTCAATTTTTGAACCACGTTGGTCTTTTTCTCTTTTTGCCACTTGAATATGCTTTTTCTCTTGTCGCAAGGGTTTTTATGCAGCTAACCAGGATGATACATAACCAGTAACTAGCATTTAGTTCTATTCATAAGATCCTTGTCCCTTCCTAAGTGTCACCCTGCAGTTAAAGCGCACACAGCTGCACATTTATTATGTGGAGAGAGCTGCTAGCAATTTCAGCCTGTAGCAGAGGACCACACGTGTTGTGCCTTCCAAGTCTTGCTCCTTCTTTCCTAGCCTCCTAAAGCAACCACAGGTCCCACTTCCAAGGCCCCACTCACCCCAATATTGAGTAGCCAGAGGAGCGCCTCCCATTCCTGAAAGGGATGTTGCCTGCCTTCACTGAGGAACTGCCAAAAAAACAGCGCAAGAAGCCACCAGAGAAACCAGGTAATGGTGCACACAGCAGGGCCATACTGGGTCCTACAAGCCCAGGAAGCAGCCTACCTTTTTATTACTGACAGTGTTATAAACAGTCTTGCAAGAGAGGTTTAAAAAGAAAGAAGATTCAAGAAAGCTCAATACACAGCAGCTATCCATGCCAGAGGATTTAGTGGTCTTGGTTTTTTAATAACTTTATCAATATAGATGTGTATTAAAGCCTTTCTGGATATATACATTTCCATCTCATGAAGCGAATTAGCCTTGGGAATTGCCAATAGATAAATAATTCTTTTTAATACCTGTCTTTTCAAGTTCTCATTAGTTTTTATAAATAACATACCCAAAACATTGGTGTTATTTAAGGGAATTTAATCTGAGTATTTCTCACAGACATGTTACATTTAATTGACTTCATGCATCACAGTGAGAGGTTTCCAAGCCATCAGAAATGGCAACGCCACTCTTACGGCTATCAGGTCAGGGTGAATGCCAGGATTTCTCAGATAACTCTCACAAGGTGCTTCAGATCTCTTCAGCAGTCAGTTTTAAACCAGCTGGGTCAATTCAGACAGTATGTGAGCGCATCGTATTTTTAATGTGTACTGCCTGAAAACCTTGCTTCTGAGGACTTGGTGGGAATGAAGATGGCCTTCAACATCATGGATCTAACCTGGCTACCCATCAGGACACACAGCAGAAATTTCCATTGCTTTCTTTTATGAACCCCACAGTACCACCACAGGGCATGCATCTTTTCCGGAGCATGGGGGGAGGAATGGCCTCTCCGTACAACTGTGCTGCTCTTCTTCCTTATCAGCCTGGACAACCTGGTTCCACCCAGCCTCGGAGAAAAAGGCAGCAACAGCATTTGCTTGAGAGGACAGTCAAGAAATACCAAGTGTCTATTTGGAGCTCTCTTTCTGGAACCAGCTGTACCAAGCCAGAACTCACTTTTCAATCTGTCAGGGCCATTTTTCCCCTCCTGACAATTAAAGCTAATATAAAGATGAATAAAATTAGCCTTTTGGAGCCAACAAGTCCAGAGATCTCCGTGTTACGACAAATACAAGATGCATTAGTGTGTCTTATATGGATTTAAAGCAGTCAAAGAGGTCTCGTGACTATCAAGAATCAGGAAACCTAGCCACAAGGGTTTCTTTAACCCTTTTTATTAAAACCCGAATTCTTTCCATGCTACATTTTTCCAGTAAAGCAAGCAGAATGCTACCACCAAATGTGGTCATAAAATGGAAAAGAGTGAAAGCAAATGACATATCTCTTGTGGGTTCCCTTTCTGGACTACAGTTTTGTGCAAAGTCAAGTTCTCATTAACACTCAAAAAGATTTGAACACCAACTTGCACCGAGTGAGAGGAAAACAGAATTCATTCCATCAACTGTATTTGCAAACTACTCTGTAACTAGGTCTATAACTAAACAGTGAGTACAAACTTGAAACAAGAACAACATTCCTTTGGCAAGGACTGAAAGAAAAATAAAGGTACAGTACGGCAAAGAACAGAAACTCTAGAGACAGCCATGGAATGCATGTTGAAGTGAAAACTAGTGCATTGTATGGGGACACTGAAATAAAACATCACATAACGGTAACGATCCTAATCCCAGTAAAGCCAATAGTAACATTCTTCATTAGTTCAGTGGGAACATGTTTCCACCCAAATTCTAAGTGTTTCACACATGATAAATTTGAAGAGCTTATTTTTGCCTGCCATCTTTCAACAGTATCTCAATTAATAAGAAACTTGCAAGTTTCCTCATCACAGAACAGAAAAATAAGTATAAAAATAAATGATAAATTGGTGTTCACAACTTACAGAAAAAGAAGCAAAGAAGAAAGTCCAAGGCAGTGCCCAGAATATCTGCTCACATAGCAAAGAAAATGGAGAAAACCACATCAAATCTCTGCTGAGTTTTCCTAGTAGGTTAATTCTGAATGATAATAGAGTTTCAAAATTAGGCTGTGTAGGCAGGTGTAATCATTACCAAGACTGATAGGCTGTAAAGTACCAGTGTTCAAACCTTAATTTAAATCTCTGGTAGAATTCATATTAAAAGACATATTAGGTGGTCCCTGTTAGACTACTGTGAACTTTCCATTATATAAAGTAGTCTATAAAATATATTCCAGTGGACTGTTTGCTGTCTTAATTATACAGTGTGGTATATAATCTATATCATTCCTAGTTCATTCTCCCCTTGGCAATTTTCCAGCAGTAAAATAATAATCCTGTTGTATATTTTCAAGTCAATAAATAGGTCAAAAATAAAATTAATAAAATAAACTTTCACTTTAAATGTCCGTTTCTCCTCTTTTGTTTGTGTTTCTTAAAAAAAGAGCTTTTTAGTCTGATAGAGATTAAATAAGAACCAAAATCAACAGTTTGAAGCCTATCAAATCTAGAAGAAAATTATAAAATACGGTTTCAGGGGGTTGTGCTTAAAGCTGAAACTGTTTGGGTTCAAAGGACAATGAATTCATTAAAGAAGCTACTAATAAAAATCATTCAGGCCTTTTATTTAGTTTTTAATATAAAAATTATTTGACATTTGCATTACAGGCTCCAACCTCCCTAAGGGAACAGTTATGACTCCGTA
>JAVJGI010000003.1:8914432-8961165 GCA_035590275.1 Ibycter americanus
ATGCTCTCTGGAACACAGAAAGGTTATTGTGAAGGTAATCAATCATGCCAACAACCCAGCAGCCTTGTAAACAGCGAACAAAACTGTTAGCTCCAGGTTCCCTTGCAGCTGCTATTTTTATTTGTGCAGTGTATAAATACATATGTATAATCAATATTGTAATTAAATCCCCACACTCTAATACTACTGTAATTCCTGGTAGATTAATTCCTGAAGTACTGCACCTGGAAAGAGTACAAGGTGATATTGACAGCTCTGTACTTTCTAGAGCCATCAGAAAAATGCTGTCAGTCATAATGGACTACTTGTGCCGCTCTGATGACTGGTTAGGGGCTCCATTACAGCTGTCAGGTGTTTACAGTTACTTTTATTTCACATAGATATTAGGTGTCAGAATAAAATTAAAATAGTGATAGTATTAATAATAAAGGGAAAACAGGAAAAATCCCCCTGCCACAGGCCACATGACCGAGGGTAGCCATGCTCCCACCGTCCATGCTGCTGCTGCAGCCCTGCACCCAAGTAATTCCTATGGCCATGAAGGAGGGAGAGGGAGGGAAGGAAGAAATGCTCCATGCCAGACAAAAAGCTTGCGTAAGTGGCAGTTCACCCTGATTTTCAGGCCGTTTCTCAGTCAAAAGTTCATGGTCCTAGCTCTGCTTGACTTCAGTGGAGCTTTGTCAGGACATGACTCTCAGAAAAGTCAGACTGTCTACCAGTGTCATTTTTTGGAGAAGTGACCATAACTTGCTGTCACAATACCACTACAAAGACAGAAAAGCCCACTCTTTCCAATAATGTTTTTGAGAACCTGGAAGCATAAACAAAACACACAAACATAATTACTTGAAACAAAAACATCTGTGATACTATTCTAGGGTGTCATAGTAAAAAGTAAAAGCAAGAAACATTTATTCTTCATGGAGACGGTTGATTTTGTTTAAAAAAAAAGCTTGCTTAAAAATCCCAGGGAGAAAACTCCTCGAAGGCTTTTCAATCCTAGATCTCAAAGTACCTAGTCAAAAGAAAAATCACCTTTCTTCATTTTACAGGTGAGTAAATAGATGCGTAATGGTCTTAATTGAGATCCAACATAGAACTGGAGGAGAGCTGGGAAGAGAACCCATTTCCCAAGCCTAGTAAAATGCTTTTCCAAAACACAGAGCTCTCGGATTTAAAAAAAAAAAAAAAAAAAAATCTACAGAATACTGTTAGACCTGTGTAAGGCTATCCCAATTCCACACCTTCTCACGTCTTTTAGAGCCTACCCATAAGTGATAACATTTATAGACCAACCTCAGCAGGTGAAACACATATGCTGAACCTAGGAATTTCTGCCAGTTTTAGTAACCGCATTCTGATTTCACAGGGCGTGAACAATTTGAAAGAACCGTAGATTCTCCTTATGCTACATGAATTATTTACCATGGTAGTGCCACAGACCCAGTTCTTGAAGAGAAACTCCTTCTTCAGGTCAATGTCCTTGAATTACTTTTATCCAAAAAAAAGAACTTAGACAACGAACATATGTCTATTTCACTAAAAGACTCATTAATGTCAATTGGGCCATGGTAAAAATGCTGCAGGTTTTCCAAAAGGTGCACAGATCACTGGACTCAATTCAGCTCTAGGATGCACCTGCATCTCCAGGCATTAGTGGGGCAATAAAGCCCCCAGTTACTAAAAATGCACAATATACTGGAGCAGGAGAAAGCACGCAGTACTTCAAAGCTACACAAACACAGAATTTCCTCTCTCCCTCGTTCCTACACTGAGCTCACCTTTCCCATTCAACTCACAAGCTGCCTCCTCAGCTGAAGAAATCAAAGAACAGCAGAACCATGGGTAATTTTCCACTGGGAGATTCAGAAAAGCAACTCGTGAATCAGAAAAACCTGTGTATGTACTCCTTGCTCCTTTTTGTACCCCACACACACACACACTTATTTTCAATCCAGCATTACCACAAGCATTATTTTAAGAAGTGCCTTTGAACTGAGCCTTGCAATACAGCTAGACAACAGAAGTGGAAAAAATGACTGTCCAAAGAGGCAGCTGCAAAGCAGGCCAGCTCTGCTTCCCTGTGGTTAACAAGCTCTCTGCGTTGCGCTGGAAGTGTCACAGTAAAGGTTACAGCTGGCTGGCACCCAGCTTTGGTACACGTGAAACAGGTTAGCACTGTTAAGACTGGAAGAGCCAGCTTCTTTTCCCTGTATTCCAGGAAATTTGCATTCATGAAGTGTCTTGGATTATTTACAATGCTTATGTGGTCATTAGTAAACAGACCTTTTCACTGGTCAAAAGCAAGACTGTACCTGGTTACAAAAAACACCGAATACTTCATGTGGGAAAACAACGTTTTTTAAAACTTCTTATTCTCACAATAGTTTTTCTCAATTGGCTGGAAGGAAACCATCCCACAAGTAACACCAGGAAAGAAAGAAGAGAGTTCATCAAATGAAAGGTAATCACCAATTTTTTTCCACATTCACGTCCAAACTGTACTGATTTATCAAGGATCAGCATTCTCCAAAAGAAAATTGTTCTGTAGCAAATGACCTATCTTCTGCCATCTTTATTCATTATCAGCAAGATCATGTTTCTCCCAATAATATCAACAGAAGACTCTCATTCACAAGCACTAACAAAAGAGTAGATTCTTCTAAAGGCATCAAAAAGAGCAGAGGAACAGAGCGAGCACACTTTTCATTACAGATGAGGCAAATAAAATACTTTCATGGGTGTACCAACAACCTCATTCTTGTCTCACCTGTGACAATTGCACCTCAGAATAACTTGATTGCCTTCAGAGAAGTTGCTATAATGCATGTCAATATAAATAAGATCAGAAACAGTGGGACATGGAAAAACAAAACAGACTGATGCCAACAACCACTTAGAATTAATTTTTTTAGTTACTTCTGGGAGTATTATATTGTATCCTGTGTAATCATTAAATAGCATTTTACATATTCTTCATCTTTTAAAGATAGTTATATAGATTTATACGGGGGACAAAAAAAACCAAGAAGGAAGAATATCTAGAGTGAAAAGACCTCTGGACTCACTTTGAAAAATACTTTTTTTTATCCTTTTTGTATCACAAAAAAGATACTTTATTCTAAAGGGAGTGCATTCAGGTGATGAATCACTGCCTCAGCAGAGATTTTACAGCCCATGATCGAGTCATAAAGGAGAACAAAGCTGAGAACTGAGCCAAGGTAGCTGGTAGTTGAGAGGACTGAGACATAGGCAGCAGGCTACGGGTGAAAACATACCAACACCGCACAAAGGATAAAAGAACAATTATCAAGGCCAAATAGAGACATTCAACTCTGGCAGTCCAACCCCATGAGACTGAATATAAGCTTTTCTCTTTTTTAATGCTTCATTCTAATCTGATATTGACAAAGATTTTCACGTCCTCTGATGTTTCCCCTGAAAAAGCCTAATGTTCTTTCAAAATTAATGTTTCATGTTACATATGTCTCTATTTTCCAGGAAACACAGAAATTTTACCTCTTCAAAAGCTTCACACAGTTTTTGTATTGTCCCAGATTTCAACTTTCCCATCACTTGAGCAAAGACCATGTATAACAGACTTTTTTCCTGTTTGTTTAAGTGATGTTTTAACAATTGAATGTATGCCTTCTTCTTGGGGGGTGGGGGTGGTAAATTTTATATTTATGTCTTCTTGGCCCTAGACCTTCTCATTGCTCAATTTATTTTTCCACTTACTTCAAGCCATCAACCTATCTCTGCCATTAGCTCTGATTTATAACACCTAGGAACATAATCCAATCATGAATCTTCCTTGGGAATGCCGCAGTGGCATGAGAAAAGAACCCCATTTAGTACTCTTTCTAGGCTAGAAAACATGAAGTTTCCAAAGCTATCAAAAACATGAGAGGCTCTTTTGTCTGATATTCCCATTCCAATCATTGCAATGTATCAGGTCGGCAGAGAGCAGGTCCATCAGGCACCTACAGGTAGGGAGGAAAGGGATTTCCTGTCTGACAAAACTAAGAGTTCAGAACACTCCCTTCCCACAACCAGATTTAACAGAGACCTTTCAAACCTCTTCCCCAAAAGAAAAGAGAAAGACCAGGTTACCTAAAAATCTAGGCAAAAGCCAGGATGAGGGAGATCCAGAGTTCAAACTCCCAGTCTGAACTGGGCAGAGCAGGTCTCAGTTCTACAAGTCAGGCAAGCATCCCACTTGGGTCATTCAGAGGTCTCTGTGCAGCTATCCTCTCTCAAATTTCCAGTTTCACGTTAAGAAATCTTATCATTTCCTATCTCTTACTGGGAGCAAATAATTTTAACAAATCACAATTTTTCCACCTAAACACCTCTTATAAAAGTTCCACATCTTGTTTGTTGTCAGCCCACATTTTTGTCACATATTTCATAGGATTGCTATGGGGTAGGATATTCCATCTTTTCTTTTAGAACAATGCAGAGAAAGGCTGTAAAGCGTTGCCCCACTAGACCTCAAAGCTTGCAAAATCAGGATTGCAAACAAAGATAGTAGGATTTATTTATTTAGTCAATTTCACGATCTCGCTGATGTTATTGCTTACTTTTTCCTGTCTTTATCAGTTGGCCACTTCTGCTGTAAATCGTCTAAACAGAGTGAAGGAGGGCTGTAAAATGATCTTAGGATTTATTACACTCTTTTTGCAGGATAAGGTTCTGTGATGCAGAATACAGAAGATTCCTATGGAAACATGAGCCCTCTTTGGTCATTTTGATCTTTTCAGCTAAAACTTTCTGAAGTCACAAAAGTGACATGGGAGCCTAACCCCATTAGCTTTCAGTGCAACTTGTGCCTAACTGTCAACGTTGCTTTTGAAAAGGGAATTCAGAATAAAGATATAGTCAACGCTACGTAAAAATATCAAATACTTAGAAGCTGTTAGAAACATTTTGCAGTGTAGTTTTATAGCCAGGAGTCACCATTTCAGTCTGAACAATTTGGCAATTTTATATAGGAAGTGTCCTATATTCCTGTGTAGTTTCACGTTATGTTCTCCTGAACACCAATGAAGATTCATTTTGGACACTGTAGTGCAACGAACAGCAAATTAATACATACCGATATGCCACTTGTCATAAAAAGTCTTGCCAACAGTTCTCACAGGTCTCTTCTCTATTGTTTTGTCTAATCAATAAAAAGACTTATCTCTGACTTTTACATGAAAATGGAAAAGACTGAATGCTTACCCATCATGTAAAGCACAGTGCTCTTCTGAGAAATGTTTGGCAGATACTGCTTCTTACAGTAACACTTTGCTTTAATGGCACTTTAATGCTGAATTGACAGTGGAAGTCCCATAGAAATGTTCAAGGCATCCACATTAATGCTAAATAAAAGTCATTATGATTTTAGAGATATGCCAGACAGAAATATCTAATCTGGCAGACTCGTCGTGAGCATGAGTGGGAGATGCTTGCTAACCTTTTGAAAAGGCTGTCAGCCTTTAGATGCAATGATCTCTCACATGTACACAGCGCTTTTCTCACAAAAGTACCCAACTCTCCTTACAGGCTCCTTCATGTTTACTGTTAAAATCAAAGCTGCTCTCGGGTCATTTCTGAGATGAAGGGGCATCAGACAGGCAGGCAACAGGAACATGATACATAAACAGCACTGGTGGTAACAGACATTTTGCCAAGGATGAGCTCTGTGGAGGCTCCTTCAGTAGCCTTAGAGCAGACAGAAGAGACCTTGCTGTTGCAAACTAATTGTTTATCTTAAATGTGCAAGAGAGAAGAAATACAGCATAAATTTTGCTGAGATTTAGGATGGGATTCAAGCTTAATGAGTTTAAATCATTCATGGTTTGAATCCCTTATCAGAACACAGAAAGCCTGAGTCAGTTCCTGGATTTATTCCCTGCTCCTGCCTGCCTCCGCTTCCTCCCCAAAATGAGCTAGTCAGTGAGATTCCCTTACTTCAGCTTCCACTCCAGGGAGGGGACACATATCTTCTCCAGATAAATAACAAATGTTACTGTACTTTCACAGCCTTGTACAGAGAAGAGATACATTAACATACTGGTATGCTTACTATACTGGAAAAAATACGAAGACCATTTTACAGAAGGTGAACTAAGCTACAAAAGCTACTAACTGGTTATCTGTGTTTTACATCTATATGCATTTTTCCTTCCCTTTCCTACACACACAACCGCATATGGACAGAGAAGAAAATGGCTTCATAAAGGACCAGACAAGCAGGTGGTTCTCTCATTTTGTATTTTCTTCTCCCAAAGTCAAAGGCAGGTTTTCAAGAGAGAGCATAAATGCCTGCATCAGGCAAGAGTGACGTCATGCAGCTACTCATGGGAGCGCTACCTTTGAAACAAAGGTTAGGTTGGACCCTGAAGCGGGAAAGATAATTTTCCTTCAAAAACTTGTCCTTTAAATGTTAAATGTGGTTAACCCTGACACCCATATTTATATCCAATTGCACTTTTAATCTTACTCATCTGCTACTCTTTAAATAAAGTGCTCTGTCTTAAGCCAACCCCAAACAAACCATCAGTTTTCTAAGTCAGTCATGTGTAAAAATCACCAGTTGAAAGCAGAAATGCTCCAGCTGCTTGAAGCGTATCAACCTCATGTTTCAGCATGACTTCATGGGCAGAGTAGCCTGATGTGGGATTTCCCATCGTTTGCCTGCCCCACAAAGCTTCTCCACTGAGGCTGCTGGACATTTATAGCTCAGATAAACATGAAAAAATAACCCCTACATTTCTTCCAGGTAAATTTCTGTGTTGAGAAAAAGAAGAAAAAAAATCAGAAAGGGTGAACAAACATAGCCCTCACTGCAACAGTATTTCTCATCGTTGGCCTCTATGATACTGGTAGGAAACTAATGCCAATTTTGAAGACTGGAGCAGCTTAATTAAACCACTTCCATTTCAAATAAAAACAGCTCAAAAGTAATTAATAAAAAGGATGTGGCAATCTCTGCAATAAAATTTCATATTTACTGTTGGAGAAATAATCCCTTAAAAAGGTTAAGCGGGCTCCAAAGGTGCAATAGAAAAGAATAAATTCTCAGGCAAGTTCAAATTCAGTTATGGGCTACAGAGCAAGTTCCAGGCAACGTCTGTAAGGCGAGACAGCTTCCTTGTTTGCAATAACTACCGAGACAATTTCTCCATCTGCAAAAGAGATAATGGTGTTGACCTTCTTTGTGTGTTCCTGTGACATCTACTGATGAAAAAGATGCCATAATAAATACACTTTCTTCTTAGACTATAATCCCATGAAGTTTCTACGCAACAGAGCAATCAGAATATCTTTTTCTGTCTCAATATACAGAGACTGTCCTTGAGAACAAAGCAAGGAATAGAGAGAAGAAAACATTCTACTAGAGAATTTAGATATTATTCGTCAAACAAGTAGCAACTGGGAACCAAGTGACAGGGGTAGCTACCATCACTACTAGTAACTGAACCACCTCCATTTCCCTGACCAAACCTGAAAGTGAACAGCAGCTCATGATTCATAGTTGTAGCTTCTAGTTATCAAATACTTAAATTTTAAAACTTACAGAAGAAGTTGGCTGTTCTTTTCTACAAACACGGCAGCCCCCAGCAGGTAACATGAGAGCTGTGCCTTTTAGTGGACAGATAAAAGAGTAGAGGCTAGAATATCATTATCCTTCATTTCACGAGTAGAAAATCAGGGCAAAGATTATTAGAAACATATCCCAAAAGCAAAGCGCACAGCCCTAGGGCATATCTGCTGCAGACCAGGGCCTCAGTTAGACTTGCCTTCAGCACAGGCCCAGAACTAGAAACTTCCTCATGAATGCAGAAGGACACACTGTCAGGCATTTTATAACCTCTCTTTTTATAAACATTTTTTAAAAATAGTTAAAACTTAATTCTGTTCTGAAAGGCACAAAGTGTCTTGCATCAGAGATTGACCATTAAAATGCTGACTACTTTACATATGTCACGACCGATTCAATTTCTTTAAGCAACCCACAGATACGGATGTGAAGGCTATCAAACCTTTATTGTGATTAAAAATTTGAAGCCACAAAGAAAGTTAAGAGTCTAGGAAATAAGTTGTAGGGCTCATTTGAAGTATGTGTGAAACAGTTCTAACTTATTTGCAAATACACAGAGATAGCATCTGTCAGGTTGTCTTACTGACAGCACAATCTTCCTTTGCCTCATTAATTTGGGGAAAAGTTGAAGCACCCGGTGAAGGGACTAAAACACTGTTTACCCAAAGAACAGGAACACCGCTGATAGGAGTGAGGCAAGAGTTCCCATACGGCCCTGTCTGTATACACTTTAGCTGTGTACTGTAAGGGATCAGCACTTCTAAAGGAGGGAAACTAACCCATTCTTCATGCCTCTCCCAAGCCACAGTATCCTTTTTCTGAGGCCGCCAGGAATGGAGTCTCACAAGTCACTTTTCATTATGCCCACCTAATGCAGTTGCAGTATGTGATGCATTTTTGCTAGAAATGTAGGGCATTCGGATACTGTGAGCCCAGCTAAATTTACCCACTGGAAGCTGCACTATTAATTTAACAGGAAACAATCCCAAAAAAACCACTTTATTTTTGCTGTGTCTTATTCCAGTCTATAAGATTTCTTCCTTCAATTTCAAGCAGAACAGGTCTAGGCTCCTAAGGAGAAAATTCGCTAAGAGCCTGATTTCTACAGCTTTTCGAGACGAGGGAAAAAGCCAGTAGCAGCGAAGATAGAGGAAAGGCAGGCAAGTTAGCATATTTGGAATAATGTTATCCCAAACCACAGTTCTTACTTTACAGTATTGCATGAATCCTGTCCAGCCTCAGTGGATTATTAGGCCTGAATTTGATAGCTTAATAGCAGAGATTACAAAAACTCAAATATAAAACCAGCAGTTGGAAAGTACAGAAATTCGTATATAGTCATTCCTTTCTAGCATTAGCTACATTCTTGCAAAAGGTAATGTTAAATCTGCCTGGAGAAGGTCAAGACCACACAAAGAAAATAAATCATGGCATCGCTATGTGGACCTGTCTAAAGGTTAAGGATCTAAAGGACATGCAGATACTCTAAAATATAAACAGCCCCTAGGGGATAATTACCAAACCAACTCCATTTGAGCAGTCCTGAACAGATGGTTTAGTAGGTATATCGACTATTGCTGTGTTTTGTGAAACTATTTATTACCCGCGGAGACTGGGAACAATTGATACTGTAGACACGTAGCTGGTTATCTCTCTAATCCTGTGTATCCTTGTATTATCTAGTGACCCAGAAAAATATTCCCAGAAGTACAGTCTCCCACAGGCAGTAACTACTCAAAGTAACATCAGATAACGTCCTGTATGTATAAAGCCTGAATAGATGAAGCACAAAGCAAGTTGTTTGGCTGAATTTTCCAGCCACTGTAAATTATAGCGACTGCTGTACAGTTCAATGCACCTGAGGTAACACTAAAGCTGCTGGAAGTATATGAAAGACTCATCAAGTTTATGCTTGGCTGTGAAGGCAGGGTCCATGGCTGCTCAGCTACTGGCCCAAGTTTCTTCAACCACAAACACTTTTCTACCTCTTCCAGGCATCACACATACCAATGTGGTATATGTTACCTGAACTTCTTCCAGTTCAGAGTAGGAATAGGCTCGAACCAGTTTATTCAGGGTTAGCGTGACGGTGGTGAAACGCTGAGGGAGAGAAGGCTAATGTCTCCCTGCTGATCCCAGGAAGGCACTGGGGAGACAAAAGGGGCTCCTGCCTCCACAGGTGGGCGTGGGCAAAGCCAGGTTTATGCATCACTAACTACCCACCCTGTTACAACAATGGTTACTAATAAATTGGGTTACACTGCTGTCCACAGTATAACAGGCAATGATGCTTGAAATGAATCAGCAATTTGAATAGGATGTGTAGTAGCTGCGCCGGGTACCAGCTCAGAAGCTGTCAGCTCAGAGAACTCTTACTGGGACAGGGACTTTTCAGTACTGATCTCAAAAAAACCCTTGTAGTAATGTCCTGCAGTTCAGCCCTACATTATTTTTTCTAGGACCAACTCTTTTAGAATTACTAATTCCTATGAAGCCCCTACAATTTGCAGCTTTGCTCCTTTTTATCTGTGTTTCAGGTTTGCAAAACAAGTGCACCAAAGATCACACACACACACAGCACAACCGTGAGCAATACTTTACCTCCTCTCTGTCATAGAGCCAGCTTTCCCAAGAGAAAATTTCGATCCAATAAAATCTGAGAGTTTGACATTTAGTTGGGACTTCTGAACATCTGGCCTGCACAAGGGTCTACCACAGAGCTGGAAAGCTCAGCCATTTCTATAGCGTACACACAGATCAACTGCACACAGCACACACAGTATACCTGAGCCTGTCCAGAAGCAGTGGATTTACATGCCTGTGTTAAATGATTCATGTGACTGCAGTGATCTAACGTGTCCCAAAAGCATCGCATTCATAGTACATGTGCTGACCATATGTACTGTGCGACAGTGAGACCAGTACTCCCTGGAGGGGTCAGGTCTGCTACGAATGAGCTATACAGCGCACATACAGAAATACCTGGACACAGCAGCCCCGGCCTTCCTCCTCACCCATCCATCACTACAAGCTGCAAGTTAGTCAAAGACATTTGCTAGTGATGGCAAAAAGAGCCATACAGTGCAGAGGAATGATAACAAGCTTCAGTCACTTAATTTGTGAGGCACCAGATCAAGTCACCAGCAAGTAAACCTGACTGCCATTTCCTTGAGTGACAGGGCTTGCTGCTCACTACGGCTTTTGCACTTAACACAGATCTGTGAGCAACCCTCCGAGTTCCCCTGGAAGCCCAAAGAGCAAGCAGTGGAGCCTCCTCTTCATAAGAAAGAACTGGTAATCCTGGCCCTTCCCCTTCATATTTGACCAGTTACTTAGCTTAATCAGGGGGAACATCACATTTTGGCATGCCAAAGCATCGCTGCAGGGGGCAGGGAAGGAATAAGCAGCACTGTGAGGGCAAAATAAGAGTAACTGGCCAGATGTTAGTTTGGATTACCAAGAGAGAAAAACCAATCCACAGTTGGAAAAAAAAGGAGGTGTCTTCAAAAAGCACCCATGTAAGCAAGGGAAAATGAAGAGATAATGTAGCTTATTTTATTAAAACTAGAGCAAACAGCACTGAGAAAGAAGTTCCCATTGAATATTCGGGTTCCTTGGTTTCAGGTTCTGGGCAAGTACTAAGCACAAAATATTCAAAGCTCATGCTTTAGGTCTCGAAGGGCTGGGTCAGATACTTGGGTCTTGAATTGAGAAACTGGGCCCCACATGGCCTGCAATCAGTGTCTTATATAAAGTGAATGTCACAATTCCTGCCCATTTATCACCTTCCCCCATAAACAGACTTTCCTTTTTCTTTTCTAAGCTGACACAAGAAAATGGTTGGTAAAAAAAGAATTCAGAGCCCTGACAATTTGGACAATCTTCCACTAATCTTCCCTTCAGGGTGCCCACAATCCTTTAAAGCATAACAAACTGACAGAAGGAGCTCCTTTATAGTTGCTCGGCTCTATATCTTTATAAACTGGGGTCTTCTGCATGCAGCAGAAAACCCAGCAAGGCAGACACTGTACAAAGGAAGGTGGAAACAGGCATTTTTAAGAGTGCTTGAGGGGCCACCAGATGAAAGGAAAAGATCTAGGCACAATAATATGATTCTTTAGGTACAGAAGGGGAAAAAAAGCTGCTATAGCCTTGTTGGAGAAGAATCCCACATGCCTACTAATCTATCTACCAAGGGTTACATGACACTTAAAAAAAATAAATTTGGCAGGCACTCAAAGCAAAAACCCAGCTTACCAGAGAACACAGCCCTGCCCTCATCGCTTTTCTGCTGTTTTAGGTGTTATTTGTAATACAGCCAAACCGATATGCCCTTGACACGTGCAGCAGAACGTTACAGCTCCAGGCAGCTTTTGGCTAAGTGAGGTTGAGAAAATTGTATGTCTCTGTGTGTAATGACAAATAATTTCATTCTCCCCCCCTCCCTTTTTTTTTTTTTTTTTTTTTTTTTTTTTTTAGGTTATCTCTGTTTTGATAATGCCACCCTGACTGCTTCAAAACTGCCACTGTGAGGAAAGCACGCTGCAACACACCAGCCATTAACAAGCTCATTCTAAGCTATACCTAAGCTAGGTAAATTCTTCTATAGATTGGAAACACACATGACAAATATACCTCCTAAGAAACCACCTCTGACACGTTTCCAATTGCAATTTTTACACCAATTTTTACTGGTATAGCTGATATTGAATGACTTCAAAATCATTACAATTATAAACTAGTTACCTGCCACGTGGTATTCCAATTTCTAAAAATAACCAAGCCTGAGTTCACACATTATTTTAGACACCAGAAATAACATTGTAACAGTTTGGAAATAATAGATATCATGCTATTGGCTAACATATTGTGATGCAGCCATATCACATTCTGTTCTACATATATGTATATGTTCACATTGCTTAGATTGCCTGTAGTGCAGCACGTAAGTGGAAGCAGCTCACTAGCAAAAGCAGGTAACTCTCGTGGCAGTCCACATTCTGCCAAATCATCAAGGCACTTTTTGCCATGGTTATGCTACATAATTTAAATAAAAACACTTTTATTTTGGGGATGGGAATGCATGAACCCTTTCTGGAACTACAGAAATTACTTTTAAAAATGCCTGCTTAATTTTGTATGACTCAGATCTTAAGAATGAATGTTTTACACAAATTAATCATTCCCTGTCATTTCCACCAGCACAACCCCAAGAAGAAAAAAAAAGGTGCCCAAACCTGAAAGCTTTCCTCCCACTCTCAATTTAAAGATTAGGATTATCAGGAATACACTCAGAGGATCAGAAACAAGATCGCCTAGATATACATGTGAAACTCAAAAGCTGAATTATATTAGTAAAAACATAGGTCTTTCAAGTATTACTGCATACAGTACAGTACGTAGTACAAAAATTGTACAATGTAAGAAAAAAATTGTTTCCAAATGAACTATTACATGAACTCTAATAGCATTTCCAATTGACAAGATTACATATTTTATTATAATAGGCTTAAACAAAAAAATGGGGACAGGGATGTCTGAAAATAGGACCCCTCAGTTAATAAAACAATTTCCAAACCTATTCATTTACTTTGTCTTTTTATTAATAATATTATTATTATTATTATTATGGCAATTGGTTTTAAAGTATGTGAATAAATACAAGTACAGCACTAGTGAGAAAGCAGGATTAAGGTGAACACCTATATTTTAAAAAAAAATCCTTTTAAAGATTATAATTCACAAGCTGTGCATACTAACACTACTTCATCCTTCTCAGCAATTAACAAAGATGAAAAGAGAAACTGACTAAACAAATAGACTTTGAAGCATCCTTTCATCTATTTAAGAAACTGTTGGGATCTTATTGCCATCACTTTGCTGTGTTTTATAACTTCCTGAGAATCTTAAGTAAAATATCAATCTGCTTGCAGCAAGTCCTACAGGTATTTTTCAAATTAGAAATACCTGAAAGTTTATAATCTCCCTCTTATTCATACACCTCTTGACAAATATGATTGGAAAAGATTGATATTTTGTCTCCTCATTTCCTGCACTTGAAAGATATTTTCTCTATGAGTCACTATATCAGTATGTCACTCTTTCACTCCAGGGCAAGAAGGAACAGCTCCAGCCATGAACCAGCCCGTCATCCCAAATGGCTGAGAGGAGAGGCATCCACAGCAGGGATCACCTGGGAAGAACACAGGGTGCAAAGTCACTCGGAAAATGTTACTGTGAGCTGAATCAGTCCTGAGAGAAAACAGTGCTAGTATTGGAAATTCTAAGAAAAGATAGAAAATTAAAAAAAAATTAAGAACGAGTAAAGCCACCTGTTTTGTGTTCCAGGATGAGCAGCAATTAAACTATCACCAATTATACTACCAGTAACCACTGTACCTGCACATGTGCAAACATATGAGTAGACTAACCATCAGCAAGATACAAATATCCATCTCAATGGGAAAGCATGCCACAGCTGCTGCTACTCATCTAAGAAAGTAATTAGAAAAACCTAAAATGCATTACTCCTGTTTGCCTTCATCTGGGAAACTTTTTGATTGGGATTTGAGGAAAATGAGCATTGCAATACATGTAAGCAGTTAAAGTAGAAAAAGGGGAAATAAAACTGGTTTTAAAAAAACTTAACTCCCTTAATCTCTTCCCTGTCCTCACAAAATGAAGACATGAAACGAATCTCGAAGTTCACACTGTATGTGACTGGGAGAGAAGGGAAAAGAAAAGAGAGAGAGAAAGGAAAGAAAACCCTCAATGGACTCTGACACTCTTCAGAAATTCAAAATCTCAGCAGTCTGTCCAGGGACACAAAATGGACGTTACTGGTGTGACAGGTGACCTCCATGCATCTCCAATTGCAGGACAAGGCCCAGGTGAGGACTGGGGCAAGGCTGACACAGGGATTGAAAGCCAGGCACTGAAAAGCTGTTCCAGCAGAGCACTTAATTTAATGTGCATGATTTAAGCAGTCCCATATTTAAATGCTCTGCTGAAAGAAGGCTTTTGTTTTGAAAGTTCCTGTCAGTGCTTTCTTTTAATAGGAAATCAATATATAATTTGTTTTCTAGAAAGTAGACACCCGTCCTTCAGGACTTGTGCAGCCAAGTTTAGCTCTGGTGGAAAATTGAGTAGTTTTGACCTAACTTTTCTTTTTCTATGAATGTCACTTTCCTTACCCTGGGGACAGGAGGTGAGTGAAAAGCAAAGGGAATGAACATCATGGTGTAAGTTATACCTAATACTAACTATGGCTGAATTATCAGCTCTTAAATTTTTTCAATGATGCTGGCAAAGCAGAAATCCCAATGTGAGCTAAAAAGCAATCAAAAGATAAGAAAAATGCGATCTCTTTCCCTTGCGTTTGGCTTTTAGACTAGCAGCAGGAGGAAGAAAGTTGGTAGGGCTGGTTGCCAAGAACTCTGCCCTGCAAGTAGGCACAGATGGGGTTTGGCAAAGACTTGGCAACAGGGGGGGCCTTGGAGTCATCTTCTCCCTTAATATCAATTCAGGTCACATAAAAAAGAATCTTGATCAAAAAAAGAAAGGACTGAAGTGTCTAACTCTTCCCCAGAATAAGGCGAGGAGTTCTTGGAGTTTCTGGAAGGAATTGGAGTTGCAAGAAACCAGAAAGGAGACAAGAAGTGCGCTCTGGTCTGTTCCTAGGCACATGCAGCAGTACATCACTTAGGGCAGATTGTACCATAAAAGCAGCCCGAACAGCTTGAATCCCTTCTTCTCTTCCTTCCTGAATTAAATTCAAAAACGTGGTCTTGTTGCAAGAAGTTTATTTACAGCTGCTTAGAGTAAAATGCAAACAAACATCTTGTAACAAGCTGCTTGATGGCTGCCCATTACATGTACAAAGCTTAGCACTGCTTCAGCAGATACTTAGCAATGCTGCTGAAAGACTAAGCCACTGTGAGAATATTCTGAACTAAATGTAGTGTCATTTGCCTACCTACGTTATTCCTCCCATGGAAAACTAACGTTCAAAAAGACAGAACATCCAATCTGCAATCTTAGTAAGAAATAAATCCATGAACAAGTGATAAAAGGGGAACAATTCTGAAAGCTGTAGTTTGCGTTCACATGGTACTAGAGTTGAAGGAGTAAAAATACAATAAATAGCAGTTCCATAGTCACACTTCAGAAATCCACACTTAAAGACATTGAAGATTAGATTCAAACACTGCATAAGTAATACCGAATTGTGTATACAGAGTACTGGATCACTCTTCATTCACAAGATAGCATGCTTGCCTGGGTTTTTTTCTTTTTTATTATTAACACTATCAAAATTCATAAACCAAGGTATCCTGTTTTGGTATGACTTCTCCCCTTATGTAAAATAAAGTATGCCCATCTATGAGACAAGAAAGTCTTTGAAGAGAGAAAATTTAGCTCTTTGATCAAGAATGACAGTCCTTCAGATGGGCGCAGACTGTACAGACAGGATTTCTCCCTTTCGTTCACTGACCACATCATGCCCCTTATGCAGCAGATGTAAATATCTGCTGTTACTTGTGTTACTGTTCACAGCATGAAGTTCCAGTGTGCTGTACACTGCACAGCTGATGACATTACATCCGGCATAAACTGTTCACAGTCCAGATTCCAAGTAACTTACATGTACAAACCTCCTGAACCTTGATGCTTGATGGACTCCAGGTTTTGATAAAAAGGCGCTAGTTAAATTGCTTCTTTTGAAGAAACTTTTCTTACAGCTAGAAAATGTTAAAGGGTAAGTCAATATTTTGTTCTTGCAATTTTAATATGCAATGCAGCTAAGACAAGGGCAACGGTTGGATGCCTCTGCTGGCACCTACCCTTAGAAACCACATCTGTTTGCTACACAATATCCAATTGTCTATATCTTTCCCTCCTACACAAAAGCACAATAAGGAAGGCCACCTGATGTAAGCTTTCTACAGCTTTGAGAGAGGTGAAAGAGTAATGCGTTGTACCGAGTGGAAACCAGTCTTTTTGCAACAGATGCCTAGAGTGGGGGCAGCACAGACGTGCAACCCTGATGCAGTTCTGTTGCTGGAGAAGGCTGCAGCGCACAGCCTGGCACCTCCTGGTACCTTGTCAGACTGATAGTAGGTCTGTACAGATCTGAAACAAGAGCCAGTTGAGCAGCTCTTGTCAGCAGCCAGTTAAGCATCTCTAAGATCAGCCTAGATCTACTCAGGGCAGAAAGCAGACCAAAACACCTTGCAATATCATGTTCCTGAGAAGTTCAAAGTACGAACATAGGCATATTTAAGTATCACATAAAAGAGAAATTTAAACCATCAGGGTTACTTTCTAGAGCTGACGTTGGCAGATCTGTTGTCTTTACAAAACAGCTCTGCCAGCAGGATTCCATCCATTTAGTTCAGTAATTTAAGAGCCAAACAAGTTAACTTGTGTAGACACAGATGCACCTAAACAGGATTGAAACAAGCTTGGATTTTTTTGCCAGAATAAGCTAAGGTATTTAAATGCACTCACATTAAGGATCCACACCAGTTTAACTGGATCAGGTTTTAAGCCAATTTTTAAACCAGCTCCATTTTTTTGCATACATAGTTTACCATTCCTATACAAGCACTTCCATCACTCCCGGCAAAAACCTGATTAACATGCCAGGACTGCCATGTTTCTACAAGTCTTTTTGTATGGTCTGACTGCAGCTCTTAAGTATTTAGCCTGCTTTCACCTTTCTACTGCCTTGCTTTCGACTGTTAATTCCCAAAGTAATAATCCCCAACCTGAACTTGTTCCGATTTCTTTCTTGTTTTGCCTCAGGTTATTCACTTTCCACTGCTACACAACTTCTCATGGAATGATTTCCCCTCCCAAATGTCTTCAGTAACACTGTCATCCAGTAACTCCAACAGAGAAGAATAAAAAGATAAAAAAACCCTAAACTCCATACATTCACATTCCAAATAATAAAGAATATATTTTCAGTATTCCAGAAAGCTGCCATTCAAGACTATGACCTAATTTCCTTTTCAAATGGACAAATCAGACTCCTTTCACCCTCAAAAGAGAATATGGATCCAAACATTCCTTGAGAATTTTAATCATATCAGGGGTTTCCATAGAACTGGGGTTTTTATGTTGTGCACAGTTTATTTTTAATTTCAACAAAGACTGTTGCAATTAAGACTCAGGGGACTCTGAACAGGTGCTTAAAAACCTGTAAACACTACCTTTGGAAAATAGCCTTTATTTAACAGAATTTCGCTATAGATATGGGGGGGGGGGGAATCCTTTTTTGGCTATTTTGTTTGAAAATCCTAAAAAAATATAATTCTGTAGAAAGCAAATTGTTTAGATTTACAATATAAGTGTGTTGTTACATCATCTCACTTAATTAGAATCAAACTACTTCAGACACAAACCTTGAGCAACTGACTTCTATAGAAGTCTGTACCTTCATTTTCCCAGTCATTCAAAGAATCCATTTTATTTTTGCCTTTTTTAAAGGACTATTTCATATAGGAATTAAAAGCAAGAAACTAGGAATTACCCCCCACAATCTACTATGAACTCAAAGAATAATCAGGTATTGTAAATTGGCAAGTATAGCATTGAATCATAAAACCAGAACTCCTCACTGTATGTGAGAAACCGTGCATGGAGAGAGAAGTGAAGTTGCCAATTGTTGGCTATAAAAAAAAAATCTTCCAGAATCTAGTAAGAGGATAACAAAAGGAAACAGGCTATTGTCTCCTACTGGGGCACTGGGAGAAGTAGCAATGAAACAATTCTCAGGTCTTCTGTTTTGTGTATAAAGCCAAGAAAATCTCAGAGGAAATGACTTCCCGAGTCACTGATAAGTGCTGAAATGTTTCTTCAATGGAGAGCAGGATACAAATCCTTATTCTTTTTCTTTGTAGGTGAAGAGGTTGCTAATGTGTGCCCAAACAGACCCTTCTCAAGCAGAATACCAAGGAAAGACACTAAGATCTCAGGACTTGTACTTTCATTTCATGGTCAAATGAAAGTTGCTCGTGGAAGCAAGCCTCTTGTTAGGAGCAGGTTCAGATATCTGTGTGTGTAACAACTAGTTTCAGTCTGGTGCATTCATTTACTGGGGAAGGAAAAAAATAAAGCAAAGAGTTCTTTTCCCAGAAAAACATGAAACAAAGACTATTTTTAAGGACCAATTTGTTGTTGTTGCTGCTACAACTTGTGAAGCCACAGCCTCTGATCAACATTGCCTGCAACCTCCTGGTGGGGAACTGAATATCATTAAAGGAGAGGTGAGAGTGCGAGAGCACCAAGATTAAAGTAGAACTTCTTTTGCTGTCCAAAATGCTGCAAAACAAAACAACAAAACAAATAGTTTCAAATACTTTCTTATTTGTGGCACACATTTAGCTATGTACTTAGTGCACTTCTGCCTTACAAGAAATTCAGGAAAGCTTTGGGAATCTGTGATGTTTAACCGAGTCTGAGCAATGCTGAAGGAAAGACTCCTTTTATGTGCCTGTACAAGGAGGCAAAGAAAGCATTTGGTACCCATGGCTCCCCTACAGAGCTCATCTTCACTGCACATCACAACAAACTCTCACTCTACAACTCCTCGTCTCAGAGAGGTATCTGCAAATGGATCAAGTCTTAGTTGATGTTTCCTTCCTGTGTTCATCCATCAAAGTACACATGCAGCTAATCATACTTGCACCCACTATGCTTAGGCTGACACAGTTACAGTGAAAAAGATGCTGAAAGATAGTTGAGCAGATGAAAGCCAGGAATATATGTATCTTCCCTAATTTTTTAAAGAATTTTGTAACTTCAGTCAGAGCTGATACAGTAGAAGTGAATCAAGAAAATAGTCTCTTTGGGAGTGCAGTCTTCCACGCAGGCAGTGACGTAAATACTGGTAAAAGAAATGATCCAGAGCTGATTAGTCTGCAGCTTTTAACAGAATGAAGAATCTCTACACAAAGGTGCAAGTGATGTCTGGTGGTATTTAAAGAGTTGTATCATCAGTTTAACAAATGATTCTTGGGGTTTTTTTCAGAGCTTGGTTTTTCTAGGTTTGGAGAAGGGATGAATTTTGGAAAAAATCATGACAGCTACAAGGGGGTTTTTGTGCAGGACCATTCAAGCCACCTGATTTGACCATCAGTGGTTTTGGAGAAGAGAAGATTGATGGCCGGGTGGGTTCTTTACAAACCCAGACAGAACAGCAACACTAGAAATCATTCTCCTTTCAGTGGTTGCATTTGCATTAAGCAAAATGCAGGTTGAATGATAAATTTTTTATTTTTTAATTCCTACCTAGGAAACCTAAAAAGAAAATAGCTATGTCTATCATTTGATGAAAATTATTGCTTTACACACAGAAAAACTGGGAATTCTCTGATCAGTCATCACTTTTTATTGGCTTTGTTTCCAGACACTAACTGCAGGGCAGAACTTATGCCACATCAACATTTAATTATTTAATCTTCATACTATAATCGAAGGCTGGGAGAGTAGAAAGAAGAAGTACAGGACTTGAGAACATTGGGTAGCAGGCTGATAAGCAAATCCCTTTGCCTGTTACATGGCACTATCTGATTCATAACTCTTTATCGTGCTTAGCCATGAAAAAGATCCAAGTATGAGAGTAATACGAGGAAGGAAGACAATTTGTATCTCCTTAAACATAAGAAAACACTGGGAAATTAGGCAATAACATTTGGACTCAGGTCCTGCTATGCATCCATGCCAGCACATAACCACAAAGCATTTCAGTTCCTTGAGCTCCCACATTCACCAAGTGTCAGGCCACTAATTCTCAGTCACACAGCACTCAAAAAGGCAGCATCTTCCTTCCTACCCACCCACACCAGATGATGTGGATTTATTCTTTGCACCATGGTGCACATTTAAACTTGAAGGCAGAGCTGACTCTGGACTCCACTGAGTCTGCCTCCAGAGAAGGGGGTTCACCAACAGGTCAGTAGTCAGCAACAAGGCAGAGGAATATAAAGAAGCGTAACTGGAAACACAGTAGCCCTGGCTAGCAGCTAGCAGCCCCAAGCTGCTGACTCAGACTTCCTGGCTGTGGTGGGAAGCAGAAGGCAAGGAACATCCTTGGGAAATAAGCATCACGCTTCTGTCTTTACCTCATCCTTCACTGGGGATGTCAGGTCTTTAGGATGCCCATTGGCATCACCTCTGCACTGAGCCAGAGCTTTCCAAGCACTCAGCTCTTGAGGATAAATGGCATTTCCTTGTGATATTCCCTATGGAGTCAGGAACCTAAGACAAGTACAGACAGGAACCACAGCCATCCTTAGCAAGAACAGTTTGGCTTGTTTCTTTTTTGGATATTGCTGCATTACAAGCAGGTCTTTCCAGGCAAGTCCTGTTCCATTCCAGACCTCCTTGAGCCTACTGTCTGTAGTGTTTAATAAAAACTTTGGTTTATAAAGGTATAGCCAAAATCAGAAGCCCTTGAAATCATCCAGGAGACCAGTCCAAAACTAAAATACATGCAGAGGAGCAGATTACTGCAGCCTACAAACCATAGGATCTTTCTGTACTTACCCAAGAGTGTTGGGAATCAAGAAAATGCACTTTACATATTTCCTGTGCTATGGGCCCAAATAGTGCCATGGTGTCTAGAATTCCAATAGTTTTAGAGATCCCTTTCCTTTTTCCTGTCTCTTCCACCACCCCCACCCCACCCACCCACCACCCCCTTTTTCTTCCTTGTAAAATCATCATCTCTTGTCCACAACAACTTTCATCAGATCTGCAGGAATAAAACATTACTAAAAATATAAGGCACAGGAAAAATCTGAATGAGTTTCAAGACTTCCTGTATGCGATATAGAACAAAATTAAGTAACTATGCCAAAACGCAAACTAAATCCCACCAGTTAATCACAAACAGGTAAAGTTTTTGTGATGTAATCAAAATAAAAAGATCAAATGAACAAACAAAAAAAAATCATAACAGATGCAAAATTTGAAACAGAAATGTGCACAGAATTTTTAATCCAGTTCCGTAGCTAACTCGTGTAGCCTGAATTTTGATTTATTCCACATTTTCTGGGAAATTTCAATGCTTACTTGATGATATTGACAGATTAGGTAGAATCAGACCTCAGCCTTCCAGTTTGCTCTGCCGTTGCTCCCGTAAAAAACATGACTCAACTGTGGATCTCAAATTCCTGAGCTCATAGAAAAGAGGTCTGGGCAAGAGTTCAAGAGGTCTGCCAGCCAATCTCTGTGCTTTATTATTACAGGATCAATTATTCCACCATCATTCTTGATGAACATTTAAGAACAGGTTAGACAGATATTCTTTGGTGGGCATTCCACAATTTTTCAAAGCACTCTATTTTTCAAAGCACTGCAGATGTTACACTGAAACCAACGTCATTGCTACCAAATGGCACAAGGGCCAGAATGAAGGGTCATTTAACTACAGTTCTTGTTAAAAAGGCTTTTCATCTTACTATTTTAAAAGCATATTTCTTTCTTTGTTATTCATTTACGGCAAGCCAGTTACATTTTATCTGAACAATTCATCTGGTTCTCAAGTCAGATTTATAGTGTAAACTTGAAATAGTAATAAAAAATGTGAGGAAGATGTCACTCTCACAGTTTTACTATAAAGCCAACATCTTAAACACCATACCAAATTGATTCTGCAATCTTCTCTTGTGTAAGCAGTCCTAGTGAAAACAACTGAGTGAGGAATGTTCATGTTATTAAATACTGCATGTGCAGAGGAGCAGATCACTGCAGCCTACAAAGCACAGGATCTTTCTGTACTTATCCAAGAGTGCTGGGAATCAAGGAGACGCACTTTACACATTCGCTGTGCTGTGGGCCCAAATAGTGCCACAGTCTCTAGAATTCTAGAGGACACAGCAGAGGACACATTAACTGTGGTCTACATGATCAGGAAGGTCATACCAAATACATCTTTAAACACAGCTTTATAACATACATAGGAAAAAAAATCAGCATCAGCAAATTGCACTTCACAGTAACAGACTTCTCCTCCTCCTTTTTTTCTTTTTTGAAGAAAAGAGATATAGGTGCTTTGTTCTTTTCAGAACTGCTGTACATCTTTTTGACTGCTATAAAGCCCTGTTTTTCGTTAGTTTTCTTATTATGGTTCTCTACCCTACCCCACCCTCTTTTTTTTTCTTTTTTCTTCAGATTATTTGGAACCTTTGCGCATCAGAGAAACTGTTCTCATCATCTTTCTTTCCACATGAAACTAGCTGAAAGATATTAATGAAAGATTCACTAGGCCAAATTTTCTATGAGTATAAGCAACATCAACATCAATATTTCAATGTCTAGAAAGCGTGGCTATTCTTTTGCCTTGAGTACATTATTAGAAATCATTGTATTTTAATGAATTCAAGATTTCTTTACAGTTTCTGTAGGTACCTTGCTTATGAAAATTCACAGGGAGAGAAGAGATTTTTTTCTAAACAATAGTTGGGGACTATGAACCTGCTCATGTTTTACAATATACTTATTGTGGTGTAGGTGGAAATGTGACTGCTGATCTTTTCATCATGGTCCTTGTAGACTGCTAGTTTCCCAGGCAGTTTCAGCTGTCACAGTTGCTTAGAGTCCACTGAGCTGTTTTTAGTTACTCATTCAAATATTCATAAGAACTGAGGGCTGCAGTTTGCTGTCTGGTAACAACTTCATTTTCTGCTCATACTGAGCTTGTCCTTGTGGGCTGCCTCTTCCCACTCAGATTGGCTTTTTCACAGCCACGTGACCCTTGAAGGATAATGGAGTGTCCCTGGGAGTAGGCGAAAGAGGCATGTTCTACCTTTTATCTTTGCTTGGCTGGACGATGAAAATAATTGCAGAAGACAGTTATGGATTACAAGAGAGACATGTGAAATGATCAAACCTGTATCAAGCACTGGTTTCTGCTACTACAGAAAGCACATGCTTTAATTATTTACCTTGCAGGACAGCTCACACCTTAGGATGGCCACATTTTTGTGCAAATATTTACTTAACAATATTGTACTTGAGCAGAGTAATGAAAATGGGTGTAATTTTGTGTAATGTTCCTGGGAAAGACCAATGGACTGTGACATTTCCCTGCATGGGGGAAATCACTAGAGTGCAATGTTTCTATTATTTCATTAAAACTCCTGCTAAATAACCCTTCAGGGCAGCATAATTTTGCATTTTTAGCTAAAGGAAATAGCTGAAGAAGAGGAATCCACAACTACTGTCAGTTAATAATAGTGTGTGGTAGGCTTTCTAAGAGAAAATACAACTTAACACACATGAATACTCAGACACACTTCAATTAAAACAGTATTTACAGGAAGCTAAGCAACATCCTGCAGTTAGTAAGGGCAGCTTCCACTCTGTCCGGTGCTTACACAGTCGGGAGAAAGCACAAGGAAGGAAGCCCAGGCACGACGCTTGCCTGTCTGCAGATCATTGCTCCTGTCTTACTTCTGTCCTCTTCTTTGTACCAGCTCTTTTCTAGGAAAAACTTATGGGCAGCCCCAACATTACCACCCAAATGGAAGAGGACATGCTTCCTCTACTTTCAACTCCCCATGCAATTGCAGCCCAGAACAGGGGCTTCGTAAAGAGAGCTTTAAATGAATGTAACAGGTGTTTCCCTGTGTATCAGGTAAGTTATTTTTTCAGTGTTACTTTTTTATGGGAAAAGGCATCATTTCTGTCAATACAACATACTAGATACATAGCATCTTAAAATGACCAACCTTTTAATTATACTGTCAGGTCACTTTCTTTAAAGATTGCCTCCTTCAAGGCTTAGATTGAAAGTGTCTATTTACACAATTACGGAACGTAGGTACATAGTAGCAGCAGACAGCAGTGAACTCTTCTGGATAAGCTATAAAAAGTGTGGAACAGATACAACATAAATTTTCCCTCTCTGTCCTGTTCTACTCCAGATTCAGAGAAGCAGGGGGACACACGACATGACACGACACAGATGGGAATAGAGGACCTGTTACAGGTTAAGCAAAAAAGATTAAGGTTTTGTAGCTAATGAGTAATAAAACCATCTTTGGAAGAAAGCAAGGAGAGTGGGGAAAAAATAGCCCAATAACACCATTTGTTTACGTTAGAGAAACACCTACTACTGCAGACACTGTTAAGATATTGTCAGCGTTTCTATTATGATCCCATATTTCAAAAGCTTATAACTTGGCCATGAGAAGTCATTTTTAAAATTGAATCCAGAATATAGACTGAATTTAGCTGCATTCTGTATATTATTGTCACCAGGTGGACACTAAAAATATGTAATAAAAATAAAATAAAATAAAAAACCAAACAGCTACAGCTAAATAAAAATTAGGTGTATTGATGAGCTATTGATGCTAAAGGCATCTCAGGCTCAAGTCACTCAGGTACCCCTTGTTCCATTGTCTTTAAAACAAAACAACAGATAAAAAATACGATAAATATTGTCTGGATTTCTGGTTTGTTTGTTTTTTGGTTTGTTTTTTTAGTTGTTACTGTAGCTTTCATTCAACAAGAAAAAATCTGAATAAGCAAATCATGCAAGAGCACTGCAAAATACATGAAAACAAACATGAGGAATAAGCACTGAAACAACCTCTGCTTCTGCAACACCTGCCAGACCTATTTGTTCCTTTGTGGAGACACGGAGCAGGAGCTGTTCGGTCAAGCGGGGGGCAGGGGGATCTAACTTGATAGATTTTGACCTTTCATGAAATCCTTTCAGCTTGCTCCCCCCAATCTGTTTTTCCTTCAAATATTTTTCCTTTCCAAGGCTTCTGAAGAGCAAAGGTTAATGAAGTAATCTATGACTGAATGCTAACATATGCAACGTATGTACAGAAAAATGCACATCCCATTTTTAACATTTCTCTGGAAACAACTATGGTCTCTTATAGCTGCAATTTTGAAAGAATGCAATTATAGTATAGAATTTCAGCTACCTTTGGGCTGAGGCCTCTGGAGACATACAAAGAATTAGTGTATTGTTGTGTGATACATTTGTGAAATCATATTTCTCTAATATTCTCCTCTAAAGCTACAGTGCAACTCCTCTCTGCTAAAAATCATGTCTGTCTTTCCTTCTGCTTGTAAAAATATCTATTGACAGCCTAAAGGCTTATTTTCAGTTTCCAAAAATCAAAACCGTATGTCAGCTAAATCGTCATTAACTAACACAACAAAAGAACTGCTCTGTTGATCACAAAAAGCGTAGACTGGAAATCAAGCACTGAAGGTAACAGATGTGGTGGTGCTTGTCTACCAGAGAGGAGGGAATCTGAGATGAGGGTTCTTCACCAAAGTGCCTTGCATACACTGGCCAGCTCTGACTGCTAAGTTTAGGTATCGGCTGAGAAAAAACATGAGGAGAGAGGCTGGACAAAAGTCAGTTGAACCACTCTAAATGACAGGCATATCTAAATGCACAAAACCGCGTCTTCCATCATGATCGGACATGGCTTCTGGGGTGTTAAAATCAATGACCTTTTGCTGTTTTTCTTAATGCAAATAAGTGTATCCAGAGATTAAATTCACTGACAGATAGAAAAGCCAGGTATTCTTCTCTTGTCTGCGCAATGGACTTGATGAACTTGCATCAGGAATACAATTGTCCCAGAGAGGTCCAAGTCTAAGATGTCATAGGCTTATCTTATTGATAGGGCAAAATAAAGGTGACCAGGAACTTAGAGACCAGATATATTGGTCAGAATAGCCTAAACTTCAACGGTGGAAGCTGGAAATCCACTTCATAACCAAGTTATTCTTAATATCTGTTTTCATTCAGCTAAGTTTCAGCTCAGTGTTTTTTCAAGCCTTTATTGACAGCACTGATATTTATGCTATCTAACAAAAAAAGTCATTTTCAATTACTATTATTTTACTGATAAATCTTCAAGGCTGTTCCTTAACAAAGATTTGAGTACATTGAATTGTAAGGTAACTTCAGAAATTTTGCTTTATCTTACAGAAAAACATGACTACTACAAGCAGTCAGCTGTCAAGAAGAGGTTTGACTGCTAAAGATACCCTATCTGTTCATAAAGCCCCAGAAGAGCAAAACCAACATCTAAGAAGAACTAAGAAAAAAAAAAAAATTACACTTTCACCAAGCAATATCACTGATGACCCTAACACTTTGCCATGCCAAAGGCCTGAAAGAGATCAGGATAAAACTGGGATTCAGAGTAAGGCACAGCTGCTGTACTTGGGCCAATGTGTGCACGTCAGAGCTTTGCAAGGCATGGCTGCGTCTGCTTGCTAAAGATGAGGCAAGCCTTTTATTTTGCACTGTTCCCTGCACATCAAGCCTTTGGAATGTCTCCAAATCTGTTCCCAATTCTTCCAAACTATCAAGTGTTGCAAGTTAGGGGCTGAATTCAAACCTATATTATTGATCCAGATTCTGCCTACCAGTTTTAGCCAGACCCTGGTTTGGTCAGAGCTCCTCTTCACATTGAAAGAGCAAGTTTACAAGCTTTAAGGAAACTTTTATTAAGCCTGAAAGCTATGTTTGTTTAAGCCCGCAAATTTGTGACTAAACTCTAACATGTATCTTCTCAGGTGAAGTCTTTTACATTCTGTCTGAGTCCACAAGACTACTTGGAAGTTCAGTTCAGCTTTCTGAGCTGCAAAAGCATAAAACACTTGGGAATCCACTGCCCAAAACACCACGCTGGCAAGATTACATTGTTTTTTTCCGCTTTTATCCTCCAGTCACTCCTATAGTCTGAGTTCAGCCTGATTCATGCAGAACCCAAAGCTCTTCTTTCTTTTAAGTCTGTATTTTTCCATGTAAACAAAGAATACCTTTTACATTCATTTTTCAGAACTTATCCTCCTCCATACTTGCATGAGGTATCAGATAACACCCTGAGCAGCCTAGTCAAACAACCCTCTACTTCATGTTTTAAACAGCCTTATCATATTTTCAAGTCATCTGCAGGAGACTCTCTGTATTAACAGGCAGCAGAGTCCCCTTCTTTCACTCACCCAAGTATTACACAATATATATATTATGCCAAAGTTTCTGTCTGCAGCCTCTTCCTTCACCTCTGACAATTATTTTACTAAAAGCAGCCTGGAAAATAACTCCTTGCTGTTTTCTAGTGTTTTTAAAAAAAAATAAATAAATATGTTAAATGATGCACTGGCAAAATCCCTAAAAAACAAGTATTTGTATGTACTTGTAAGACTCTTGGAAATTTTCATTCATATAAATCTCTGCATATTATATATGAAGGCAGGAACCACCGTAATGTCTTTTCTTCGCTTACCTTGGTGAAAATGAGAAGGGAGCAGTAGACAGCATCAGAAAATTCATATATTGTAAGCAAAGCAAAAGAGCTTTGGGTTTTGGTGTGTTTTTTTTAATACACAATAGACATGTAGGCAGAATAATTATCAATATATCCTGGTTAGTAAAGAATTAACTTTAAGAAGTTAGTCAGAACAGCAGCGTTTGGTTTTTCTGTACGCTTGGTCCTGAACCACAGTACTGAATCACCATAGTGTTACTGTGTTTAAAAAAAAAAGGCAAAAAAAAAAAAAAGGCATAGATGCAATATATAGAATACTCCCAGAAATACTATATGGGTCAGACTGCAATCCTTTTGCTCACATTTAGCAGTTGCAGCTGCACTGAATTAGTGGTAGTACTTGCAGAGTAAAATGCCAGTCAGCCTGGCCTGGCCATAGGGGGCCCTGGCAGGAGCCGTGCAGGGGGCACCCCGTGTTAGCTGCATACCAGGTGTGCATGGGCTAAGCCTGTGCTTGCACCTCACAGTCCTCAAGGATATGGAACTCAACACCCATAACACATATGTTAGATCACAGTCCCTGCACACCCTTTCTCCCCACCCTGGCAGCACAGAGCACAGACACACAGCGATGCACCACTATCAGCAATGTCAGAAAATTAAAAAAAAAACCAACTGCCCCACCAACATCTCTTAACAAGCCTTAAAACCACATTTACAATAAACATAGTGAATGCGTTCTTGGAGAGAAAGCACCTTGTGTAGAAACAAGGTGTTTCCTAACACCACCAGTAAATCCTACAGTCCAGGGCACCTGCCAAACTTTTCTCTCTTATGGAATTTTCCAGAAAGAGATGAAGGATATTCTGCTGGCTGACCCTAACCTGAGTGAGTGTTTCCCTGCTCCCTCTCAGTGTATCCTATAGCTAGCTTCAGGCCTAAACATATTTTTCCAAGGGAGACGACGCTTCGAGTGCATGCTTGTTTTCCTGAGAGCTGCGCTGTCTGCCGAGGCCAGGCGGCTCCAGCCCGCTGCTGCGGGGCGGCCGGCGGCGCGGCGGGCCGAGGCTGCCACCTAGCCCCGCACCGGGGAGGCGCAGCCCGCCGCCGCCCGCCCAGACGCGGCGCTTGGCAGGCAAACGTGCCCGGAAAGCTAAACAGCTCCGGACAGACGCTTCCCTTTGCAATGCCGGGGGTTCCGTGGGATAGTTTCGTTGATAATTGCTTGAAGGGTGTTAAGCTTTTCCCCTAGAAACGGGAAGGAGGGAGGGAGGAATGGGAAGAAAGCTCAGAAGCCTCCACGGAGCATCTCTTTCCAATGTATCTATTCATTTAGAGACTGACTTTCCAAAAAACGTGGGAAAGCAAACTTCTGAGGACTTTACCCCCCCCATCATGCAACAATTCCAAATATTTCAAACTACAGCCAGAAAGCAGCGTTCCCACTCTGTGCCCCGCTGCGCCAAAAGCATCCCCAAAATCTACATTAAGCAGCCTCTTCTCGCATTTCCCCAATAATAATTGCTAATCTCTCAAAAGATTTGATTAGCATATATTGAATTTTATAATGCTTTGATTAAGGCAGACTATTTTTTTTTTCTTCTTTTAAAATTAGTAGTCAGAGCACTGACTGCAACACAAAGCAGCCTTACAGGAATGACACCTTTCCCAACAGGTAGGATAAGCGACCCTTCGGGACTCCTACCTGTGTGTTCTCCAGAGCAGCCTCTCTGCGATGGCATTACAATAGGGAGCACATGCTGCTCTCCTCACCTGTTGCACTCCCTGAATGCACAGATTATGAAAGACTAGTTTTAATCACCACCTCATAGACTTGCACAAAACAAAACTCTTGATTAAATGATTACACAAATCTGTGATTTGCTTCTAAACCAAGCACAAACCACTCCCGATCTCGATAAAGTTTGTTAAACCCACCTTTTGAGAGCTGCTAATCAGTCTGCCCCTGCCATTTACCAGCTGCAATTAATTTCCTGCAATGTGCAGCTGACAAGCAAATTAATTTACTCATGGCACTTCACTTCCCTCCCTGCCATCAGATGCACCCGGGAATCAGCTTCCTGTGCTGCCTGTGGGTGACTCTGGGATTGGGCTGCACAGCCGGAGCCAGGCAGAAGGCGAGCACCTGGGGCACCGATGTTAGCCCAGGCGAGAGGAGGAGATCACTGGAAATGAAGCAAGACTATCCCTGTGCTCCAAACATCCAAAAGGGAGAAACCGAACTCTCACTAATATTGTGGAAAGAATTTATCCTCCACTAGAAAGAAAGGTTCAAGATCGATCGTATTTGTGATTTTTCTTCCCCAGTAACTGCCAAACCCCACTCCTCACCTCATTTTTGGAAGGCTGTTAAGTTATTTACATAACTTTTCACAGGAGTTAAGAGCAGGGGTTGTTTTGTTTGTTTGGGGTATTTTAAGTAAAAAACAACAGCATCTAACAGAAGGTACATCTTGACCCCAGCAAGACAATGTCTTCCCCTCCATACTCAGTATGGGAACTGAGCTTTCTCCCCATTTCAAATGATCAACAAAGTTACCAGGAAGGAGACCTCAAATTACCTTTGTGATTGGTTTTATTATTCCAGGGGACACTTTCTCAGCCACAAAACACTACAGGTTGCTCAGGTTTGATGTGCTGAGGTGAGAGGAAGAGCAGCTATACAGATAAAGAGATGTTTGCTCTGTAACAGCAGTCATCCAGGTTTCCAGAGCAGTCTCATTATTAGCACAAGGAGCAAAGAGGATTTATTTAAAATTACCTGACAATTTGTTCTGAGGTTTGATCTTTTGTACTTCAGTTAAATCCTACTTATTTTAGGCCCATTTTAAGCTGATTCCACAGTCTAAGAAGAGACTTTCATTCCCTTCATTTTACAGATTTTTGGATTACACTGTTCTTTTGTTTCTGTGTCTGGTGAACTGTCTCACCTGAATAGCTTAAAGAAACCTGACAATAAGAGGAAATCTGCCATTAAATCACTCTAAATACGCTTTTTAAAAAGTTGGTCTTCATAGCAGAAATTCCTTTTACGAAGGACTACTAGGAGACATCAGTGTCTCCAGATGTATGAGGTGTGTCAATGTATCAACTCTGCAGCATTAAAAGGCAATAGACCCTCTAGGCAAAATAGCTAAACTCTTTAAAAATTCTTCTTTTGAGGTCACAACTGCATTTAAGCAAACCCGCAGCACATGAGTACTAACTCAAGGAACCTTCTTGTTTTGTCACTGTTCCTATGAGCAAAGAGAACGGCAGGGACTTGGCTTTTGGGCCAGTGAGCCTCTGTCCTAGGCTGATCTCCCCAGTGGAGCATGGTCCCTTCTGCACAGCAGAGCATGGGGGTCCTGCAGGGCTTCAACACAGCCATCCCTCTGCCTCACAGCAGCAGAGCTGTTACAGGGGCATAGCACCCTCACGCCCTTTGCATGGGCACCCTCTCTCACCAGGAGCATGACAGCCCAGTGGGGCGCTTGGCAAGGGGCAGCTTCATCACACCAATCCCTTACTAGGGAAGAACTTGCAAAGGAAACTAGGTTGAACTGAATCAGAGAGGCCTGCCCTGAGAATCAGGTGTAGATCTGACACTGCCTTCCCTTGCACACATTGCCTCCTCTACTGTGCATTCAAATGTAAGAGAGAGGTTCAGTCCTCCTTGCCTCATGCAAAAGTGGAAGGTCAGCCTCCCACTCCAGTCTAGCTCATTTATTTAGGTCTCAGTTCCTTTGCCCCTCATTCCCCCTTTCCCCATCTTTAAAACAGAGACAGCAACGCTCCCTTCAAGGAGAACCTGAAGTTTGCAAAGTGCTTCAGAAGGCTCAGACAGCAAGGGTTATAAAAAACAAAATTTCATTTTCTTATCCTTGTATTCATTTGATCTCTGTGTACATTTGCTATGCTTGAAGAGACAGAGTACCTCCCATGCAAAAAGTCATTTGGGAAGGCCAGGATGATGTAGGACTTTAGTTAAAACATCTGTGAAAATGTTCCACTCCAGGAAAAGCTTTGGTGCATCAGCCACAGCACAAGGAATGAACAGCTGGATGAAGGGCAACACTGTTACAGGACATCTAATTAAAAATAAAACCTTGAAAAACACTCTTATTACTGGTCTTCCTACCATAGGAGATGGGTCGTTCCAACAGCATTGCCTAGGCAGACGAGGTTCTGTTTGTTTCTCATGCAAAAGACATTCAGCACAAGATAGTACTATGAAAAGAGCCTTAGAGACCTTCGCTTCAGTATTTGTATGCTATTCATTGAGTATTTTGCCACTGTTGCCATCTGTGCCAGCCTTCTAAAGCCATTACTCAGTCACAAATCCAGTTCTGCAAAAGACCAGCTCAGTCTTCATCATAAAACATTTCATCAGCTGAATATTTCAAGGTTTTCATTGCCATCATAAGAAAGCATTAATGGTGATAAAATAATCAGTCAGCAAAAATTCTATTACTTCTCCCTTAGCAAATGTGATCATTAGATCCTCACTCGAAATTTTCTCATTTCCTGAGGGATCAGAACAACTATTAGCTAAAAAGCACAGAGAAAGTACAACTGACACCCATTAAATGCATAATCCCATTGCCATAGAGAAACCCCACTGAAATTGCTCCCTGAATATCTGTTTCAGGTAGGTGGTTCAAAGTGTTCTTGCTTTTATTCAGATTAAGAACAAAAAATGTAGCAGAGAAAGATGTAGCTGTATAGCACAACCCTTCTCTTCTGGTTTCTCTTGTATTTTGTCTTTCTGTGCATTGAAAATTCATTCTTTTAACTGGATTAGTTAGTTAAAATGCACAGTATTCTTTTTAAATGGCTCTCCATATTTCTCTCTATGGATTACTTTGACGCACAGCATGTCTATTCTTTTAAACAGGTTCACTCTCTTCACAGGTGTTCATTAAAGTGCGCTCAACTCTAATCCCCTTAGCGCTGAAGTATGCAGCTTTTAGAAAGGAGCAGCGCTAAACCAGCACTGCTGAACTCTTCAATGCTGTAAAATGCAGACTTCCAAAAAGGGGAATTTCTTCAGTGTCTTAAAGACCACACATGCTCATCCTGAAAGAATTACTGACCTACTTAGTTAGCCTGGTTTTAAAATGGCATTTTATCTTTGAAGTTCACAGAGGAGAAACAGCCACGCCAGAATACAGTCAATTTGTGTATCTCTAGTTGTTGGTGAAAGCACACATTGGAAAACCCACCACCCTATAAATAATAGAGGTGATTCTCTCAGCAGCTTGTTTACTGAAAAACTGGCTTCATGGAGGAGAAAGGTTGAATAAACAACCAGCTTTTTAGATGCTTTCCTCACTACCCTTTGCAAAACATTCATGCAGCACTTTAAGAACATAGTTGCTCATTCACTACCCTTCCCAAACTGTCCTAGATTTGATCCAGATTAAGTAGCATCAGGCTAGGTCCACATCAGCAAGTATTTTGACACAACAGTAATGGATCAGTAGGTGAAAGTGGCTCGTGCTCAGCCTCCTGACATCTGCACTATATGTATTTCAGATTTACTTCCCATTAGATTTGGTCCAGCCCGTGGGCTAAACGTTCTCAACGCACATGTGGTTTGATGCTTTCACCTCTTGGATCTCCTTCTCCTGAGGAGCAACTGACAAATTACATTCTGGCAGTTTTTCTCATGACTGGGCTGCCAACAGTTAGCTGAAGATTTTGGGTTCAAGAGATGAGCTCAACCTGATGGGATTGTATTGCCCAACCAATAAGGGCTTGAAAACTTTCAGATGGAAGGAAACACTGAGGTCTCTACCATGAGCTCAGTCAGTGACTGTACCTTCCCCAGACAGCTATTATCAAAGGCCCCCAAAGCTAGTAAGCAAGAATCGCCTCTTTCCCAGTTGATATTGCAATACAGGCATCTTTATTGACAGAAACTGGCGAAAAGATGACAACACTTTTGAAAGTTTTCCTCCTTTCACAACTGTTCAAACATCTCCTGCAAGTGCCAGTTTGCTCAGGCTGGCAACCTGAAACACGGCAGGAGGCATCTGCTATACGTGCCAGTGCAGTTTTGCGCAGCAAATTCATTTTATAATTCAATAAACATTCATAGATTTTAGTGAAATGCATTCCCTGTAGACAGCAGCAGGAGGCATCCACCAGCTTTCAAAATAACCCTTTGTAGTGCACAGGCAATGCTGGATCCCTTTAAAACTGAATTTGTTATATTTCAAGTTCTTCTTGCACCCTTCTTTGAAGATTTCAAAGTACTTAGCAAACATTAAATACATTTATTTTATTTGAGAGAAGTATTAAAATCCACTTTACCAATAGAGAGATGAAAGCAGCAAAGCTGCTAAATGCAGCAAGTTGTTGATTGGGGGGTGGGGGCTGGCGAAGAAAAGAAAAAAAGGGTAAGAATCCCCATTCATATCCCCTAACTTTATCAGACAATGCTGTCCTAAACACATGGGATTCAGGCTAGGAAAACAGTAGTAACCCAAAAAGAGAACCCAAGTGTCCACAGCAATCACCTAGCATTCTGCACTGGAACAGGGGATAGGAACACAACTGTCTGCTCAAAGGATGCTTATGTATTTTGTATGAAACCACACTTAACTAATGTGACTGGACAATCCTTGGACCACAGGTCTCAACTGCCCTACCCAGGCAGGAACCTGCTTCAACCTTACGCTAAAGGCATCTTACTGTTGACTTGCTCTTTACTGAGTCAGCGATGACTGAAGAAAAGGGTTCAAAAGTACTTCAGTACTGGGACTAGCATTGCTGCAACCCCTGGGCTACCTAGCAGTAGAGATACTAAGGGGTTGAATCTTCAAGCATGATTTTTACTTGGTGTGGTCACTGGTACAAGTAAGATAAAATCATGAAAATTATGCTGATGCAAACGTACTTTGGACAACATAAAGGAAATTCAGACACATGAACAATTCCTGTGGGAATAACTTCACTGACGACACCTGCCTCTTCACTGTGACTTTGTGCAACTCCAGCAAACTTTTCTATGCAGCTATTGAACTGGAATCATGGTTTATTCTGTACTGCATTGCAACTTTTACATATGTGTAAAATATATGTGGACAATTGCTGTATAATGCTGCAAAAGTCACACATGAATTGGAATTCCCAATTCTATGAAAATGCTAAAGATTTTGCTATCTTGTTGCATTCCCAAAACAGGATACCAAAAGGTCAATTTCTTCTAAGTATTGTGTAATACTGCAGGCCAAGAAAAGGTGAATAACTTGGTTTTGAAGCAGAGTATTGCGCTCTGATATTTCATGAAAAACAAGCAATTGACATTTCCTAAACCCATGTATTTCATTGATATTTTGATGAACTGACTTAACCTTATACTGAATCATGACTCCTGAACTTTAATTCCCATAAAGCAACAGACCAATTTCTTCCCAACCAGTTAGCTTCCCAAAGCAAACTTCCATCTGCCTGTCAGTCCTCTCAATAAACTCAGAGAAATCAGTGCATTTCTTGCCATCGGCCTCCATTTTTTTTCATGCACTGAAAAACTACGATTTCCATAAGAAAATGTCTACAAGATGAAAACATAATTGTCAACAAATTGACCTCGAATTAGATCAGATTAACTTAAAAATAAAAGAGATAACAAACTACCACAATCTTTATGAAAAAAAAAAACACAAGGAAAATATTTCCTTTTACTCCTGACAGAAATATTTCCAAATAACATATAGAGAAAATATTGATTTTTTTAAAAGACAGCTTTCCAGCACAAAGTGCATGACTGTAACCTACTAGCCTATAGCTTACATAATAAGAACGCAGCAGGGGGGTTTGTTGTATTAATTGTCCTAACAAGGTCTGCTTTTGTACTGCACCCTTCAGTAGTGTTTCTGCTTTTGTCTATTTAATCTGATTACTGAAATAAAAGTGTGAAATCATCATTCCAGCTGGGAAAGAAGTATAAAATTGTCTGTTCCACAAGACTGCGAGTTCACAGAGCTCACTCATGAATTTCCTTCCCAGTTTTGCAGGCTGTAGAAGTGCAGAAACTTATTAGGATTCTTGATGTTAAGCCAAAATCCCTGATCCAGCAAAAAAAATGTTTGAGCAGCTCTTCACTGCATCAAGGCTCACATCTTTTCTGACTTAAAAACATGCATGTTGGTTTTGCTTCTCACAAATGTTACTCATTCCATTTAAAGCAATGCAGCTTTTAATTAGAAAGGTAGGAAGGAAGAAGATCTCTCCATAAGGATGCAAGTAAAAGAAAACCAAATCACTTGTATAGAAGAAAAATACCCAAAATTATAGACATTGGTAGGCCTGTAATTTCTAAAGGACATTGAGCCAAAATTTTGCCTGTCTAAAATAATAAGCATGGATCTATTATCAATGTGCCAATAACACATTCTCCTGATAAATGTGTTGTAAATTACAAGAAGTATTCGAGTCACTGGAGGTTTTATTTATTTTTTGCACCAATTACTTCTAAAACCAAAATTTATCTACATATTGTTTCTCATCTCATTAACACAGAATTATTAAATCATTGCAACATGTGCTGGTATTTAACATATGTAAGATGACAGAAATGTGCAAGCTTAAGCAAGGCAAAATACCAAGACTATGTCCTTTCAGCTGGAGTTTTGTTGCTGTAGGTACACCTTGAAATCATATAACTTTTTAATATATTACTGAATAGCAAATTAAACCATATCTCCACTGTCCACAAAAATTAAATCAGTTTACCTTTATGCTCTATTGAAACAGAAAATAACAACTTGAAAATATCTAAGAAATCAAAAGCTGTGGATTCTGATGGCCTGTGTAATCACAAGCATTATTTTTAGAACCACGAGCAACATAAATAAAAGTCACTTTACACATACTCATTCAGTAAACACTAAATTCTCACTATTGACTGATCATTTCCTGTTTAGCAACGGAGATGGAAAAAAATAAGAAGTCTTTAGTAGGACCAGATAAAAATATTATGTTTTATTCACAGAGTGAATGCAAGTCTTGTAGAGTGCTCAGATTCCATATGCACCTTCAAATTAAGAGCTAGATTAGACTTCAATGGGTTTTTGACTCTGCAAGGTCCTTCCTTCAGAATATGAAGTTTACTGATGATGCTAAGGTATGATCTCATTCCCGTTCATCAAAGACAACATCTGCAGAGGGCTTTGATTAGATCTCAGTGTAAACCAAGAATTTAGTCTATGGATTATTTTATGAACATATTTTGCTTAAACAGAGGGAAACCAGGTGTTTTGCGTGTTTAGATGACACAGGCAACTGGGAGTGATCTCCTTCCCAAACCTATATCTATTGGATAAAACAAGGGTAGCATACACATCATCATTGTGACTATTGATTTGGTCAGGTGACAAGTCCCCTTACTAAAGAATTTTTAGATTCCTTTTACAGTTCACCACAGTCAGGTGTGTCACCAGAGTCTGCAGTTCTTGACAAGCCTTCGGCACAATGTAGAGAGCAGAGTTAAGCGAAAGCATCCTTTGCAAAGTAGTACCTTTGTTCCGTGCTGGCTTGGTGCTGCTCCCCAGCAGAGCCAAACTCCAACATCTCACTAAGTTTGCCTAGGACATCCTTCCAAATGCTGTTTCATGAATTCTTATGGAGGAAATTTACCTTTTCACACTAGTGTAACAAAATCAGACCAGTCAATATTAGGCAGATGTGGTTATAGTTTGCCTAAGGAAAGAGAATTCCCTGTAGTCCATATTCACCCTATGGTATGCCCTTATCCTTCCCTTTTGCCCATAGTTTTCCCCATGGGCTGCAGAAGGTTACTAGGTTACATTGACTGTAAGCCAAGATATTCCTGATACACACCTTTCACGGTTTCTGCATTGTTTTTGCTTCTCCACACTTCTGACACATGATGAAACAAGTGGGGTCCTTGGACTCTATTCCATGGAAAGATAATGGTTTCAAGAGGCAGCAAAAGAGCCTGGAACTAATCTGAAGCCGGATAGCTTCAGATTTTCTACGGATCGCTTTTCTAATTACAGCAGAAGTAAACATTTTCCTCCTGGCACTTTCCCACCAAACACTCACTGAGACACAGAACTGCTAATTCTAATGACACCATCCACTAATTCCACATACTTTCTCATCCCTGAAATGAGAAAGAAAAATTATCACATATCCTACTTAGGATAAGACAGGCCTTTGCTCCTTCTGATATGACAAGTAGCTTTGCTCATTAGCTTCCCCGATTCTAAAGAATTATTGAAATTGTTTATGCAAAAACATTTGCTCCCCATACTACCTCCAAAGCCAGCAATGACAGTAGCTTTGCTACCTAGCACATGCAGTACCAGTAGGGTCAGAGGGTCCTTTGTTTTCTCTGTCTGAGCTGAACTGAGCTGCTTGAAGAGAATCAGATTCACCCTCCACCACCTGAAGGCAAGCAATTGGGAAACTTATTTTCTACAAGACAAGAAAGAATAAGAGTTAGCCTGGCTGATGAGCGGTGCCAAATTCAGCCAGGCCATGCAAACTCAAATAAAAAGCTGACTGTGTGTGTGGGAAACCAGGACAGAGGGAAAATATTAGTCAACTCATTTCAGCAGAACATTTGTGCTGTTTTGGTAAAGATACTCTATACTCCCTGCAGCTGCTCAGACATGCTCTCCCAGAGCTCTGGTTCTGCATGTTACTTACCCGACAAGTCCAAACTCCTCAGGCTCCCTCCAGTAAGAGGGCCAGCCTTAGCAACCTCTGCTGTCTTCTGCTTTTCCAGCTGTCAGTCAGCAGCAGGAATTCCCTCCCTACATAGCTCTGTGGACTGGGATTTTGCACCTGGCTGACTCCCAGGAGCACCCGTGTCTGCTCTAAGCAGGGAGGAAAGCAGCAGGAAGCAGGTCTTCCCTGTGGATTCTTCTCTCTAAGATACAGGCGTTTTTGAATTACATATATCTTTATGCCATCAGAGCCTGCAGGGCAAAACCTGAAATTATCAGAGAGCAATTCCTCCAATCTTTACGTGGCCGGGAGCCAGGAATACACTAGCTCCACACCATTCTTCTGCTTCACTTGAACCAAGCTGCAGTTTGACCAGCTCTATTCTTTTAAAAGGAAAGCTTTGCTGGTTTTAATCTGTTCCGGCCAACAAACGAACTGAAAACAAACATATCTGTTTCTAGATCAGTCTGCAGGTTTCCGTAACTTGTCCTAAAAATTAACCCACTCTTTTTTCCCCCTCTACCAGACAGGATCCCACACACTTATGGTCTCACCTAAGACCTCTAATCTCTTTAATTTACCTGACCTCTAACTTCTAATACCTGACCTCACACACCTAACATCCCAGATTAGAAAAGCATTCCTCCTCCAGCTAACACCCTTTCAAAAAAATCAGATTTTAAAGTGTTAGAATTAGCACTAGGGAAGAAGTTTCCATGACCATTTTAGCCATTTCTTTTACCATTTTGGTAAAAAAAGTAGAAAAAAATGGGAAAAAACCAAACAACATTACCAGTTACAGGGGATGTGTCCTTTCCATTAAAACCATACAGAATTTTTTCTATAAGGGAAATTTTAAACACTGTCCTAATTCCATAAGTAGGCCTGCTAGTGAGATCCATAAATCTGGCTGACTTGATCAACGTAATTGTTCATCCTGATTGTTTGGCTTGCTAAAGCCCACTTGCACGTGGAACAAGTCCTCAGATATTCTTTGATATGCCACTGCGAAGACTGCTAGTAAAAGGGAGAACATAAAATCTTTACACCTGCAGGAAGTAATAGGCTTGATGTATAGCAATGACTTAAGTTAACCACTAGGGAAAGCTTTACAGTGGCAAGGGTAATTAACAGATCACCAAGAGATTGTGACATCTCTGTCCTTGGAGGTTTTCCATTACACCTTAGGCAATATCAGGCAGGGATGGGTTGCCACTGCCAATCATACTTCCTAAATTCTGTGTATCTGTGTTTGGATACAGAAGTCACAGCTATTACCTCAATTTATCTAGTAGGTATTATGGAGTATCACCAAGCATGATATGAAACATCATCAGATTAATTAATACATGATAATTCAGTAGTACTGAGGAGTCATGAGAGAAGTAGACTGATGGGTTAGAATGAGGACAAGGCAAAGGTACCCTTGTGCACGGTTCATCACTCCACTAAACTCAGCTTAATTTCTCCCTGGGTCTCTAAATGCCCTCTGGCCCAACAGCAGGGAAACAGTGAATCTGAGGCTGTGTGCTATTTATGGCTACTATTTCATAAATATTTCTCAATTTTATTTTTAACTTGTTTAATCATATCAATTTATAGCCATCAACATAGTAGCAACAGTAAAACACTTGGACCAAACTGCATCACTCCTGCAGAGGGCATCACAGAGACATAAGTGAAAACAGAGTAAATTTGGTCTTTGAATGAGATAGGTTTTCTTCTGCTAGAACGGCTTAACTTCCGATTCCTCTGGAGCTGCATCTCTCTGCTGTTCTCTGCCCTGATGAAAACAATTGCTCTACCACAGGATTTTTAATCCCTGGCAACATTTGCAGGAATTATGTGACATTTTGCTTTTCTTTTTACTTACTCCTATTTAAAAAATAAAAAATAAAAAAAAAAAAGAAAATCTCATCTTGGTATGGCTCACACCTGCCAGTCACATTCCAGCAACTGGTTGAGACTGGCAGGAAGATTTAGCTTTTGCTAGTCACTCAGAGATGGATTGCCGTCAAGTAGCAGGCAAAAATCAAGTATAAATAGGAAAATGTCTCAGTCTCAACAAATATATCCTCTGAAATGCCTCCATCAAATTGTTACCACCTTTGCAAGTCAAATAAGCCTGACTCAAATTCCAGTGATGACTGTCTGCTGCAACATGCAGAATACGACTCCAGCATTTCCCAGAATTACCCCACCACTGAACACTAGAGAGCAGCCTCTCTCCAGCATATTAAGAATTGCACAGTGTTTTTCCCTCTGCTTTCAGAAGGCAAGAGAAAATTGACCCCTATTCTGAGAATTCAGTGCACTCCACAGAGAAAAATATTCAGATGTCTGATCAGACTGCATTGAACCATAAATCTGCTAGACAGCATAAGCAGGGCATTTCTTATGGATACCAGCTGCTGATAGTTTGCACCCAACCTTCAGAGTCACACATTTTTATTGTGGACTTTATCTTCTCATCTGGGTTATTTGTATTACTGCAGCACTTAAAACTAAAAACAGGCATGGCTCCAAAGGGAACTTGAAATTGGTAAAGGAAATGCTCATGTTTGTTCACTGTCTGCAACCTCAGTTTAAAAGGGTTAAATAATAGAATGAGTTTACAGCAACACTGGGAAGTAGACCAAAACATCTTTAGTACTAGCTCTTTTCAATACTGTGTGCATTAAGCCCACATAGCTTAGATCTTTAGATTGCTTAGGCTATGCATCGAAATAGCAGTGCTGGAATCTAAAATTAATTTTCTACCTGCAGGTTATCTGTTCATCAGGACTGGCAGATATGTAAAGTTTCTTCCACAACCCCCACCAGTGCTCGGGCATGTCTCTGACAAGGCCTTTTGTAAGACTAGGGGAGATTGCTGTATCAAACTTCAGCAGAGATGGCAGAAAAAGATGCCCGTTAGTGCTGCTCATAACAGCAAGTCTGTGACACATAAAACCTGTCTCCTGAGCAATGCAACACGGTTTTCAGCTCATCCGCTAGAGTTTTGAGTCACCAGGGTGAAACACCACCAGTTCCACTGCTAAAAATCTACTGGCAGCTTCATTGCATTTGGAATAGTTTTAGTAAATATCATTCAGTTCAAGACACAACTTTAAAAGATTAAGAAGGGAAAGATATGTCCCATAGTTGTCATAATACAGAGATGTTCTATCCCCAGGTGACGATTTTTGTAATATATCTGATATGAAAGCCTATTGAAATAAGATGTATAAATGTACACTACAGCTACACATATGTATTTAAAGCAGTACTTGCTATAATGCTTCACACTTCAGCACTTAAAGAAAGTCCCAGTATTTATAAGAATATTTACTGATTTTCAAATCATGATCACTATACACATTTCATCACCATGACTATCAGATAACCTACATTCAGGCAGCAGCAAAGATCGCAGCAAAGATTTTCAACAGCAAAACCACAGGCCTCTCTCACTTCAGTTCTAAAGGGGGTTATCAGTTATAGACTTATTAGGGCTATTACTCTCTTTGGGGTTAGACAGCAACAGTAATTCCTTGGACCTCTGCCCTCGCATCACATCATTATTTCTATTTGTTCCCTTGTTCTGAATTGAAGTGTTCAGTACAGGGCAGTGTATTTTTGCTGAGTGCCTATATGTTGCCTAGCACAGGAGCCTCAGGGGGCCCTGAATGCAGCTGCAACACAAATCCTTAATTGTTTGTTTGATAGCAAGAAATCACTAGCTAGTCCTACTCTACAAGCTTTTCATGACATATTTCTGGTTACCTTATAATCATCTGTATTTAAGACTTTTTGCCCCAAATGTTCATTAAAACATTATTAAAATGAACAGCACTACATCATGAGCAGCTAAGTCATACAGCAAGGCCAAAGTTTGCCCATTTGCAAAGACATGTAACAAATCACACAGGATTCCTTATAGACTGCACCCAATGGCCTTGTTTGCCAATAACAGCTCACTTTAAATAAGTAATGTTATTTCTTGAAAATAAATACAGCTAGTCTCTATTTTGTGATCCAGCTCCTTTCTTCTCCAAAAGACAATTCCTGTTAAACGCATCTCACTCCAGAGGAGCATCAGATGGAAAGGGTGGAACCAGAACCAGCCCTGGCAAGGTCCCTATCCACAGTCAGCCAGAGGAGGAACCACTCACTACATGTTAAGCACGGATGGCACAACCGCATATGAAGATGCCAAAAAAACTATGAGGCAAAAGAGGTACTGGAGGTTCATAATTGAAGACAGGAAACACAAACACTGAAAGATATACTGATGGATGAAGCCTGTGGGAAGCCAACACCAGAACAAAAGCGTTCTAGACACCCGCTCACAAGACCTTTCATCTCTTCAAAATTATTGAGCCAGTAATATTGATAACATTTAACACTCCTTTTCTTGCCTGAAATACCTGAAAGTAAGCAGACACACTTCATACCCCAAGGAGCAGCATTCTTTACTTCAGAGTTCCTGATATCTTCCTGGTAGCAAAACTAATGAAAATCAACTCATCCACATTTTTACTCTTCCACCATACAAAGAAACAGTAGAAGAAAGGAAATGTCTAATTTGCATAATTTTAGCTCTACAGTAATTACTGTATGTGAAGAAACATTTAGTAGAGTGTAAATATGCAGAGTTGTAGCTATTTGGTTTGAAATATGGAAACAGAAGATAAAAATGGGGTACAAGGAAAAAAGAAATAAACTGAGGCTTAATAAAATAAGTTTTGTCTCAATTATTTACTCATTAAAACAGTGATGTTAAACATTCTCAGATTAGTCAGGTTTTAAATTCAAATGGAAACTTCAAATTAATTCTACAATTGTAAAATACAAAGCACCCAACAAATTTGATAAGACCACTGGAAGTTCTCTTGTAGCAAATGAAGATAGTAGAAAATAGTTGCTTGTTTTTAAAGTATTGTGAGGGGGGGGTTGAGGTTTTTTGGTGGGTGGTAGTAGTGGGTTGTTTTGTTTTGTTTGATTTTTTTAATGTAAACAAAAGAACACACAAAGTTACTTTTGTCATTTTCTTTCTCTTCCTGCTCAGCCCTTTTGATGCTGGATAGCAGAAACTCTGAACCAGAACATCACTAATCCAAAGTCTTATTTTTCTTAAATTACAATGGCTTTTAAAATATCTCTGCTAGTGCTGATCAAAAAAGACTGTACACAGTGGTTTCCCCAATGAACAATGCAGATTTGATTATGTTAAAATATCCCACAAGAGATGTCTTTCGTACTTACAAGACTGAACCATGTCATTTTTTACGTTTATAAGAAAATAACTATAGCAAGCTTATCAAATATTCTGATAAGGATGGAACAAAGGATGTCTGACTATTTCTTTTCGTAAACATTTATTTTGCTTTCATTCAGGATGAAACCAGTAGACAGAAATGTGACTTCTCAGCCAGCTGTTAGCAACAACTTTGTTAGATTCTACTGAATTCATGAGGAGTCTTTCGTTAGTTTAAACAAGCTCTAGACCAGGCCATAGATATATTTCGGTAGTCTTTAGGACCTTCATCACTGTAGGTTCTTTCAGTTGACAGGAGAGAAAAATACACATATGCAGAAAATTATTCAGTTGTCCTTGTGCCTGAATGGAGATCTTGTCTTGTTCTATGAACTGGGAAAAGCCTGGACAGATTTTCCTCATAGGTGCCTCACAGTGTCTAAACTTAGATGGGATCTCAACCTAATGCCATAATCCTAGTGCAGTTAAAAGCATCAGTCACTGTGTTCTGCAGATTGCCTTTTTAAATCCATCAATATCTGAAATCTGTATACCAGGGCAACAACACAGAAGTAAAAAAGATGTCATCTTATCAGATGAAAAGGAACACAGGCCAACCAGATACCATTTATAGAGAGTAAGCATCAGAAGTGACAACCGAAGCCAAGGCTCCTCGGGGAGGGAATGTTGGTTTGTCCTATAATTAAATTCGCCCTCCCTTTGCCAAGCTCCCTAATCCTGTTTTGAGTGGGAGTCATTTTCCGACAGGGAAAATAATATATATGGAATCAAACAAGTTGCTTCAGGCAGAGCAGAGCAGGAGGGAAGGGTGGGAAGCACACTCTTCAAATAGTTTCCACTCCTGCTTTCTGCCTGCTGACCACAAACTGTTGCAATGTGAACTGCATAACAGGCTGCAAGGACCTGCTCAACCAAACAGCCATCCTGCCATGGCCTCCTTTCTGCCCAGCTTGTTTCCAGTGAAGAGCATTTCCAGGGAGCAGGAAATAAGGCAGCCTGATAGTTTAGATGCTTGGTTGTTTGACCCCAAATAGCCTCATCCTTCACAAAAAGAGGGACCAAGAGCCTTCGATGCAAGTGTATAACCAAGGCCGCTGAAGCCCCTAAAGGTTTTCAGACATCCCAGGATTAAGCTTCAGGACTGAACACCTATTCCCAGGGTTTACCTTGCCATTGACTCCCTCTATGGTTTTAAAGAGCCTTGTCTCCATTGCCCAGCTGTATCACAGCATTGATAGAATTTCCCTACTCCAAAGAGTTGATATAGAACACAGATATCATAAATCCTGCATGATTCTCTAGTCAGGGAAACACATCAACACTAAAATATGCTGGCTTTCCAGATAAGTCCAATTTAAAGCTCAGTAGCTTATAATAAATAATGCAACTCAAAATTGGGGTTTAGAACTTTCTCCTCTAAGTCTGAACACATGTGCAGTTTTGGTTTTGGCTGTTATCTTCAGTAAAGCTTGTCTTTGCTGACCAAGTGCAAAGTATAACACATCTGTTTATTAAGATGGGGTTAGACAGTTCCCCTGTTTTGCTCAAAGGAAAGCTTCAACAGGGATTCCTGTTCTGACTCTGAAAAACATTGACCATTAGCTATTTCCAACCAGTTTTATGAAAGTGTAACTACTTACACTGAAATTCTGCTTCAGGAGCACTTAATCTAGAAACACCTTGCTGAACTGGGGACTGTTTGGAGTCAGTCACAATAGTTTGAGGGTCCTTTTGAGAGGGTAAGACTCTTGTCTACTGTTTAGCTGAAAATCAGATGACTTGGATGATGAGGTAAATGCAGAAAGACCCAGTTCAGAACCTCTTTCCAATATTAACCATCTAAAAAGAAAACAAGCTGGGTCCTTGCTTCATGCATGAGTTGTTCTCATTGTTGTTTATTGGGTAACATTTGGTTTAAGAGTTATTTGGCACTTTTCCAGTACAGCTGACAGCTAAATAATATATAATCTGGTTTTCAGCAAAGCAATTACTAAGTAAACCTGAATACACTGAAGGAGTAAACGACAGGTTACAACACCTAGAACAAGATGCCACACCTGAAAAAGCTAATATTACCTGAATAACTATTATCTGTAATCACCAGAATATGCTGAAATTATTGCTTTATTTAGTGGAAGATTAAGCCACCTGCTTTTAAGAATACATGCTAGGCACTTTTTTACTGCTCTCCCCTCCTCACACACACTTAAGAGATTCCATAATTATTCCAGTAGAACATTACTGGAAATTATGCGTGAACCTCAAGTTTCAGGGCCAGATTGTTCATAGAGACAAAGTAGTCTTAATTAAGCTACTCACCCCTCTTGAAAAGCAAAGTAGAGAATCTGATCCCATGTCAGAGCTCATAATTAAGACTCTATAAAAGCAGATAATCTAAACTACAATGTGTTCCATCTTTACACTGAAATGAACCCTCTGATCCCTCACTCTCAGCAAAATATTTTTGAGGGTCAAGCAAAATATTGCTTTTGAGCCTAAACTCAAAACTTCATGTCCTGTCCAGCTACATAAATAGGAGTTTAAAATGTAAATTATTCAATTAAAGAATTTCTGTTTTCTCCTCCACATTTGGTTGAAAAAAAACAGTTTAAACATTTTAATTAATGTAATCCATATGTTCTGGAGGAAATTTATTTTTTAAGAATTTTCCCACCACTGAATCAGAAATTCATTAGCGGTTGTTACTATCGTATATTATTTATCATACTTATTATAAGAATGATAAAGCCACCAAGGTTTGTCTTTGAGCTACCCTCTCTACTTTGAATTTCACAGTAGCAGTATTGAAAACAAATGATAATTACAGAATGATTTGGGTTGGAAGGCACCTTAAAGATCATCCATTTCCAGCCCCCCTGCCATGGGCAGGGACACCTTCCACTAGCCCAGG
>JAVJGI010000003.1:8961728-9059228 GCA_035590275.1 Ibycter americanus
ACACCCCCAAGTGTTTCTCCTCAGAGCTGCTCTCAGTCCATTCTCTGCCCAGCCTGTATCTGTGCTTGGGATTGCCCCGACCCATGTGCAGGACCTTGCACTTGGCCTTGTTGAACTTCATGAGGTTTACACAGGCCCACCTCTCAAGTCTGTCAAGCTCTCTCTGGAAGGCAGCCCTTTCCTCAGCATGTCAACCACACATCTTGGTGTTGTCAGCAAACTTGCTGAGGGTGCACTCAATCCCACTGTCCGTGTTGCTGACAAAGATGTCAAACAGTGCCGGTCCCAGTACCAGCCCCTGAGGAACACCACTTGTCACTGGTCTCCACTTGGACACTAAGCTGTTGAGTGCAAGCATGCAGGCAATTCCTTATCCACCAAGTAGTCCATCCATCAAATCCATGTCTCTTCAGTTTAAAGACAAGGATGTCATGCAGGACAGTGTGAAATGTTTTGCACAAGTCCAGGTAGATGACATCAGTTGCTCTTCCTTCATCCACCAATGCTGCAACCCCATCACAGAAGGCCACCACAGTCAAGATTTGCTTTTAGTGAAGTCATGTTAGCTGTCACCAATCCCCTACTTATTTTTCATGTGCCTTAACATAGTTTCCTGGAGGATCTGCTCCATGATCTTTCTGGGCACAGATATGAGACTGACCAGCCTGTAGTTTGCCAAGCCTTCCTTATTTTCCTTTTTTAAAATGGGGGTTACATTTCCCCTTTTCCAGTCAGTGCGAGCTTCACCAGACTGCCATGACTTTTCAAATATGATGGATAGTGGCTTAGCCACTTCATCTGCCAGTTCCCTCAAGACCCACAGATGCATCTCATCAGGTCCCGTAGACTTGTGCACCTTTAAGTTCCTTAGATGGTCTCAAACCTGATCTGTTGCAGTGGGCAATTCTTCATTGTCCCAGTCCCTGCCTTTGCCTTCTGCAATTTCTGCGATCATCATCATCAATGGATGTCCCTAATCAAAGGTGTTCATTTAGAAACACATTGTGATTATAATAACCACAGCAACAAGCTGCAGATGGACAAGGCACATATTATTACTTGTTTTCCATCCTCTATGTCAGTCCAATACTTGTGATATTGTTGTATCCATCATTAAGCCGTAGGAGAGCCCAGCACATCATAAGACTATGATTATGATAACAGAGCTGTTTGAACATACCATATGTGCCTTATAAAAAAAAGAGTCTGGTTTCATTAAGGTACTGCTATATGCTGTAGAATTTTTCTCAAGTTGTGTGTCTGCTATGAAAATTACTACACCATAGTGGTAAACACATCTTAAAGCAATCAAATGCATTTGTGCGTTGTTCAAAATTGTTCAAAAACAAGATATTGTATCATCTCATCCATAAAATAAGTATCTGGAATAAATGTGCTATTGGAAAAGGAACTGAACCAAAACCAGATCCCAATGTCTAACCAGTCTGGAAGTTTTGACCCAGTTTTGCACTTCCCAGCAAGCATCTTCCTCTCTAATAAGCCAGACTGAGGATATGTGTACATAGTCTTTTGCAGACAGATATGAACAAGCTTTGCCTTCGCTGCAGGCAACTTCCACACTATTCTTCTGGCATAAGCAGATGCAGTGCCAATAGCAACACCTTGCCCTTCAGCAGCTCTCATCTCCTCAGTGTGAACACTGTAATAGCTGTGGCAGCACAGCTTCTGATCCAGGAATTATGCACACATGGCTGAACCACTTAAGTGCCTGCTTACACATTGCCTACAGACTTGCCTTAAAACTCCTCTGCCAGACACCCCTGCACTCTCAAAAACTCTCATCTTAAATCCAGACTTGGCTCTCAGCTCAAGCCCATTTCTGAGCAACTAGGGTTAAATGCAGTACGCACAGGTTTACACTGGCCATATTCACGCACTCACTCCTGCACACTACTCCCACTGAAGTTAGCTGTAATCCCTCATCCAGGAAGGGAGGTCAGGGCACGTGAACCTTTTCTTTCAAAGCCAACAGTGCTGGGAACCTTACTTCTAGGTTACTATCATTTCTTTGCATGTCTGTATCCTATACTCACTGCAAGCATGAGTAACGATGGAGTTGGAGTTCAAACCAGGTTTTTTTTTCCTTTTTTTTTTTTTTTTTTTAATTCTCTGCCCCTTGTGGCCAATCTTCCTATTCCTCATGTGTCAAATATCCCATTTTTATTTGTGCATCTCTAGGGGTGCATGAGCCACAATTACTGCAGGCTGAAGAAATCTCTTCTCCTTCAGACCTCTTATTAATTACTTTCTATTTATTTGGATGTATTTACAATGGTTTCAAAGGTTGGATATTGCCAGAATCATAGTGCAGGCCATTTGTTTCAGGATATGTTAGCTATCATGTGATAACTGTATCAAAGTTTTATTGTGTGTCTTAATTATTGTATGCATTGATGTGTATTTTTATTGTATGTGTTAATGTTTTGTTGTATTTAATGCATGTATTATTTCAGGCAAGCTTTAAAAATACACAAATAAGTTAATATTAACCCCAATATATTTATCTTAAGGAAGGTCTTGAACCTTTCCATGACCAAATTTCTGAATGTCACATACAAGCAGGTGTAATCAAAACTTTTGAGGCTTTATTGAAGTAGGGTTTTATCAAAACTACCAAAATCAAAAGCTTAACATATCCATTTTTCTACACATCAGTAGGACCGTTAAGAGAGTTTTCATAAACTGCTAGCAGAATATCAAATACCACTTTGTCAGAATATTCCTTCTGAAACAAACCTCTCCATCTTACTGCGACCTTCACAGCACAAACGGGAACAGTAGATGGTGCTGTTTGATGCTCTCTTCTCCCCTTGCATTTTATCATCACTGGAATTAATGTGTTATTCTTAATGCATTTTTACATGTATTGGGGAAATTTAATATCGGGACCTTACTGTTACATCACCACGTTTACTAGTTATGAAATATTCATTCTATAATAATAATTCTATATTCATTCTATAATGATAATTCTTTCTTGCTTTACCGACTTCATTTCAAGGCATATTTCTTAGAATACCCTACTTCCTCAGAAAGTGTGGGTCATGCATTTACTAGTCAGAACATCATTATCAAATGCATGACAGAAACAATCTTTGTCATAGCTTTGTCATGAAGGGGACACACCCTCCCAAAACCAATGTACTGGGGAGGGGAGGCCACGCAAAATACCAGCAAAAGTAAACCCAACATTTCAAGATTTTCAGAACTGCCAAAACTGATATCATTTTGCAGAACTCTTAGTACGTGATCCCTGGAGAAAGTAAAATTAGTTGTAAATCTAAATCTGACAAGCTAATTTCTTGTTCAACCAAGAAAAAACAGAGCAGACTTAACTGTGTAAGAGATTCAAGATTGTAAGGATGTTGGTTGCAACAAGCTAACACTTCATTTATAATTGAGTGTCACGGGTTTTCTTCCTGTTGTTACAAATACAGCTGCAATCTCCTGCCTGCTGGACACCGCCCTCCATTCCTGTCACTCTCCCTTGACTGACGTGTTCAACATCACATTCAAGCTTCTTGTTCTCACTTTGAAGTCCTTCACAAAAATAACCTTTTGCTGCCACTTCAATTTATAACTACTTCCCTGACTCTCAATGATTCACCAGTTTTATTAGCTTAATGGATGTGTCTGTTATGCCCCAATCTACTCTATGCTTCCCTCTGTGCTGCCTACAGGATTCAACACACCTGTAAAGCAACACTTTGGTCTCTTACACACTTTCACCTGTCTCTCCCCGAATAATAAAATAATAAGACTTAGCTAACAAATAAAGAAACAGACAGTGCAGCTGAAATACATCTTTTAAAACTGAGAACATTTGTACTTCTATAATACTTACATAAAAAAACTATGAGCTCAAGACACACATACGCATGAATATATTCAAAGACATTATTTAACAATGCCAAGGATATCTAAGATCAGAAAGTTATTTCCTTTCATTTCCTGAAAGCTAAAATACAGAAATCTATTTCCAATTCTCAGTGAAGCTTTAGGATGCTTGGGGCTTTGTCCATCATAACTGAGTTTACACTCCCTGATGACGTGTAACATTCTTATCTGTTTTGTCTCTGTTTGAGTGACAGATAATGAGTACTTGAGTACAACCCAAGCTAAAATTGGGGAAAATAGACTGAAATACACATTGATACAAATAGGATATTATATTCAGTCAGAAGGCATGTGTTCTACTACAAGTATTTTTCATGCAATGTTTGTCTTTCTTCTTTCCCTTACCAGGCTGCCCAGGGAAGTGGTGGAGTTACCATCCCTGGAGGTATTTAAAAGATGTGTAGACATGACACTTAGGGACACGGTTTGGTAGTGGACTTGGCAGTGCTGGGTTAATAGTTGGGCTCAATGATCGTAAAGGTCTTTTCCAACCTAAGTGATTCTATGATTATAACACTTCAGTGGGACTATCCACTTGCTTGAAAATAGGCATACACAAAAGCCTTTACAGGACCAACTACATGGCTTGAACATCCTCTGCATATTGCATGCTACACGTGCTTCTAAAGCACAACAGCAGCTCAAATTGTCAAAAGCAGCTGAAGTTTTAGAAGCTAAACTTCTTTGCATGTCAATGCAGAAAACTAAAATACCCAACAGAAAGTTTATATGGTCAAACAAACAAATCAACAATATTACACAAGTCAACAAGCAAACAGGAACCAAGTCTTGCATGCAGCTTGTTCCAAAACACAGCCAGGTTTTATTTTCAAAATATGTATTTTTTCCACAAACAAAGATTTCATCTTTTATTTTCCTATCCAAAAAAATGGACATTTGTCAGCCTCCCCACCACTGTTTTCCCTCTCTCTGGCACTACTCAGAACTTTTCAGCAGCAAAAGCATTTGGACGCATTAGTATCAGACCAAGGAAAACAACCCCATTTCTTTCCTTCAGTGCAGGGAAAGGAGACACTTAGGAGAATAGGAAACCCCACCCCCAAGCTTCTAGCTGCATTCAGAGCCTGGAAAGTCTTTAAAATCTGGGAATAGCTTTGAAAAAGTCCTCCAGCCTGGGAAAAGGAGGAGCAGCATTGCTGCTGAAGGCAGCAACCTTCCCACTACTTCAAGCGCTGTCTCAAATGCGGCCACCCAGAAGGTGAGGTGGGGGAGGCTCTGCAAGGGCTCTGTGCAGAATAGCCTGAACAGCCTCAGCCAACAAGTAGCACGAAGGACCTAGCACAGCCACAGCACAGCAAGAGACATGCAGAAAAAACGGTGTCAATATTTAGACTGTTGGTGCCAGAGAGTTCCTCCAGCCCTTGCTCCACTAGGCAGAAGGAACAGTGACCTGCCAGCAAAGATAAAGGATGTCTTATTTTTCTCAGCCTGTGATGCGAATCAAGGTATTTTAATTCCTGCATTCACATGAAACATCTGATATAAACTTAGGCTGGTTTCAGAGAAATATTTTTATAGCACAGTCTTAAAAGATATTTAATTGCATAAACAGAACAGCAGGAAGGGCAGGTAGAAGCTGTAGTGTAAGGAGAGGAGTGATGGAAGAAAATTGGACAAGGAGATCCTTGTGACTTGCTGCCTGAAGGACAAGGGATGGTCACCCTGTAGGTACATCATAACCACTGAGCTGAGTCCCTGCCAGCCCCTCAGAACCTCAGCAGGGAGCAACTCCTGATACTCCTGCACCATCAGCCAGAAAACCATACATCATGCACAGTGGTCTTAAGCATTTAATAGTTCTAGTTTTTTTAAAACAACGTTTTTCCCCTTGGGGTTTTTCATGTCTTGTTTATAAGAGGGCACATATTCACCCTCTGAGACAGAGATACATATTTCAACTCACAGCAGCATCTGTGAAGAAGGGTAGGGAAATGGCTCTTCTTCCCAAGGGGCCTCCCCTGAAGGTTGACAGCTTTAAAGTTAAGCCAGGGCTCTAATCTATTCTCAGGATATACACTGAATTAGCAACCAAGGCTTGACACCATGTCCATTTGTACCAGTCTCTCCTGAGCAGCCCAACAGATTTAGCATTGCAGGCAGCTTGAATCAAGACTTTTTTTCTATAGCTACCTGGACTGCAGCCACTTTAAACCAACAAAATGGCAGGTGACATCTCTGCAGTAACTAAAGAAACATTGGCTGCTTCTCCACTACAAGCATCCTGTTTTCATCATCAGCTTGGGCATATTCTTGTTTTGCAAATGTTCTCCTTGGCTCTCCATGCAAATTCCTCACGTACCCACTGCCATGCAAAATTTCAACCCCTGAGTATACTGCATGCGCACAAGTTAACCAACAGCCTGGACACAACTATTCACACAAACTAGCACTCTCCTATGGTAGGTTCTACTAGGACAGCTCAAGGTATTGCATGGGGATTGCCTGCTTCTCCTTGACATCCACTATCCTCCTTTCACAGGTTATGGACTGGAGATTCCCTTATGTCATGAATGCAGGCTGAGTTCATCCTCCTGTGCTTTGCCAAGGTGCTCTCACTCTTAACGGGAAGACTTGAAAGCTGCCATATTGGAGCTGGCTGTAACTATCCCACACTCTTCAGCCTCTGCAGTTCCTGGGCAGAGATAGTGTCTGTTATCCTGCCATAGGCCCTTGCTGTCTTGCTGTTTTAAGACACTGAGCCCAGCCATAAAATCTCCAACACCAGCTCAAAACATTAAGCCAATCCTTTCCCAGTGTTTTACCTTTGCCTGCTTTTTACTTTACAATTCCCGTCTGCAAAAAGCTGGAGCAGACAGACACACAGCCTGACTAAAGGTTTTTCTGTTATTCTGCCTGATGGAAAACACAAGGCTTTTAAAGATTGATGTTTTCCAATCCTACATTGACAGCCTCAGTTTCCTCACTGTGGAGTGCTTACTGGGATTTGGTTGGAGTTCTGGCAGGCATTTGGGATCCCCTTTCCTAAAATACACCTTCCCCCTCCACAACAGGGAGGCCAGCCTCCCCTCCTTTCATCAAAGCCTGCTCCAGCAAGAATGATCCCTTCTCCTTCCCTAAGTATGCGCCCCTCCTTTTTCTTCTCCCAAACTTCCTTGTTTTTTAAACCTTTACTCAGACACCTCTGCCAATTGTTTATCCCATTTGCCACTCTACTCCCCACTCTTCAGAGCAGGCTTTAACATATTTCCTTTGTTCTTTGCCATCTTCACACACCCTTTAATAAGCCAGGCAGATTTCTTAAAATTTTAATGTGTCATGCTAGTCTGCCTACTCACTACCAGGCACAAACACAACTCCCACATCTCCTGAGAAATACAAGCTTGGAAAGCTGGACATGCAACCCTGCCACATTTTTGACCGGATCACTTCCCCAGTCCCGCTCACCATGCAGCTGCCTAAAGGCCTGTGCCAAGGGAGCGAGAGCAGAGGGACGGCAACAAGAGACCGCAGGCAGGAGAGAGAGCAGCTCTGTCCCTGTGGCAGCAGTACCTGTTGGTGCTGGCTGAAAGTACTCAGTTAAAACCCGTTCAAACCCAAAGAAAGGACAAATGCAAGCAACCCAAAGGTACATTCACACATTATAGACAAACTCACACATAGCTAAATTCTTCTTTTGCAGTGCTGCTGCAAATCCCAGGTGTTCTTCTACCTTTCTCAGGGGTGATTACAGCCTGCCTCAGACTTTTTGGTCTCAGATGGAAGGAGGTAGTTTCTGTCTTGGCCAAAGTAGCCAGTATGAAAAAAGAAAGCTCCACAATTTTTTTTAATCTAGTTAGTGAGAAGCAACTTCTTGTACACGTGATTCCTATTAAGTGCCTTTGAGTTCTCCCCAGAAAACCATTGAAACTAAGTGGCTGTGACATTTGATCTTTCTAGGGAAGATATAGGGTTAAATTTGCATGTTTTGCTGGCTTTTCATCTTCTGATGATTACATACCTTCTTCAGATAGCAAAATTAAGGCCTTGAGTTCTCATTAGCCCCCTGTGCTCTATCACATTCAGGAACAATACCGCTACACAGACCATTCGGTGGAGTTCCCCTCGTTGAACAAACCAAGTGTCAGTCCTGGGATTTCCTGTAAGCTCATTGCCAGCTGTACTAGTGCCGAGTAACTCAAAGGTGAATTATGCATCGCTTCACTTTGCTCAGCACATTTCTGGAACTGCTAGTGGTGTGGAGCACTTTGGACTGTGTGTGGCACTCCAGCACCTGCAATGTGAAATGCTATAGCAAACACATGCTGACAGATCCAGCAGCTGGCAGGATAGAGGCCAGGAAAAGAGAGTGACAAACTTCTTATTAGGTAAATCTTTAATCTGAATCTAGGAAGATAATTGAAGTACCCAAGACATATTGAGGCTATTAAGCAATCCTATATTATACTTTATAAATTAAGTCCTTCAGCAAGTTAACTGTGAACTCTGTAGTCAGTAACGAATTTGTAACTTCCATAATTTTTCCTAGCAAAGCACTACAGAGATGAAAATAAAGGAAGAATTTCTGCTTCCATAAAGTACACCGATATTTATAATGGATCCCCTACCTATGTTATTCCCACCAATCCCATTTAGGCATTATTGGTTTATTAAGTTCCTCTCAACCAACTAGTTGTACAGGAAAATAGCTCTTCTTTCCTTTCAGTCAAAATATTAATATAGTTTGGTGTATTTATATGGAGTGCTCCATATGGTTTTCTTTTGCCGCATTTCAGATGTGCATTATTCTTTGAGAACATGTGGCAGAGCATAAGCAGCTCTGGGCAGCAGCAGGGAAAGCTCTAACACTCCAATGACTCCCTCTCTGCAGGACAGGATACAAATACTGGCACCTGCCTGCCTCCCAAGAGCTTTATAAGCTAGTATCACTGTAAAGTAATTATCCTAAGAAGGTGTCACACAAGCTGGCATCTGATCCATGTACCCTCTTTGTTTAATTTCTTGGAGGTCATCTATACACCTACAGATGCATGCACCTATAGATTGCTGCACTTTTGCTATCCAGTAGCACCAGTGCTTTCTCACACGGAAGTGACTGAACACTGTGTGTGAGTCCCAGATGCTAGCTCCTGGTCAGTTAGGATGAAATTCCTTTGAAATTCTGTCATTCTGTCACCACTGTTCACTGCCACCCTCTCTTAGCATACTCCAAGAAGTAAATGTCAGACTGAACTTTAGAAGATCTATCACAAAGAGAAATCTCTTTGGAAGGAGCAGTCAGCAATTCTTTTACCTTGTTACAGAGAGAATCATGAGACAGTCATTTGATTTTAGTGATGGCTGAATTTTGAGCTGCAATTTTAAAGTATTAATTGATAATGGGATACTTTCTACTGCATCGTGTTCATTTTAATAATTCACATTTTTATACCCATGAAGTAGAACCTCATGAGAATCCAGTAGAAATGGGTTAGGAAGTATTCACCTGTGGCAATTAAAATTTCACATTCAGAAAGCATGCATAAATGCTATTTATGAGAATATTCTGAGAATGCCATTTAGTTATGAATCATGCCTGTAAAAGCCAGGGGAAGCGGAAAATGTCATATATAAGCTGAATTCTAGTAAATTGCTATATTCAGCCTCTCTGGGACAGGAGGAGAAAGCCACAATCAATATGTACTTAAAGACTGTCGTTTTATGTAAATGCACCTGGGAAAGTTAAGGTAACAGCAAATTCTGTTACATATATACATAAGCCACTCACCACCATCAGCAGCTTTTGAATATTAAGTTTTTATCCAGGACTAGTTACAACAGTCAACAACAGGGAGAAACGACCTGCATTATTGCAGAAACAAAATTGGGCTGACCTCTCTACATTGCTAAATCTAAGATGTAATTTAATGAACACGGCCAAGATCTCCTTTGCTTTCTTTTGTTCCCAACTCCTCCCAAAGGATCTCATAAACACATCCAGAGAAGTATAGGCAAGTTTCAGATGTGGGAAGTACCTGAAGATCCTCTTTCAGTAGCCACATTAACAATTTTCAAATACTGTTAGGCAGTGCATGCTGCTGATGCCACTTCTGGGTAACTGTATCTGTCAGGGTATTTGTAGTCCGTTCTTACACAGGCAAGAAGCCAAAAGCAAAACAAACAACCCTCCTACCACTACAAACTAATCCATGAAAGGAAGGAAAAACAATTGTCAGCATTACACAAATAAAAGAGTATTTTCCTCTTGCCAAATTTCAGTCCTGCTAAACACTCCAACAACCAACAGATTGAAACTAACAGAAAATGAAGATGCAAAAGAATGGAAAACTTGGATTGTTTGTACTACATCCTTGTATCACAGAACTTTCCAGAAAAAAATCTCTCACATGCTCTTCATCTTGATTCTGCTATACCTGCTGCCACTGTATCTATGAGAGGTGTAAAGACCGTACAGGACAGATAAGGTTAATAGCAAAGAACTCTTACAGCAAAGCTATGTGCTCACTGTAAAAGCATTGAGGGCTAGCTGAAGTTCAGCATTAATAAAGATCCATGAGTTGCCTCCTAACACCCAGAGATCTCTAGTTAGGTAAATGGAAACTCTACAAAATGAAGAATAAGCAATGATCTATTTTAATGAAATACAATAAGCATTGACCCATACAACATCACTGAATAGAAAAAAGCACTGTCATGTGAAAAATTAGTTTATGTATGACAAGTGTCTTTAGTGACCACAAGGAGTCAGGTCAGCCATTGCAAAAGCCTATGAGGCTGCTCACAGCTCTAGCAGAAGCAGCACCTCATATGCTACTGCTTCACAGCAAAGAGAAGTTATACTGCACCCAGCCTGAGATTAAATGTATCCCTTAATTCTTCCAACAAACAAAAAAACTGAGACCTCATGTCCTCTTCAGCTCCAACAAGGGTTTACTGGGAGGCTGTGCAGAAATTTTTTTTAAGGAAGCATTTGTGATTACAAAATTGCATAGTATCTGTAGACTTCCACCCAAAACCCAACAAGTCCTCCTCTGTGTGAGTACAAGGCTACAGCTTCCACAGATATTGTTCATAGCCTGACCCTGACCACTTCACTGCTTTCCTCAAGAGGCAAGGAAAAAATTCACCAAACTTGCATGTTCAAACAAGATGACAGGGAACAGGACAGAGATACTGAATATTTCTCTTTAGCCAAGGGAATTTACATGCTAGCCCATTTATTTCATGGGCACACGTGCAGTTCCTCTGCAGCCTGACTAGATTTCACCATTCATCAAAGATATTCATATTACTGTTACTGAAAATCATAACCAGGAAAGCTCTCCAAACCAAATGATAGTTTAGAAAGCTGACATTGGTTTATTGCAACGCTGGGTGCATGGGGGGTCTTTCCTCCTAACATGCACACCAAGCCACTCGAGGGTACACATTATATATAGTAAAGTACTTGCATATTCAATAGTACACTACATATTCATTTTCATTCACACACAAGACTGGTTACAAGTTTCTCTCTTTTAGTGCAAATCAGTGATTGTAACACCTTATCAGCTTGTCTCCTCTTGCAGGCAGAAATTTTTCACTTGGAGACTTCTTTCCGCATAATTTACATAACTGTGTTCTTATCATTATCTCTTCTTTAATAGAAGTCCTTTCATTCATCAGTTTTGAGGACTTGAGACAGTGCATACTTGAGCATTTAGTGACTTGAGAGGGTGGGTCAGCTTGACCTAAACTTTGTGCACATTCTTGTTTAACTAAATCAGAGTTCTGTAATTGGGGAGTTTAGGCAACATTACTACTTTAAATCTGTACCAATCAGCCAACTGGGAGATGGGGCTGAGAAAGGTTGCAGTGAGAAGCTCTGCAGTAGAAGACACAGAACAACTGTAAACTACAAAGTATAACAAGATTAATAGAACCTACATTTATCTCTTGTTTTGGTATAATGTAATTTTTTACCCTGGGCATATCTCATGTCATGTGAGAATCTCTGTGCCTGGGAAGAACGTGGCTGTGTGGCGCACCACAAAACTGCAACAGCTGATGAACCGATTAGTTAGAACAACTTTTTTTTCTTTTCCCCTGTAGTCTTTTCTCCACTTTTCCCAGACACTTAGCACTGTTACCTGTGCCCACACTAGCTTATCTAAGCTCATAATCATATGTTGCAATACCATCAAATACATAGTCTATAAAGTTAAGATGCCTTAGCATCTTAAAGATGCTAAGAACAGAACTACTAAAATATAAAACATTCAGCATCTATTCGTGCCTCAAAGTTTCTTTCTCCATTCTCGGTGGAGGTAATTCCCCAAGGGCCATGAAAATACACATAGAAGTTTTACGTGTAACTGTCCGTGACACAGGAAAGTGAGCTAATCAAAGCATTCTGATTTTTTTATGACACATATTTTTGGACACTTAAAAAACTTACCAAAGATCTGGGTTTGGCAAAAACTAAGTCACATTGTTCACATGGATATTTTTCTGTGAAATATACTTTTCCGTGAAATGTGTTTTTCCATCATCTGAACTGAAAAACTCAGTTAGTTCATATATTTCACCTGCCCTTCCACATGATCTTGCAGTACCCACCTCGCTTTCCGAGGTCCAACTGCTTATAATTTCCAGCAAGTAGCCAACAGGGACACTTCCTTTGCAAATTTCAACAGAATTTCCAAAACACATTTCCAGTGAGATCTGCTATATTGGTTTTAATTAAATCTGTGTTTAAACCTATGTAAACTTATACAAACACTTGCAACTATATTGTAGCAGCTTAAGAGGTTCTTAATTCAGTTAGATGAGAGCACCCACCCCAACCTAAATGCAACTTAGTTCTGGTGCCTTCACAAGTTTTCTCTTGCAGAGAAGCCAGTGCCTAAATTCCAGTTGTGAAACACAATGACCTGTTCTACCTCATCTCATAATTAAGGAAACAGAGAACATAATGGACAGTTACAAGAGTGGGGTTTTTTGGCAGTGGCAATTTGCTTAGTGACTACAACTACATCAGATTTGGTTCTGTGTCTAAGACGCCAAGGGAAACCCAAACCGCCCAGGCTTACAAGCGAATGGCCTTTGCCACAACTTCGTTGCATCAATTAAAACCATGTGCTATATAATAGTACTGCAACTCACTGATGTAGATGGGCCACTGACTTTCACATCCTCTCTTCAGAAGACAGTTGTACCATTCAGCACAGACAGGTGTGGGTTCTTTAAGAGAAAACGATGCTCTACTGATAGACTTTGACAAGTGAGGTCCCTGAAATTCTACTGATGGTTTGGGAAAGGATTTAATCTCTAATAGCAGGAAGGTTCTGAGCTGCTTATTACATACAGGGGTTTATGATTTTTTTTTTCCCACTTTCTGTTAATAATATAGACTCAAGACATCTCTGAACCACTGAGGCAAAATTCACCCAGTTTCACCATCAAAATTGACACAAGAAAAAACTCTCAGTGGAGCTGCACAAGAATAGCCAGGGTTTGGAGCAAGTTCTTCTAAGCTGTGGTAAAGTTAACAAGATGCCAGAAGAGGCAGTTACTCTTTTGCCTCCCAAGGCTGAGCCTCAGTGTATGATATTTGCAAGCTCATTTTTCAGCCTTGAAGAGCAATACTTCCCCCATCTCCATAAACTTAATTTATCATTGTACAGAGTATGTGTCTGAAAATCCTAATAAATGCCTTTAGAGAAAAGTGTATAAAACAGTATCAAATCCTTTTCCAGCCACTTACTAGAATCTGGGGTTTGGGTTGTTTTTGTTTGTTTTTAAAAGAGTCCAGCCAGCTCAGCTACTAGAGCATAATGTAGCCATCCAGCCCAACACACAGAATTAATAACATCCACTCACATTGCAGAGTATTAGTAAATAAAACCAACTTGATTCTGTTATCCACCCTTTGTTCTTCAAGCTTCACATTAAACAACGGTGCAAATCTTCCAGACTTTAACAGGAACGAGGATGCAGTGAAAAATTAACTGCTGGCATGTGACCCTTTTCTATCATCCAAAATCACTGTAATTTTCTGGCTTTACCACACTACAGGAAAATTTTAAGGAAAACTAAACATTATTTTGGTGGAATTTTTGTACAGGAACCTTTTTACAAGAATCATCCCAATCCAAATTTTTGTGAAAACAGAAATGCTCCCATTGACTTCCCTCTACTTCAGATCTGATCCTAAGCCTGCAGTTTTCTTCTGCACTGTGAAAAGACAGACTTCGGATAAAGATCTCTGCAGCTCTGTTTATTCAGCTTGTGTCATGACAGCTTGAGAAAAAATTCCTAGTTACTCCTCCAGTGAGGAAATAAGCTGAAAATGGACAGCTCACCAGAGCACCAAAGCAAAAGGGAAGATGAAATACCAGCATTTTACACCTCTATGTTGTCTTCCTAAAGATACTACCATTTTCTAGCTCAGCAGAAGTGCTTCCCATAAAAATCAATAAAAGTATCATCACCAGCCTTCAGGGGAACAGCTGATTCTATACAGGGTTCTTTAGAAAATCTCATCTTAAACCCTAAAAGAAGCACTGACAGCTTGGGTCACTACAAGCTTGAAGGCCATTTGTGAAAAAAGGCCAGCCTCAGTATGTAAATACTCTGCAACAGCAGTTGTCTTGTCAAAAAAAGAAAATGTAATTCTCAATTACTCCACTCTTTCCTCTGTTCCTTTCTGAAAATAGCCAGTGGAGTGTGCATCCCACATTCAAATGAAGTTAGCCAAGGTCCAGGATACCTCAGGACTCAAGGTGGCCTCAGATTTCTCTAGCCAAAATGTTTACAACTCTTCTGCCTAACATGGAGTTTCAAAGCCAGACTAAAATCAGTGATACTGTTACTCTTAGTGTTCTTTCATTTTATAATTTATTAAGTGCTAATACTTTCCCTTCCTCCTTGTACAAAAAGGAGTTTATGACCAGTCAAGCACCAGGGACAAGTTTGACCTCTGTGCTGTAATAAATCAGGTGCCAGGAGCAGATGGAGAAGGGTTAGGAAGCATACTAAAGTCATTCCTGAGTTACACCTATGGTATATGGTGTACCCAAAAGATTTTTGACCTTGTAGCACAGGCATTTGTTTTCAAAGCCTGCAACAATGGCGACAACAAAAGGGGGGCAGAGGGGGAAAGAATGTGAGCTGTTGTAAGTCCCATTTAACAAGAATGCACAGACTCTACGGATTTCCATGGCAAGGATCAGTGAATCTGCATTGATTTTTTTTTGCCAACGTCTAAACATAACTAAAGTCTGATTCTTATTTTCTATACATTGTTCCTGTTGCATTATGGAAAAATTCTGCCAGGACTAAATTCAAATTTTTGTTACAAATTCCGCTGGAATTCTATCAAAAGTTATAACTGAGCTTTACAGACGATGGGATTGGTGTGATTGCTTGAACTTAACATTTCTATTGTGGGCTAAATTTATACAATGTATTTGGTCTCCAAACCACGTTCCTTTTCCTGCATTCATTTACATCTGTCATATCATCTCTGTAGTCGACCTTGAATATTGTAGCTTTGGAATATGATGTTTCTGTGGCTTTTCCTCAAGCCGCTACTTGAAAATATGTATTTTTTGTGATATCCAGACCAACATGAGGCAGAACAGGCAAGTCTCCATATTCCCATGAACAAGACAAACCAACTACTGAACCCAGAGGCTCATGTACTGAAGTCAACAGAAGCCAGATGTGGCTATTCACCTATGACTTTGAAAGTGGTTTTCTTATGTTGTTTTGACCCTAATAATAACTGCCTTGCATTTGTCATAGATCAGCTTCTAGCAAAAAAACCTGTAAAGCAGGCATATGACAATGACATCTACTTGAACAGTGTCTGTTACAGCCATCATTAACCAGTCCCTCCACTGTCAATGCACTCAATTACTGCTCTTCCATTCTTAATATAGTGTGTTATGATTTAGGTTTCTTTTCTGTGTTTTATATTTTCCACTAACACAGGACATTTAAACAAAGAGGTTTGCTTGACTTTTGGCCTGAATACTACTTCTGTTTCATTTAAATTTTTGAAAAGAACACATTAGAATTTTTATTTTTTTTTAACAAAAAGAACAAAGGAAAATAATTCTCATTGACATCTGTTCTTTTGACTTCCAGCTAATTAGAAAAGCTGTATTGCTGAGTATTATTTGTTTGCTGTTGTAGTTCTTAAATATTTTCCATCATTTCCCATAAAGTCCTAGGCTAAAATATCACTTAAAGCATCACAGAATCTGCTTGTTGCTAAGAAGATGGCATTCACTCCTTGCAGAAAAAAAAAAAAGATTGCTCTGCTTTTGATATCTGTGTATGGGCATGACAGTTCAAAATGACAAAATTTAATGAGATAATACTTAAAAGGAAATAGCATATTTATAGTAGAAAAATATGTTTTATTGCCTTGACTCTCTTGATCAAGGCCTGTTTTCTGAAACCAGCAAAAGGGTAAGTCCATCTTTCCAATAGTAGTGTTGATCTTATATAAATAAATGGTTCGATAGTCAGCAATACCTTCTTGCTACCTTAGGATGCGCCCTTAGTGATATTAAGAGTACTACATTATAGCATGCCAACAGTGGAAGGGAACTGAAAATCAGTGAAAATAAGCTTCCTAAATAGCTTTATCTAAAACAGAAAATTTAACAACAGGTTTGATTAAGAAATAAAGAACATCATGATTTCTCCTTTGGCTTCATCAAAAAAGAAATATATTCTTTTATAAATGCATTGGCACATATTTTTATCACTGCCAATCTGCAGTTTCCTGTGTCTGCTGAGTTTACCACAAAAAGGGCTGGTCATTCCAAGCTTGCCCACATCTTGCTTTTGTGCTTAAAGAGGTGAGCTGAAAACTCAGGACACCAAACGTACCTTGTTTAAATAAATATAAATTAACACCAACAACAATAGTACAGGCTTAGACTTTCTTCAAGGTACTGCTTTGGACAGGACTTTCTATACTCCCTGAGCTTTTCTGCCAGGGCCTGCCAAAGAGTTTGTAAGTATCAGCTGTAAAGTCAATGGCAATGATATGGAATAACCATCCACAGGACCTGACCTGCTGGCAGCAAAACATAAGTGCCACTGTATGGTAAGGTGTGCATATGTGTGTGTGTGTGACACATCATATTCAAAAAAGTCATTCAATAATGAGAACAAGTTGTTCAATTCACTATGTCCCTGATACTAGGCAATTTTTTCAGCACCCGGAGCACCTTCATGCCAGGATAGTGATATTCCTGCTAATGGTGCATGGCTAATATTTGCAATTAATTCAAAATAGAATGTTCTTAAAATAGCTCTTTAAAATAACTATTCCTTTCCACATTAAAGATACATATATCTCTGCTGACTGACAGACAGACATTGAGTCTGTAGTGGTTGTTCCTCTTATCTCTGTTTCTTATTGACTTACATCCTAGCTAAGTCACTTACAGGATTTTCTTACAAATGTAAACCACAGTGAAGGCCTAAAATCCAAAACTTACTTTTATTGTCTGTCCTTTATTGTTGAGTTTATGAGAGATAAAATAAAAGGCAGCAAATTCAGTGGAGCCACGAAGGAAAGAGACACATCAGTTACACAGATTACATCACTGGCTGATTTCATCTTCCCCAGACCAGAATATGTTCTATTGAGTTTGATGTGCCAGGACCAGAAATTGGGAAACATATCAAGACAAATATTTTAAAAAGCAAGTACATATTGTTGCTCTGAGATAGGATTGTTTAAAATATAAACAGTTATGCAAATAGGAAACATATTGCATGAAATACATGAAATGCAATGCACAGTAACCAGCAAAAGTAAAAGTAAAATTGGGCAGTTTAGATCCTTACTTGGATCTTCTTAGCCTAGCTACTTTGGCATCATGCAGCTATGCCCTCATTACATGAACTAAAGTTTTGGCCCAGGTGTGAGTGCAGATAAGGTGTGACTATTCTTAGGCAGCACTGGAAACCTACAATGCCCAGTAAAACTGCTGGTCTACATTTGCAGTTTCTTTGGTTCCTTTTTTTTTTCTTCGCCTTTAATTATGTTTTCTTCTCTCTCTTACCAAAAAAATTCCCTTAACTCCAGCTGAAACACAGGCTGTGATCCACAGTGCATCCATACAGTCAGTCAGAACAACAGAACTTACTGTGTTATTGGCAAATCATTCCTGATTTAAAGCAAATGGCATTCATGAGAGTTTTTACAGGAGAGAAGTAAGGTTTTGCAGAGCTGCCAGAAAGTTAGAACTACACAACTATTCTCTCTGCCTTTCCTTGGGATTTGGTACTCACTAGTTTATCATGTCAGTAAAAATCTTCCCCAGCAAATGTAGTTCCTGTATGCTCAGTAAATTAAGGAAGGTGTTAGCCATTGTGGAATGAATGGGAGGAAACTGGGAGAAATTATTGGTCTTTCTTCAACTGCACTTCCCTGGAGCTATGGCTGATGGGCTGAGCACAACACAGACAACCACCTCAAACAAATACGAATGTTCAAACCTGATCTGACTGGATCTGCACAGAGAGCCCAAGACAATAGCTGCTAATAAAGTCATTGTGCTCATCTTGTGCATTGCCCACTGCTGTAGCTGCTCTCACTTGCCAGGCTGAAAGGGGATTCATGTGAGTGTGAACTCAGGTTAACTCTTCAGTGAAGATTTATACCCACATATACCAAAATCATCTCAAGAAGCGAACACAACTTCTGACTGCATGAACACTGTGGTATACGTACATTAAAGGAAATTGACAAATTTATGTCACAAAGCTCTCTTAATTAAGTTGGCGCTATAAAGGAGAAGGCACAAAGATTAGTTAAAGATGAGGCTGTAGCACACAGGTCAGACAAAATTTGTCCACCCATCAAGTAGCCAAGATAAGCAACAAATGAACACACGCAGCAATGAAAGTAAATAATGATGGTCAGTTCAAAGGAGACTTGGATTCATGTTTGTGGAAGAAACCAGAAGCCGCAGCCACCAGTTGAACTTGTTAGTTCACAGTGGTGATTGATTGGTTGATTAGATTTTTTCAAGGTTAATAAGGGCAGGCCTCAATGGGTCAATAAGCTTCTCTCATCTTGTATACATTCTCCTGGTATGTAAACTAACAACATCAGACAATGAAAGCAACAGAAAAAAAAAACACCTCAAAAACCTGTATTGTTTTCTCAACAGCTTCTTTCCCTTGTCATGAGTTTGATGTGACAAGCTGTGGATTCTGCAGCAAAACCTGAATGTAAAACATTGAAGGGCAAATCATTTAGTTTTGAGCTAAGCACATTTGGGTGGTATAATGATGAAAGACAAGAAGTAAAAGTTAAAATGAAAGGTAAGGAGACAACTGAGAAATATAAACACTTAAGGTCTTCACCTTTCTCCCTTCTTTTCTGAGTAAGGAAAAAAGAAGTCACAAAGAACATGACACCATTCAAAAGAAACACGTCCCACAGTACGTCAGGGGAATCAATTTATTTTACTGCAGTCTTGCCTGACTGTAAATGGACAGAGTGTGAAATCAAAGCAGAACTGCAGCAGAAGACTCAAGAGAGCACAAAAAAGGCAGAATACGCAGAAAACATTCACCCAAGAGTGATCAAACACCCCAAAATTCAGACCTTGAGAAAGATGTAGATCCTTGCATCCTCCTGGAAAGCAGGTCAGCAATAGCTGTGAAAAGGAGAAGGCTAAGGCAAGCAGCCTTCAGGTAGATGAAAACTAGCAAAAGGTGTGCAACCTCTGGCACTGAGCGTGAAAGGAAAACAGGCAAGACAGGAGAAGGGCTGAAATTTCTCTATCATACCGAGGGAGTAGCAGGGTAGCAGGCAGTAGAAACTAGCCAGATGCTCAGATGATGAAAAACTAGAGTCCGGACTGATTTTCAGGGAGAAGAGCACTGTATATGGGGTTTCAGTGGCGGAATTTGCCCCTGAATTGAAGATTGAAGCCCAGCCAGCATAAACAAAAATTTTGTAACTGAAACCAACTGCAAGTCTATGTAACAGATTACATGGCTCACAGCAACTGTGAAACTAGAAGGCTTTTCAGAGGTCCATCTCCAGCTCTGGTCTACCCAGAGACAGCATTTATCTAACCTGTTCTTAAAAGACTCCAGAGAAGATGTCTTTTAAATCTTCCTCCGTTAGCTGAACTATCCCTCATATTGGGACATTTTTCAGAGTACATAAATCTTTCTATTAAAAATCAAAGTGCAATAAAACTTTACATTTAAAGAAGTCTAACATTTTATTGCTATAATCCAGTCACCCAATCAGCTGTATTTAAAACACTTTGCATTGTAGCAGGAAGCCCTTTCAGTCTTTTAAAAAAATACTCTGTTAAAAGTAACTAGGTTCAGTAACCACACTTTCACAGTTGATTCCAATTTTCTATAACAAGGAAAGTGTTCCTGGAAATATGATTCTTATTGTTACTTAATGTTGATGAGTTACTCAACCAAAACTAATTAGTTCTAGAATGGAAAAGTTGTATATGCAAGTTAGGCACGGTCTCTGGAAAAAGCACTGGTGTAGATCAGCCCTCCTTTATGGGGTAAATGCAGAAAAGGCAGATAGTTTATTTTTGGAGTCTACCTGGGTACCACTGCACCTTTACATTTGCACTCTCTATTAATACAAGGAGAGCAGTGTAATTTAATTTTTAAAGGACAGGCAAAAAAGAACAAAAGAACTACTTGCCAATTTCAGAACAGGCTGTGAAACATTTACAAAATGTAGGTCGTTCCAACTTGTCCTTACTTGGTCTAAGCACCACAGGGCTGATCTATTCAAGTGATTTATGCTAGCAGGTAACAACAGCCAATCGAGATTGTGTTCTGCTTTGGCCTTGATCACACCATGGACTCAGTCCTGTTTGAACAAAACCAGTAATAAGTTCAAGATACTCTGCAGTTTGCCAAATTAGCAGTGGAATGAAGAGGCACGAAACTAGGCAACAGCTACTAGATATTTAGCAAACTACCCTCCTGTATTAAAGATGCATTGTCAGCCCTCAAGAACTCAGCACATACAAACCAATGTTCCAGATTTCAGAAAAGAAAAACTAATTCTCCAAGTAATTGCTGTGTTGATTCAGTTTAGTATATAAAGGAATAGACCGTGACTGTGAAGCAATCTTAGACAAAAATAATCTGTTTTGTTACATACTACTGCTTACTTTTTCATATATAGAATTCCTTTTTATCAAGTTGATAAAATGAAGCAAATAGATGCTAACCTAACTGATTAGTGGACAGAGAGACCCCAGAAGCTAATACACCAATCTTAAAATAAATGCATAAACAAGTGAGTTTAAATCCTCTCAGGAACACTCCCATTTCACTTCATTAATCACAGAGGGTGCCTAACCTGATTAGTTTTGATTAAACTGCTACGTGCAGAGCAGATGAAGCCTCATCCTAACTGACTGAATAGGAAAAAAAAATTTAAAATAATACTAAAAAAATCACACTGACTTAGTGGCAAAATTTCTGGGAAAGCCCAGGAGCTGTAGTTCAGTCATTGAGAAGATTATCAGGTTATTTCCTGTGTAGTCCCAGCAGTGCAGAGATGCTTTAACTCAGAACAGTTTCTGCTAGATTGCATGTAAAAATCATCATGGGAACTGCAAGGAGACATCTTATAAATGCCAAAATTTGCTACAGGCAGAGCCACCAATTTGCAGCCTAACCCTATCCAGGGACATCTAAACCCTAGAGGCAGATGTGATTCAAGAAGTACTGAGTCACCAAACTATTGTTATAGCTGTTCTTTCTGGCCCAAAATTTTCCATTTGTGGGTTTTCCATTTTTCAGCAGGTTTGAAAGGTATTGTTTTCATGGCAGCTTTCTGCAGGGGTGTGGGGGATGAAACACTTTTACCAGCTCTCACTAGAAGAAAGGAAAGAGAAGAAGAAAGAAGAACAAATTACCAAAAGATCTGGGCAAGTTTGGCTAAATTTAAACATGGTTGAATTGTATTACATCACTGAATCGCTGAGAACTGTTAATCAAAGCAGTTTCATCAAAACAACCATGAGAGATTCCTGAAGCCACAGTTCTGTCTCTTTAAACACCAATTCCAACATGAATCACAAGAACTATTTGAAGTAGGGGTGAACACAAATTTAAAGTCCCCAAGATCAGCATTTCATCCAGCGATAGCATGTAATGAAGGAACGTTACATCTGAAACATGCAAACAAGCGTAACGTCCAAGTGGAGAAAACTGGTGATGAACAGAGGTTACAGAAAAAAATCCTGTTGCATCAGAGACTAACAGGATACATGCAAAGCAAAAGGTCTGCATATCCGACTTTTGGAAAATGCTGAGTGTCCAAACCTGAGCACAAAACTAATTGAAGAAATTTAATTCAAGAAGTTCAAACAAACAAAGCACAGACTCTCGCATTTTTAATTTGTGCAAATGCAGAAAAACACCATGAAATTCATCTGTTCTGCACTGGGTGGTACGCAAGTCCCCAGAGCTTTAAGCACTTTATGACCAGTCTTTCTGTAAATTATAGAAATTCAGCTCACAGTTGGCTGACAGGTGTCCTGTTTACTGATTCAAAAGGCTTTTCATATGTAAGTTAAAAAAAACAAAAAAGAAAGGAAGAAAGGGGGGAATAAGGGATGGAGGTTGTTTTTTCTTTAAATAAAACCCAGCAACAATTATCTTTCAGTAATAATGAAAAATTATTCAGATTGAGAATAAAGGATTGTATTTGCTTTTGCAGGAATTTATGGAAAAATAAAAGTAAATCACAAAAACATTATCTGATGATTTCATTTTCTTTCCTCAAAGGCCACATACAGTTAGTTTAGAGTACTCAGTCATATACAAAATAAATAAATAAATTCAATGGAAGTGAGGGAAATTTCTCACAAGTGCATACAAGGAACACTGTACAGATCCTTAGCTGGTGTAAATCAATGAAACAATGTTAGCTTCAGGAAAAGGAGACTGATTTGCAGTAGATGTGGGTCTGAGTAAGAAAGAGACCTCAACTAAAATAATAACACATTATACCTCTAAGAAATTTATTTTAGACTAATTCCTATAGCAGGTATTTATAAAGGATGCTATTTTCATTCTGTGCTAGTGCAAATCTAATGGTCAGCAACAGATCTGGTAGACGCAAAACTCATGGATCAGATTCCTCCCTCAGTCACGCTCCATTAGCTGAAGTGACTAATGTTCTGGATTTGACACCCTCATGCTGTCTGGCACACGTGATCCTACCTCTTGTCCTTCTGAAAAGCACCAAATATGTTTTTTGGGGGAAACAAAAAGTACAAAAAATGCAGAATTTCTATTAATCGCAACATAAGAGAATCAGACAGAGATGACCTCTCTTGAGGTCACACTGTCCATTCCAATAGAAATTTTGAAATTTTAAATAAAAAGTGAAAAGAAATAAAAATCTGAAAGCACTTTATCAGACAAAACAAACAAAGCAAATGAAACCAGTACAGTCACGTCTCAATTCTCACATGGCTCCATTGACTGCAGCAAAGTTTGAAAATTAATCAGGTAACAATAAGAAATCAGGATAACCAAGTCCAGTTAGTTAACTTGTTAATCAAGATAATCAGTCCAAGTTTCATCAAACCTGAAATGGTGAAGAGGTGACAGTGAGAGTAAAGTTTGCTGCAGTACAGCTACAATAGTGCTCTCCTGGCTGTGAGCTGCTCCGTGCATAAGTAGTATTGTAGGACAGATGTCTAAATCCATAGCTGGTATTCATATTTACTGTATGCTGTACAACTGTCATTGCACACAAAGGACATTCATATACATGAAAGTGAAGTATTTACAAAGCACTAAGTTCCCAAACAAGTCACACACCAAGAGCACTCTCATGATCTTTACTTCCTGAGATGTGCCATTGACAACCCAGCTCCAGTGGATAAAGATTAAAAAAATGAGAAGAAACACTTAAACCTGCAAAATGTGAGCTGCAATAGCCAGTCTGGAGAGAAGGGGCACAATTAGTGGAATGTGTTTTCATTCCAGCTTGTGTGTTATCGATGGGGAGAGAAGCAGACAGAGGAAGTCCAAGTCAAGAAGAGACCTCAACTGCAGTCTCGCACAGAATCCTGACAAATGCACAGGGAAGCCATAACAGCACTGCAATCAGCTCCAACATCAATAGCCGATGTTTTCTAAGATACCTGTATTCCAAGCACGGGAGAGGACCTGAAGCAGCTCAGATCTGAGAGAACATAACTAACCAGTGGAACTGTAAAAGCACAGAACTGTGAAATCTCATGGTCTGTCACACACAAAAGAGGTAAACGTCCCATCCTGTGAAAACATCTCTTCCTTATAGTGTGTATATTTACACAATTTTAATCATGAGTCATGCCAGGACATAAACACACAAGTGAAAGAGAAATCCATTGTTTCAACAGCTTTTAAAAGTGGCTTAGAATACGATTAGGGGTGTTGAGATTTTTATGCTTTCTCCCAGTGCAATTGTGCCATCAGACACAAATCACAAGCAGTACCTGTGGGATGCCTTCCATTTACCCTATCCAGCTAATTCTCTGCACGACACAATGGTTTAATTCAGAGTTGGCACAACATTATCAAAATAATTTTTCTCTCAAGCTGAAAATGCCAAACACACTCCAAATAATACAACAGTGCTTCAGATGGTAGGGCCTTCTGGAATGAGGAACATTTCATTTTGTGCAGTTGACTCCAGTAAAACAGTTTCAAGAATCAGAGGTTGTAAAACTTGCATTGTCTGAGATTCTTTTGATGCAGAGTTGCTTGTTTGCCTTTTTTATTAAACCCATTCATTTATATCTTTATATATATAGAGAATAACTATGTATAACAAAGCAGCTAAAAGCATATAACGAGGTAGGATACATATTATTTTTAAAACATCATTTTAAATGCAAATCATAAAAACAATCAAAATGTTGATATAGAAGTGTAATGAAAAAGCCTTATCTGTATAACAGGAGGGAAATATTTAAGTTTAGATCCCACCTAGAAATGTAAGTTAGAAAGTTTTTTGTGCTTATCCTGTACAGTCACTGGGACCAGCAGGTGAGAGATGCAGCCTGCCCTGGCCCACAGGAAGCCTTGCCTCACCAACCTACTCAGTGTCTGAAGCTGGTTGCTGTGAATAGCCTCCCTCTGCTAAGTTTAAACCACTTGCATCCTCCTCAGATGAGCTGTGCATCCAAGCTGATGTCAATATAAGGCTAGAGAAAATAGTTGTTTTATATCCTCCACATCTTGATCTTGTAGCAATGAAACCAAAGCTCTGTACACACACAAGGATGCAGGATCAAAGCATACAGATGAAAGTCAGAAAAACTCTCTTTTTTTCCTTTTCTTTCTTTAAAAAAAAAAAAAAAAGAAAAAACAAAAAACCACAACAACTACAACAACAAAAAAACCCTCACTGAAGTGACTTGAGAGGGCAATTAGGGGGAAAAAGAGATTCCGTTTTGCTCATGATTCCAAGACTGGAGCCAAACTTCACAATTCAGCAGGGCAGTTTTCTTTAAAGAAACACAAAATGAGAATTGTCGTTTTCTAGAGAGCTCCTGTGAAAGCCAGGAACCTTGCCAGGCTAATAGCGCTCACTGCTGAGGGCAGATTACACTCCCTCTTCCCTGAGCCCACAGGATTAGCACCGATAAGCAAACATGAAAGAACCCAAGAGAGGCTTTGACAGTACCACTCTACTGCAATTAACTCAGTCTCTCAAAACACAGCAGTTCAGATGAATCAGCAAATACCAGGGAGATGGAGGAAAGAAGACGGAAAGCGGAAAGCGTTTCTCCAAAACTCCTGTGTACTTTAAATAAAGCCATGTGACACTGCATGACCAAGTTATTCACGTGATTATCTAATGATTATGTGCATCAAAAAGTTTCATAGACTTCTTCAATAAAAATGCTCTGCTGGAAATAAAACTAATAATCTTTACTTAAAGACATTTTATTACACAGAAAAGGAACCCTAGAGTCTTAGCATTATGTTAAACATATTTTTTTTTCCTTCCCCTTCCCTTCCCCTAAAAAATGACAGGGTGGAATTCATTGGTTTCTCAAGGTCACCGTGGACCACAACACAAGTTTTGCTGAAGCAGTGACCATGCTCAGCACATTAGGAGACTGTGTTCTGTTTCAGTAGTCCATTACCCCTGTAATCATGCCCCTTCCAAATCAGACGTGCATCTGTCTGTAAAATCCTCTGTACCTCTGTGCCTGATCCTCTCATAATGACCCTGGGTAGTCACAGCATGTATTAAATACAGGTTTAAAAGTGGTACCACATTGAGACACCTCAGTGACTCAAGGCAAAGGACAAAAAACTATAAGCTTTTGACAGGTGTGACAACAAAACTGCAGCCAGTATTAGTTCTCTTCAGGACACAGGAAGTAGAAATTATGTCATCAGCATGCAACAGTTGCTGCTAGCCAAGGAGTGCTTCACTAGGACAGAAAACAAGGACAGCTACCCCTAGAACAGCATCCTAGGCCTGGCCACAAGCTTCAAAATGAGCCAGAAAAAATACGATTTTTTCTTTGTATTATTGAACATTCATTGAGTATCTTCTTATACACATGAGGATACCTAGCTGTGTAACCTCAGTTGTCAGAATCTTTTATCTTTGTGTTAATTTTATGACCCCTTCAGTTCTCCTTCTTCTTGCAGGATGAAAGCAAATCTATGGAGAGGAGAGGTCACTGCCAAAGGTCATCTATATTTAATGCAGTTTCATGTGCTGGGTCACATAGCATTCCCAGGCTGAAAAGGCGGCTCTGTTGCTGAGACTTTAAAAAACAATTTGAAGGTAGTGTGCAGTCACACTATAAGCAGTTGTCAATCAGTTCTTACTGTGCCTTCCAATATTTTCAGAATAACTAGAAAAGTTGGAAGGTTTCCTCAAAGTGTACCATTCTGTTACAAAGGAAAAACATCCTTGGAGGGTTCACATTCATTTCATTTGAAACAAGCCCACAGGATTCACTTATTTGCAGTAGTATGAGCTCTGTTAATTCACTAAGCTTACTTACATAGCAAAGGAGTTGCTATTACACATCCCACACCAAAACGAAAGGGGGGGGTGGGGGTGGGGAAACAGCCTATTTCAGCTGCTTAAGTTTGTACTACATATTGCTGCACTTACCGAGGTTCCAAGTTAGGGAAACACGCTTGCTCAAGAATACATGGCAGCATATGTTTAATTTTAAGCTTGTGATTTCCAAGTCCCACTGCACTCGTACACATGACTGACAGAAGACTTCAGTATAGACTGGTGTTCTCAGAATCCAGGCCAGAGGATACTTGAACAATTCCATAGAGTCATTTTAAATGTTCCTTGAATGAGAAAAACATTCTCTTTCAAAATATCAGGCTCTGTCTATGCATGCAAGTATGCTGCAGATAAAGTGAGGAAAGTTTGCAGCATCTGACATGCAAATTAAAGAGAAAAGAAGGTAGAGATATGTATGGTGTCTAGCCTGCTTTAATTCAGCACACTTAATTTTTCTGGAATGCAAAAGCGGTCACTGCCATGAAGTTTTCCATGCATGAATAATACAGCAGAATAATGTTTTTAATGTCTACAGCTGCCTACAGGCTCCAGGAAAACTTGGTCATATACAATATGTATTTTAGACTCCCCATGGAAGCAAAAAGTTTCATTTGTAGAGATCAGAGCTTTAAGTAATCAAAATGGACCTATACTGTAAGATTCAGTTCTAGACTTAACTCATGTACCAGCAAACACCAGAACTTAAGCAGCCAAATCAGCTTACTCCAGATTTACACTAGTATGAGGGCAGCCCGAAATATCTACCAATTTAGCTGGTCCTGCTTATCTGTCATACTTTTGGCATTCAGAGAATGACAGACCCTAATACACTAAAATGCATATGCACACGTGTATACACATATGCATATAAAATTAGAGAACAACCTAATATTTATCAGCCGGGGTTTAATCAGAAGTAGACCATCTTGCAGACTAGTCTGAGAAAGCTAGAGTATTAATTCACAAAGGGCAAGCGGAAACTGCAACATGCCTGTATTTCAGTGAAGCCTTTAATAGAGTATTTCAAAATGCTCAAACTAAATTCAAAGTCAACGCCTCTCCAAAAAACAAAACCAACCCCCATACATCAGCTGCAATGCATTATAGAGGGCCACAATAAATACAAAAAAGTAGAGGAACTAAAGCAGGATCCATTATCTACTTTGTTTTAACATGTTTCTTACTAGCAAGGAAGAAGGAACAAGAAGCTTCTTAATAAGATCACCAGATGAGCAATATTAATTCAGAACACCAGAGAGGAAAAGAAAAATACAAGACAAAGACAATTAATGAATCCCTCTCTTCTTGCCATGCTAAATATTTTAAAATTCAAGGCACTTATGAACATGTAGAACTGAGTCTTGCAGGTGCAAACACCCTCTCCATCTCCATTTCCTACAGCATCACAGATCCTTGCGTGGGCTACGTCCACCTTATGGTGCTTTGTGCTGCCCTCCCACTTTCCCCAGTGATTAGTCTAGAGCAGTCTGGGCATCTCAGAGGTGTAAACCATACTTTACAGCCCACAGCTCACCATGAATGGAGTTATTTTGGCTCCTCTATTCCCATTACACAGCCCACATCAAGAAAACAGAAGTGGCTATAAAGGAGACTTGACAAGGTTACAGATCACAGGCTCTGTGAGCTCTGGAAGTACAGATACTAGTTTCACACACAGAAGATGTGGTGGACAATTCTCACGTTATAAGCAATGTGTCAACTGCCTCAGCAATTTCACAATATAGTATGTATGCCATTTAGCCCTGTTCTCTCCATTCTCACCCCCTTCTGTTTCCAGTGCAGGCAGCCAATGCATCACTCTATGGACCGACCAAAAACTATGGTGCCTTGTCATGTTTCCTTCTGCTGAGAGAAAAAGACGTATCTTTTACCCCTTATACTCTCTACACGCTGATGTGTCAGATAGAGGTCTTGCTTGTCCTCCAAAATGGGCATTCAACTCCCAAGGCTGTGCATAGGGCTTGTGCCAGATCTCCAAACTTCAAGCTTTTCTAACTCTAGCTAGTTCACAGTTTTAGATGTCAGGAGGGACAGATCAACCTAGCTGCGCTGAAGTTCCAGAAACATTGTCATGGCTGAGGGTACGCCTATGTTGCTCTAGTATGCAAGTGTCCCCTTTCATTTGTTACTAATAAGTAAGGTCTCCTGGGCAGGGACAAGTGGGTTTTGACACACAGAAGAAGAAAGGCTAATAATGTCACCAACATGCCCTGTGGCTAACATTTACAAAGAGACATTTTTATTGCTGCATGGAGATAGGATAGGAAAAAGCCTAGTCTTGTTGGCACACACACACATGCACGCACATACAGGCGTGCACTGTGCAAAATTGTTTGAAGAGCTTGTGGTCTTGTTGTTAAATGAGTTGTGAATGTTTCCAAAAAGCCTAAACACTAGACAATGGCAGCACATTGCTAAAGAATGTTTAAGGGATTTAGGCTGATCTGATAATTGCCTGGTAAGACAAAAGCAGAAACAGCTTAGAGAAATAAAGGACATGGGTTTGAACGCAATTTCAAAAAAAAAAATTGATCTTTAATTTTTAAGATGACATAACATACACTGCAAAGAATCAAAACACACTGACTACAAGATAAAAATAAAGGATCTTCTGTCAGGAGAGTAAATCCACATTTACACACACTTTCAGAGGACAGACATCCAGACCTCGGCTTTTGAAAGCATAAGTCTCCCCACTTGCTCCGAGCCAAGACACCCAACCGAGAGTGATTTTCATTTCATACACTCCAAGGTCAGGAGCATGATGTGAACACAGATGACTTGAACTTTCATTTTTTCACCCCAAACTTTCTAGATGAAGCAGCCAGGACACGTATAACATAGACGAAACACTGATTTGTGCAAGAACTGCAACTCTGGTCTTGTTTCTATAGTCAAAACCATTTAAATTGGAGTTGGATGAATCCAGCAAAAATACATCTGTGAACATTTTCTGGCCTGTTAAAATGCTTATGTTCATACACTTCCACATCAGTATTCTGCACATATCCCACCCCCACACTCAGACAAAATGAGTGGCCTCTGTCTCAGATGGTCCCCAACTAACAAGTCCTTGGAGGCTAGGCAAGTACAACTGAGAAAGTATCACCTTATTCTTATTATCTTCCTTTGGCACAGCTATCAGAGACAGAGCACTATGATCTGAGCCAACACAGCTATTTCTACAAACATCCATGCTGGTAAGTGGGAAGCAAATTTTAGTTTTATGAGAAAAGGGTTATGCATAGCATCAACTTCCCTGCTTGCAAACACACCAGAAACACTTCGCACATCCCATCAGGAGACAGGAACAGCAACATCTGATCACTCAGCCCAGACTGAACACATAAAAAGATTTTCTAAATATTGAAAGAATTAAAAATCTACAAATCCCTACAATAGTCAACATTTAATCATGAACACTACACACTTCAGAAAAATCAAATTCTTAACACTATAATTTCATTAGCAGAAAAAAAAAGTTAATACATTTGTGAAAATTTATTTGCTGTACTTTGTTTTCATGTGCATATTAAGGAAAAATCAGAGCCTACCTACCACCTGAAAGTGATTACTGTGCTCAGATAGCCCTCTGAGCAACAACTGGATTTGTAATGCAGGTAACGTATCATATCCAAGCAGTTCCATCACAAGTAAAGACCATAAATTGAGAGACCCTGGAAAAGGCAGCAAACAAGCGAAAGTCTCAGAAGACTATACATGTGTGCTATCACAAAGCAGTGTGTGTCATATCACATACATGATATCACAAAGCAATAAGCACTGTTCTTTTACGTTCGGCAAAGCAATCTGTTCCATGTCAGAATACTTATTTTATTAAGCAGGAGAAAAAGGAATAAATCAGATGGCAATCTAATGTACTCAGTACAACTCTGAATGAAGCTTGTTCAACATCTTAGCAAATATTTATTGCAGATACAGAGAAGCCATTCCTCTGTTAGGTTTGTAATCAGCTGCAGTTCCATTCACTAGGGCTGAAACATATTTCAGTGAGAAACTGGCAAAGAACAAATACATATAAGAGATGGAAAAGGCAAGGACTCCAAATTCAGTGAATACACAACCTGTTTTTCCACTAGATGCATTTTAATTACATTTTGCAGATGTTTTTTTGAATCTTTTGCCATAGCATGTGAAAGTAATTTCTGAGGGGAGGGAATGCAAGAGGAGCTTTTCTATATTTACATGTTAAAGAGTATTTGCTGGTCTAGGCATAGTAAAATACATTCTGCTATTCCAGGGAGGCATTTTCCAGGGACACTACACACCAGTTTCCAGATCTGAAAAACTCAGAAGCAACAGCATTTCCCTGGAGTCAGTATGTGCATACACAAACTAGTCCTCTGTATTAATTAAATTCAGAGTCTTGATGTAGGATGGATTCCCATTCTTGTTCCACCGAACTTGGAGCAAAAGCTAAAAATGGCCACTTCTCACTGCCATTTTAAACTTTACAAGATTTCTCCAATATTTAGAAAAGCTACATTCCAGCAACAAATAGATGACAAGAAAAAGAAAGAAAAAAAACTTCTTCTTCCATTACCTATTTTAAGCAATGCTTTGATTTATCATGAAGGGGACAGCCGAACAAGATAAATATGTAGATCTTCACTTGAGATGTAGGCAGCAGAGACAGTCCAGTGCATTTAGCAGAGTATTTTGGTTTAAGGAGTTCAAAGAATACTTTCTTCTTCAAAGTCAAATTTCACCACTACTGGCCGGGTCATGTTCCACTTCTTATTTCGATTCCTATCCTCGATGAACTCCTGGTAAGGATCTTTCTTTGAAATAGCTTTCTTCGAGCGTACATAACCAAAAAAGACAGTTAACGCCAGGAAAGAGTAAAACAACATGACAAAGAGGATGAAGAAATAGGCGTTGTCATATGGTTTGTATTGTGGCTCTTTTTGTTCTGTAGCATTTTTCCTTGTGTCCAGGTTCCTTTCCAGAAGTTGCAGAACACATTGTGAGATGAGAGAAGCTAAAGCTGTTTGGTTCATGTTGGGGAATTAAAAAGCATGTCAGAAAACACAGAGGGGAGTGAGCATCTAGGGGCCCCAAGCGATGCTTCATTGAAGTGGGAATCTATCCACTAGCTTTAACAGGAGTTGGATCTGGCCTGTAATCATTTCCTCTTTTGGTAAGGAATGCTCTTAAGCACTTATTGGGTCTCAGTCATTTGATAATGAGGCATTTGCCTGATAAGCCTGCCTTGCCTGTGAAGTGAAGTCTATTAATAATAACAATAATGGAACAATAACAAATCCCCAAGACACACATCTGCCAGGCAGTTTTAAATGTGTGATTCCACCACCACCACCCCCTGTATTTGGGGAACAAATTTGCTCAGGCCACTAAGTGAAAGGATTTTAAAAGCACGAGCAGGATATGATAGGGGTGCGGGTGCAGAAGGGGAAAAAAAAAATAAACCACACCTTCAGTGGAGGAAGGTGCTTAAGTCTATCTCTGAGTTGAAGCACGTAAATAATTTCACACATTTTCTAACAAGCATCTCTAAATGTCATTATGCCATTCTCAGGTGCTTTCTCTCAGCATCACAGCTGGTAGGCTGTGTAAGAGGATGGCCCAAAGTCTGATGCCTTTCCACACAATCCCTAGAGAGAGGCCATCAAAATACGCTGCCTGTGGCGTGAACTAGCATTCAGGATAAGAAAGGGTTGTTGCATACTGATATGGCATTTCAGTCAGTTGCTGTCCATACGTTAAACATGAAAATTTAAATTTCAACTTAAATATGACAACCTTGGAGCCTAAGTGAGAAGTTGAATGTTTTAACGCATCTGTGTAAGTATTAGGACTGGTAGTCTGTAGCCATGTGCTGACACAAACACATACCACACTGGAAATATGCAAAAGAATAATATCCAAACTGAAAAGAACTGCCTATAAAGTTGTTCTGAAAAATGAAACCCTTGACTGCCACTGACAAGTGGACTACACTGAATATTTTCAGACAAGGAGCAATGGGGTTAAGTCTTCTCCAGCGTGATTTGTCACAGGTCACGTCTACTTGCATGATAATAGCAGAGCAGAGCTCTGTGGATTCCCGCTTCCTATTGTGTTTTACAGGCTAGGTCACTCTAAAGTAAATTGTTGTTTTACAAAGTAGTGAAACCTTATCTCCCTACAGAAAAAAAAGTCCTTACTGCCACAAACGACAATGCCAGCTGTTTCTTTCTGTGATCTGAATTCTGGGGAGTAAGCACCATGACTTTGAAGTGGAGAGCACATCACCCAACTAGCAGTTTGCCAACTCTGCACTGTTTCTTTAGGCCTGACCCCCTGAACTGATTGTATGATGACTAATTCACATGCTAAGATTGCAGTATATCGGTATCACTAAACAGCCTGCATTTGTCATTAAGGGTTTCTTGTAAAAAGAAAGATGAAAGTGAAGTCTGTAATTTTATATGAGCAGCAGACTATGGTATAAGTACATTTAGAATATGCAACTTCTAGAAGAAATGTTTAGCTCCACATTTTAACTATTTGTTTTAAAATCAGCCTTTAAAAAGAAAAAAGATGAAATATTCCCATAAAGAGCAATGCCAAATCCTGTTCTTGGTTGGGGTCAAGTTATAGGAGAGATCTTATTCACCTATTCTTGTGGGTAAAGGAGAACAGATTCAGGGGACCTAATCTTGTTTTGAGGAGAAAAAAGAAAAGCTTTATCATCAGTTTAACTACAAATAAAATACATTCATTAAACTAGTATAAAATCTTCAGGGGAACTATGCCCAATTTATATTCGTGTAACTGGAAAAGGATTTTCATTTAGGTTTTGCAGCTTTTCCAGAACTCTGTAAACTCTTACTGTTTGTTTGTTTTTTTAAAGAATTTGCTTCAGTAAAAGGAGCGTGCGATTCTACATAAATTAAATTGGACACATGCTAATCCCTGTAAATTTCTTGCCTGCTTGAGAAATACATGACCTCTGTTGGCCAAGTTTCTGGGGCTTTTTGGTGTTGACAAAATAAATTAAAATAAAAAGGGGGGCGTGTGGGGGTGAGTTAGACACAAGTGAGTAAAGAAACAAGTGACAAAAATCGCACCAGTAAATTCGCAGTGGTGGGTACACCATGAACAAGCAGTGCTGTGCCTACACAAGCCTACACCATGCCTCTTAACACAAAGCTGCAGCACTCTGCTTCTTAAGGCGCACAGCCATCATTTCTTAAAGTGTTTTAACACACATTATGCTACATAGTCAACTGACAGTCTCACGTCTAAGCAGGTTTTTTTAATGTTTCTTAATGAAAAGCATACAAAGACTTGTACTTTCTTTCCCTACTTTTCAGACAGTCAGATCCACATCAGCCTACGTGTGGAAGCTAAATTACTGTGTTAACACCAGGCCATGCTTGGCAATACGTGGGCTTCATCCCACAATTAGCTCACAAACTCGGAATCCAGGCACAATGAACTCAGCTTTACACCTTCCTTTCCAGACATGCCATAAGGGATGCAGGTCTCCCCACAGCAGAAGCAACTCTAGGCCAGAGTAAGCCACCCTCAACATAATGGATACTACATTTCATCAGTTTCCACAGGACTGCTCATAGAGTAACCTCCACACCAACCACGAAAGGATGGTGCACAAATGAAGACTTGTAGCCTTAACACTGCCCGCTGTAGGAAAGATTTAAAGGCTTTGCATACACATGTACAAGACAACTACAAACCAAGGAATACACATACCATAGCAGACAAATTCTTCTACCTCCAAGCTCAAATGGTTAGACTAGGCCTCCAGACATGCTTCTGGGTAAGTGGTATTACCTCAGCTGCACTCTGATCAGTCTTAGAAAGCATTATGCCTTCCAGCCACAGCATAGTTTATTTCATCCTGCTTCAGAGGAGGTAGAAGAGGGGAGCTGCTCACTAATCGCCCATAGAGTTCACCTGTGCTGCCCTGCTTTGCCCTTCCTGAAATGCTCTTGCTCAAACACACCTGCATCAGGAGTTAGATTATATGACCCAGCCCCAATGAAAGGGGGACTGCTCCTCTAATGTAATCTGGTTTTATTGTAACTTAGGGTGTTTCTATGGACTGTTTCTGCATCTAGTTGAACAGATCAGTGTTCTGTTAGACTACACAAACACACACTACTTTAAAGTTACTTTTTCTCTCCTTTTTTTCACCCTCCCCCAAACAGCTAAATGTACATAATGGTGCTTTGAACAAGATCCTAAAGAGCTATTTCCATAAAGTGGTCCAATTCTTTTTAGAGATGTAAGTACATGAAATTCTTCAAATGCAGGGGGACAATGAGTGAAGATTAAAAAGAAAGTAAAAGATTAAAAGGAAAAACCATAAGAAAAACTCAAAGGGGGGGAAAAAGATCAAAAAGAGGATTAACCATGTTACTTGTTGTTCTTCAGAAATTAAAGAAGTATGGAGGATAAGGAATTTGTTTCCTTTTGGCCCTAGAAAAATGCCAATTATGGTAGCTAAATTGCCAGGATCACATATCAGTATGCTTTGGAAATGTGAGAAATGGATGGGAAATATAAACACAGGGCAATAGCTTACAGTTATGTTATGAATTAAGCCACAAAAATATCAAGATTTAGTCACTGAATAAGCTGCCAAAGTTAATCTTTCCTGATGAACTTGAGCAGAATCAGAATAGAAGAAACAGAACTGTAGTTTCACAGATCAAAATTGCCTTCTTCACTCATCTTTGCTATCTCCAGGTCCTTACGCACCTAAAATTTCCACTAAAAATCAAAGGAAGTGCCTGGGTGCACATGAACATAAGATTGAGCTCCTTATCTACTGTATGTATTCATTTTAGGAGGTTTTTTTAAAGCTTTAGGGATAAAAATATTAACTACTCAGAGTCCCATTTTAGCAAGAGAGTTTGTGATACTATCCACACTAGCACAGCTTTTGTTTTACTTTAGATTTTTAGGACACAACAGCAGAATAACCTTTGGGGGGCTGGAGAAACACTTTGCGTCCAGGTCTTTTAAATATCTGGCATTTTTGTAGCCCTTTACGGATCAGGATGACAAAAGGGGGCAGGCAGGGAGTTCTGCCACAAGATGATGAGCATCTAAACCCCAGACACAATTTACCAGGATCTATAGGGTAATTTTACCCAAACCAACTGTTTTTACTGAGGCTCACCAGATGTTTTTGCCGTGCTCGGTTCTCACTGAGGTGAGACAGGCCAGCCCTGCACCCTGCCACCACAGCTGACAGCTGCCTGGCCTGGGAGGACACCTGGGAGGGCCTGGCCACCTATGGGACTGACAGAGACCTCACGCCTGAGAGTCTGTCACCGTCTCAGCATTGGTATGCATGGTCTGAATTGAGACTGGATACAAGAAAATGGTCTGAAACCAAAGCTAGCCTAAAGTGAAGGCTCACAGGAGCAGTCTGGTTTGGAACCCAAGTGCAGTTATCAAGCAAATCCCGAGAAGTCACTTACCAGTGACCCTGATCCCAACCACACCATGCTGCTGCTCACACATAGATCACCTGGGATCGTCACAGCACTAACGTAGCTCCGCCATGTTCCACAGGAGCACCTGCAAAGGGAGCAGGATTTAATTTTACACAGTGCTCCTTGCATGAGGGGCTGAGTCCAGAAATGGCACGTGCTGCTCCTAGCCATTCCCAAAGGACAGATGGAGATCTGCCCAAAGGCACCCACTTCTGCCATGGGGGGAAGCAGCTCTGCTCTGGCTGCTCCCCTCAGCCACCCCTCAATGACCCCACACACTCGAGGAAAACATGTTTTTACAGGTACTGAGGGGCCACAGCACCATCTCCTCTCCCCACCCACCATGCACCTTCCCTGGGACAGCAGCACCCATGTGGAAAACTGTATTTAGGCTTCACCTGAAGGTGAAACCACCCCTCAGGTTTCTCAGAGGATTCTCAGTGTGGTTCCTGCTGCGTCCCCTAGCCACCCTCAGAGAAAGCCGTGCTGTTTCCATCACACACGGTGGCCAGACACCCCAGCACCGGAGAGACAAGATGGCTGACGCCTCCCTCACAGCGCAGAGCCCAGCTCCACCACCTCTCCCGGCCCAGCACTGTCCCCCTCCACGCTCACACCCCCGACTTTCCCCAGCCCCAGCAAGGCAGAAACTCCCCTCAGCAGTGGCTGTTTGTTCTGCTCAAGGCTGCCTGCTTCCATGGCTGGGGAGTGCCATGTCTGGGCTGCTCCCCACAGCAGGGGTGCTCCACAGTGGCCCCCAGTGCCCCACCACCACCGCTGCCCCAGGCCCCCTGAGTTCTAAAAGAAACGCTGAACTCCATCTTACATTTTAACACATTTTCATTGTCCCCTGTTCCAGTCGGGCTACCCTGACTGTTTAAAAATTTCCCTCAGGTTTCCCTGCCCCGAGACTGTGAGGCAGCACACTGGAGCCCGGGGTTTGTGTGGGTGCCCACCAGCGCTGCGCTGCCCCCAGGCCTGGCAGCAGGAAGCCATGTCGGCTTGGCCTACCCCTGCTTTCCACAGCCTGAGGCAGCGGGGTGGTCACAGCTTTTGGGAAGAGCAGGTGACAGATAAACTCTTTAAGTTGACACAGGCACTGGGAAAAAAGATCTTGCTGGCAGGCACCTGTGGAGCGGAAGGGCTGGAGGTTGCCAGAGAGTCGCAGGAGAAAAGGGCGTGAGGGGGAGCAGCCATGACACCGAGGGAAAGGGGGTGTCTTCCACCCTGTGGAGACTTGAGATGGAGACAGTGGAGAGAGGGTTCAGTCAAACTCTGGGTAATGGGCTTGGCAGAGGGGCAAGACCCCGTCAGGGCTCTCTGCCTGGTGTTGCGCAGGAACTGGATGACCCCTGCCAGCCCCACTGCCCCCCACCGCCGACAGGCCCTTCACCAGGATAGATGCAGCAGGGCTAAAACAGCATTTCAAAAAGCTCTGGAGATTTGTACACCTTGTATATTATTCTAGTACCGACCACAGGGATGGTCTCACAAGAGTGGGCTCCAAAGAAATTTCGTCCAGCTCTGAATTACTGAATTATAAGGTATTATGGGTTGAGTGTACAGAGTAACTGTAACAATCATTCTTCAAAAGGTAAATTTTTACAGGTGTATGCACTGGAAATTGTTATGAATAAATGCATATATATATATATGGAGAGAAAAATATTTGTGTAAACGAAACAGCGTCTATAAAAAAAACATGGAGAACTGTACAGAGGCATAAGAAAAACTGAGAAGATAATTGTGTACAGCACAAGCAAAGATACCCATGTGAGCGCTGAAAGGAGGAGAGTACAGGAAGAAACAAGTAGCTTAACATTTGGTTATGGCCTAAGGGACAAACTTTGCTGAAGATGAAGACACCGAATAGTTAATAAAGCTTCTGAACTGTTTCCAATTCTCAGACAAGGAAGCAATAGTTCTGCTCTTATCAGCAACTGCTCTTTCATATTTGTGTATCGAGCTAGCTTTATTAAATTATTCAGCAAGGGTCAAATGTGATGTGTCTTCCTAGTTTTATTATGATTTTTCATGACATTGCCTGAGTAGCTGAATAATAAACAGTGCATGTCAAAACGCTGCAGTGCCTGAGCTATCCACAGGCACTCTGGATTATGAGCCTATTCAGTCAGCAGTTCTGCGGCAATACAAATACATTCAGCAAAGATTTAAACTGTGTGAAAGTACTGCAAAGTGTCGCTTCTGGAACCACAACAGCAAAACAGAACCAAGTGACGACACTATGTATACGTACTGATTTTGAAGCCCGCTTGTACGATAAATGCTTTGTAAGTTTTTGAACCTGACTAACCATCTAGCTAAAGCACTTTGCTCCCTGTGACTGATGAGGACATCGCAGCCTGTGATGAGCTGCCCAGAAGTGCTGGGAGAGAACCGGTAGTGAAAATCTGACAGACCAGATGGCCTATTACCTACAACGACCGCAGAAGCAGACTGCAATTTTGGTTATTTTACAACAGACAAATACCTTGAACAGATTCAGATCAACTCAGGCGATTCTTTAAGATAACCCTATGACTCTCTAGTTGCTCTAGACAATATCTAAATGTCATTGGAAAAGCCAAAATAAATTAAAAATGGTATCTTCTAATCAGGATGCAGGTTTTCTTGCAATTATTAAGCGAGCAACAGAACACTGAAGTGAACAATACAAAGAGGTTTATGAATTCAAGCAGTTCCAGGTTTCTGATGGTCTCATTGATACTGCCTTAAATTAATTTCTTGCTATTTTATACAGAGATATCTTTTAGTAATCCACTTTATAGACTTTCAGGCCAGAAGACTTTATGGACAGAAAACACTGAAAACTTTCATGGTTACTAAGGCAGCAAAAATTTATGCTTCACATGTTAGCAGGAACCAACAGCACTCTGACAAGAGGGAATGCATTTCTTACATGCACGAGAATATATCACAGAATTCAGACACAATTTTCTTGCTATGGTCTGTCATACTGCTGAAAAAGTGCAAATACATCTTTGCTCCAGAAATTTAGTCACATTTGATAATTTGGGATGGGTTTTGGATTTCCAAAATCAAGTAACTTTGTATTTTTTCATGAAGTTTGGAGATCTAGGTTACAGACCTGCAGCCAGATTTTTTAAGTTTGAATTTGCAGAGACCTTAACCTAGGGGTTAAAAATCTAGCTCTAATATCACATATATGCAGAAACAGATTTCTGAGGACATAGATCCTGTTTAACAATCATCTATTTTCAGTGAAGATTTGTAGGTTCAGATAGGCATGTTGTGGCTTTCAAAATAGCTGTGGAAAGATACAGTTCAACAGCATTTGTCACATGGACAGACAAGACTTTTTGGCAATATTGAGTAGCAAACCCTGTGTGATTATTGGAGAAAAAAAATGTTTATTTATAGGTTTTGTTTAAATGGGATACATTGAATTATCCAGGGAAAACAGAAGGAAAATAGGTGCTGTTTAAAATAATTCTTTGCCTAGCTCATCCATTAAATATTACGCATGCTCAAATAGAGGAATAGTAACATATACCAATGTAAATACATGCTAAAATGCATATATTAGGTATTTTGATGGGAGTAGAGGTTATTTTTAGATAAAGAAAGATTTAAAAGCAAAGAATAAATTAAAAATCATGGTTGTGCCACAAGGAATAAATACTTTTTCATCAAAGCCTGTCTCTCAAGTATTTCCAGTTCTTATACCTATGAGATGACAGACGGTTGGTTAAGCAGCTGTTGTTATTTATTTCCATCTTGTAAAATATGCTACTGCCCCCTTCCAAAAAAAAAAAAACACCCAAAAAAATCCCAAAAAACCAAAACCATGGAAAGACCCTCAGAGCCATCCTTTCTGCATTCATCAGTGAGCAGGTTTTAGACTCCACTGCTACAAGCACATTCCTTCAAGCTATTCCATGGCATTTCTGTCAGATGCAATATCCATGGCAGGCTCGTGCCCCTTTGACTTTCCACGTGTTCAGGATTCATATTCCAGAAACACATGTGGCTCCCAAGAACTTCTTCACCCTTGACAGTGATAACAAGAAGGGATCAACAGTACCCCAAGTAATCCTTATAGCTCTGTCAAAGATTCCTATAGCACATCATAAATCGAGAAACTGCTTAGTCCCCTGCCCCAGGCTCCTCACTTCCTCTGGCAAGAGCTCATCCCGGGTCCCCACTTGCATGTCTTGCCTGCAAGAGGACTGGATGATCTTCTCCTTATCTGTCTTGTTTCCAGGCTCTCTGGCTCTGCATTAGCCTCTCACACAACGAAGTGCTTGGGAGACACTTAAAAAGAGGATGGAGCAGCCAAAATGCCTACAGTCTAACCAGGTCAGGAAAGTGCCTCAGTAGCGCTGTGGGGATGGGAGAAGAAATCACAGCTCTGTCCCACCCCCCACAGCTGCTGGAATACAAAAGGGCAGACGGTGAAGGTGGCATTTTGCAATCATCTTATGACAAAGGTACACTCTTCCTGGGAGGGAGCACTCATAGAGACATCATGCAGTTCCAAACTGTGCAAGCAAGAAGGCTTTTATCCTGTATTTTGCAGCAAACTGATTGCAAGTGGGGAAAAAGAGGTTGATTTGGCCTTTGCAGCAAGCCTATGACACAAGACAAATGCCAAGGGCCAAGTCCTTGGGGAGGGGAAGCAACAACGAAAAAAAAATGAGAAAAATTAGCAGTTTAGAGCCGGGAATAGGTATTAATCAGAGACTTTCAAATTTTAATTGTCACAGAAATTAAAATCATATCAGAGAAATGTAAACTGGAAGGAAAAAACAAATCTCCCCATTTTTCAGCATTTTTTTAACATCCTTTTTTCAAGAAGTATATTCCTTCCTTTTCCGACGGAAGAGGGCTAGAGTTAAAAGAATAAAATAAAAATAAAACAAAAATAAAATGCACAAAAATAGAAGCTGAAAGAAATTCAAGGCAGTTACATCCCCTACAAAATGGTGAGGAAATTAAACGTCCACCAAGCCTAGCGTGAAGTAAAATTTCCTCATACACTGACGTACCACTAAAACTTACTCCATTCATTTTGAAGGGTCTTCCCCATGTTTCAATCAGCTGTGTGTGAGCCTATTAAAAAATTCTTCAGGCTTCTAAGGAAACAAAAACTAATTCAGGACAGATACCACTGGTAAGTGATTACAAAGTACCTGCACGAAGCCATACCAGTTGCCCTACTTGTGCTGGGTTTAAGTTTATTTTATTTTAAACACATAGCAAAGGCACAATGCTTTTCTCTTGTTGGAAAGACTTACTACTGGTACCAATAGCACTTAAAAAAGGCATAGTTCATTAACAAATAGAGAGCTCCGGGTGGCACATTAGCAGTACCTGGGCACAGAGGCTGCCTGAGGCTCCCACAGCCCTAGGATGTGTGCAGAATACACTTACATAATGAATACAGTTTGCATTGAAGATAACATGGTTTATTTCTTCATGATGTTCAGATTAAAATGTATCAATGTATTTAGCACAATACTACATTTTAGGACAAAATCATCAGTGCTTTGCAAGTCTTCATAATGTTTATTCATTATAAATAGTAAATATTTACTGAACTTTTTACATGAAAGACGTTTGTTTTTCATTTTCCTTTTTGTTTTTTTTTGTGTGTGGTGTTTTTTTGTTTTTTTGTTGTGTTTTTTTTTTCTTTTTACAACACGTGTGTTGTGGTAGAGGCTGCAACACAAAGATAATATTTCATTTTTCCATCACCCTTAAGACCAATGTGTGAACTAACCTCTGTACTGAACCTAGTCTAACTCACTACTTCATAGTCATTAACGCTAAAAGGAATGTATTTGTGTTCTGCCTCCCTCTTTGTTCCAAGAATAGAGAGAAATAAATAACACCGCCTTCCATCTTCCTCTTCCTCTCAACATCACAAAACACAAATTTATTGACATTCTAAAATGTCACAATGCAAACTTCTTGTAAACCTTGGTTCCTATATTTTCTATACTGGATATCGCTGTATAATTTAAACAAATGTGTCAAATACAGGTCCATCTCTGTCTATGTCCTGCACATCACTAAAAAAATGTAAACGTAATCATTTCTTCGTACTGTTTCCTGAAAATGACCTTTAAATCATGATTAGCGAGCTGGATTTTAGTTGTCCAGCAGACTGCAACATTTCTGTATTTTATCATCAGGAATTATGCACTGCAAAAATAAAAGTACCTGCAAAAATATAGTTCTGATTCTATCTATATGACTTTGGATGATCCCAAAGTTTGTGTGAGGTACACAGTATTGCACATTGCTAAGCAGTTGTGAAAAATCAGTCGCGTTGTTGTTGATTTTTTCTTCTCCCAAGTTTGTTCGAAAAGGTACAACGGACTAGGAAAACTCCACATACAAAAAGGTAAAATCTGTTTTTCATGTTACACAAGATCTCATCTCTTGGTAAAGCAAAACTTGTAAGTGACATTTATTGACAACATGATTACAAAAGCATGGTAAGGTAACCAATAAGTTGCTCTGGAAGTCTTTTGCACTTATACTAGCTTCCTATAGACTGTGACATTTCCTCTTGATGACAATTTCCAGTGTGTAAAATGAAAGAGGTTCTCCTGCCCTTGCTTCAGAAACGGAGCAGTTTTAAAGTTAGACTAAAGTCAGCACTGGATGTCAGACAAGTCAGAGTACACAGAGCTCAACTGCTCTAAGTTTCAAAATGTTCCATTTGTCCCAATCAATGCACATTAATTTCAACAACCTAAAATGGAATGTTTTGCCAGGCAGTGATATTAAATACTGCTCTGCTTTGTATACCCACTCATAACGAACCATGTCGCATTTATTTGTTCATTATTGCTTTTGGCCTTTGTCTTCTGTATAGCTTTGTCCAGCCTTCAAAAGTCTACTAAAAGCTATGACTGGAGAGAACATAACAAGCTTGCTCCTCTCAATGGGACTGCCCCAGTTTAGACTGCAGTGTGTTGAGAAGATCTCTCGTATCCAAGACTTGGAGTGAGACCGGAAAACAAGACCAGCTTTAACTTGAAGTGGACAGTTCATTTATGCAATATCTGGCTTCAGATAATGAAAGGCACCTGCAAGAAAGCAAAAGAAGCTTTTTAAGTCATGCTGTGACAACCTCACAGCATGGGGCCATGCCAACTACAGGTTGACATTGTCATATATAATACTGATATATCAAAGGAAAAGGACTAATATTTTTATTCCTAGGACAAGTTTGACAAAACTCTATGTATCTGGGATTATATACTGTAATGATTCTTGAGCTGACCTCATTAAGAACATGTGTTTCTAATAGTGGAATGCCAGTGGTTATTTCATTTTGGACAACCCTTATGTTTTACCTAATGGCAATCAGGTTTCATGTCTCAACAATTAATAACATCAAGATGTTGTTGACATCACTTAAGAAAATAATTATGCAGCAGAAATCTTGCTCAAACAATCAGCTATCTCACTCGTGCACTCTGCTCAGCTTTGGAGAGAAGCAGTAGCCAGCCGTTAGGATCTCTCTGCTCGTAATTTTCTTTGTTACATACAGAATGTACAGACCATTGATAAGCAGGTAGGGTACTGCGCTTCACAGTGCAAATGTTCCAATACTCACTTTGTCCGTACTGTCCATACTGGTAGCCTGTGACAGGGTCCATGCTGTAACCTGTGGTGCTGTAGGTCGGTGGGCAGTAGGACTGGGATGTAGGCAGGCTGTCTAAACTCTTCATATGATCTAGCCGCTGGCTGCAGCTGGCTGAGACAGTGGTGGTGGGCTCCAGGCCCCCAGTTAAAGGGGACAGGGCATAATCAGTTTGGGGCTGGTGAGGCACACCACCGTGATTAGTCAAGAGTCCCATTACCTAAAAGGTAGAATAATAGACCATTACCTAAAAGGTAGAATAACAGAGTTAAAATATGTGAAGAACAGTACTGCTTACAGAGCCACAGGAGTTTTCAAGTCTATCGTTTGATTTCTTAAAATAGGTAGAGTTGGTATTCAACCTATGCTTTGGGCATTTAATCCAAAGAGGAAATGGAATTTGGTTGCATCATCCACCAAAAATAAAATCTGATGGTTAACAACCAGTAAAAAGTGATACCAAGGGCAAATAAGGAAAAATAATTTTTAAAACTTTTATGATTTTAGAATGCCCAATCCCATGCCCCAGCTGGGATCTCTGCAGATGTTTATTACTTGAGGACTCAGTTATAAGAGAATAAAAAACAAGTAGTGGCTCTTTAGCCCCACTATCCTGCATGATCTACAAAGAAAAGCTGTGAAAAAGCTCACACAGTTGTTGGGGGGTGGGGGGTGTCCCATGATCAGCAGTCATTAAAATGAAATTAATTTGGAGTTGATCACAGCAACACTACTAATGGAAGTAACAGAGCATCCCGGCATCCACAACAACATAGATGTGTGGGGAAAGGGTAGAACAGCTGTAACTCCTGATGCTGCATACCCTGTGTGCTGGCCTGTGAAGAAATGGATGTGAAAGAGTAAAGTGCTGGTCATAACATCAGTTCTCAACTTCATTCTCTGAGTTAGAGGACACAACAGACATTCCAGATCGGCTTCAAGTCAACTGTGACTCCCTTAATAAGCTGCTTGTACACAGTTACGAAATCATCAGTCAAGATTAGTTGAAAAGAGATTATGAAAAATATATGCTTGTCCCTATAAAAGCCCAGCCCTCTAGGCCATAATTTCCAGTAAAAAAGAAAAAATAATAATTCAAAAGCACCTATGCTTTCAAAGCAGTAATGAAGGAAGCTACAGGGATAAGTTCTTTTTGTACAAAAGTCGCTCACACTATAGGTTGGTGCACATTTCCTTTCCTGGCACGTCTTTCTAGCACGTTTTGAAAATAAGTACAACAGAGAATTGCTTACTTCTGCTGGAATAAGTTGCACTTCAAAGCCTGAGAAATAGTCCACAGCTTATAATGGATGGATGGCATACAGCTTCTGCCAAAACTGCATGTTCTGATAATTTACGGGTTGTTTTTCCCCCAAAAAGGCATTACAAATATCTGACATATAGTATTTGATAATCATTTTGCTTTACTACACTTCTTACCATAAACTAAAAAAAAAATTATTAAAATTGGAGTCTATTTTGTAAAGAATAAATTAACGCTTATAAAGAATATGTCTGGTACCTAAAGCTCTGATGCTCCTGCTTGTGTATTTATTTTCCGTCACAAAAGAAAAGGGATTATTATTGTAGCAAGCTTGTCGCCCCAGCTCTGAGTTAGTTTGTATTTTAATAAATAAATGAAACGAGACCCAGAGATCATGATTTAAGTAGGAAGGAAGACCTGTCCAGGTCTTACATGTCTCACAAGGAAAAGAGCAAGAAGCACAAGCAGAGTACTTCAAAAAGAGACACCCAGATACTGGCACTGAGAACACAAAACATCTCTGCATCAGATGCACCCAAGACATCTCACCGCAAAAAAAAAATGTTGGGAAAGAAGTTCGGTTACTACTTACAGCCCTAGAATGTTTACTTCTGTTTCACTAAGTAGAAAAACATGAGTTTAACTGATAGTATTTGCTGAATGTTTCACGAACTGAAGCATTCATGCAAAAAGAAGTTTCAAAATACATCCAAAGACTTCATTTAGATACTGAAATCTTAAAACTTTTAAGTTAACACAAAAGAATCATTTGGATTCAGGCCATAAGGTATTTTCTATTTCATTCAAATAATCTTTTCAATGTACAAAATCTATTAAAAGAATTTGAGGTTAATAAAAAACAATTTAAAAGATCTCTGGAATGACCACAGATTGAAAAAAACATGTTATCTGCACAGCACCTGCACAGCATTTTGTCCCAAAAACCCCTAAAAGCTGGAATAACTGGGCTCTCAAATATTTCTTCTAAAAATTCATTCCTGAAAGCTATTGAAATTTCTGAAGTTTATTTTGACAAGTTCTTTGAGTTTAGGAATTACAAATATTTTTCTTGTACCTTTGAAAAATTATATGGTCCTGAAAATCTAGCATGCTTAATGATCTGACATTGCATCAGCAGGGTACGATAGAATATATGAACACTGAACCTATATCCTTTTAGGTTATACTAATCCTTGTCCTTTAAAATAAACACTAATAGATTCAAAAGAAGAGAAAGATCCACAAAAAACCATGGCTTAAACATTTACATTGAAAATTACTACTTTGGAAAATATTTATGTTGGCACCAGTATCATGATTTTGACTGCAGTTGAAAACACACATGGTTTATGAGACATCTGAAATAAGTGCACAGCCCTTTCCATTCCTGCATAGCACCTATGTGATACCAGTATTTACAGGGCTGTATGACATTCTGTTTCAAGTTCAAGAGCAGGGAGAACGAGCTGGGCTCACGTTGCCCTCTCCGCCCTGCTAGAGTCCCCATGGCACTCTTCTCTGTGTGAGTGCTCTCACATCGCACGCTGTCTCTACCAGGACTTTTAGGACCAGTTGCCGAGTTGGGCAAATAGTTATTTTACCAACTACATACTTTAACTAAACTTTTTTCTGTTTAATATTTTCAATGGAATAGGGCCCAAGACAACATTATTTGGGCTTTGCCAACAAAAACAGTGAGCTCAAAAACTTTGGGATTGGAAGTTATTTTAGAGTTAGAGATTAGTCTTGAAATCTAAACCTGGATCCAGACCCAGGCTCAAAAGCCGCTCAAACTTCAGTAGCATCTGTACTTGGATAGAGATTTTTCTTCTCTGACAAACTAAAATTAGCAATTGATGAGATTTACTTTAAAAATTTAAAATTAAATACATAATACAAGTATTGAGGTATCTTTTTAGGTGCATATGCACCTAATAGACACTTTAGAGCATGGACAGTTTGGAGCAGAACTGACGCAGCACTCTGTCTCTGAGGCGGAGAAAACTGAAGTCTGAACAGTAACCATCTTCTCAGAAATATCTTCTCCAGAGGCCTTTGGAATCATCCTGCAGTTGATTAGTATCTAAATAATTAGATTTTTGGTCATGTCTGTTTTGAAAGCTATAAGGGAAGTAGCCTCAGGGCAGAAGTCTTTCGTAAGGTATGTGCCATGACCTTATCACCCATACAAGGAGTTACAGGAAGGGCATGGCTGACTTTCACCTAATCAATTAGAAAGCCATTAATGGGCCACGGCTGCAAGATGCTCAGCACCCTCAGCTTAGTGGTGTACAAGAGACACACAAAGATCAGGATTTTGCAACTCAGATCTTCTGCTGGTATGAAACGGTATAGTTCTAAATAAGTAAACAGAACTGAATGTTTTACAATAACTAAGGAAGAACGTAAACTTATTCAATCTGTATACCATCCAAATTACCGGAAAACATGTACTTCCCTCTGAGTTACTTTGGGAAGGCCAAAGTAGCAATTGTCAACCTTGCTGATCTGGATCCCAAAGAAGGTGAAAGAAAAATCAAGGGCTGATCTAACACCTAGAACCAAATGCTGCTGTAACTATGTGATTTATTTTAGAAAAGAACTCCTACAAATGCAAAAAAAACAGGCTGTAAGTTTTTTGGCTACATATATTTTGTTCTCATTTTTTTACAAAACACACAGAGAAATGTTGACACACAGCCTTTGAGCTTATGCAATAAAAGATGGTATATGTAATTGATTAAATAGTTCTATTCTGTTGAAAAACAAAGGTGCAATTAGGAATAAGCAAAGAGAACACAGTGAACTGCAACAATCAAACTCTTCAGAAAAGTTTTCAAAGAGCACATCCCACGCAATCCAAAATATTCATTAGGACCAACCCCCTTGCTGGTGCAGTCAGCACAGCATCACTAGCTGAGGATATGATCCAGAAAAAGAAACTGAATGGTGAAAGCCTTAAAGACCATGTACGCAACATCTGGTCCATTATCAGCTATTAGAAAATACTACTATTATCAACAAAATAAAGGCCATTAAACTGAGAAAAAGCTTATTTTATTTAAATAAAACATTATGCTTGTTAATGTGGTTGGTATTTTAGGATGTAGGACCTACCATAGGCACAATAAAATTCTCATATGTTTTAATTCATTTACGCATGCCTGCATTTAATATGCTTTGTGACCATGTCTGCAATTAATATGATTTATGAGAAAAGAACATGTGCAATATTTTTGGGGTACAGTGATACATTTTTTTCCCCTCCTGTGAATGAAAGATTTAATGAAACAGCTCAAGGAAAATTGTTGGCAGTTAACGTATTAAGTTGAACTGACAGAATCATGAGTAAACTTTAGTGGAGTTAATGATATCCTCTTATCTGACCCTGACACATTTGCAGCATGTAATTTACAGAAGCTCTGTCCAGGGAATCTTGACAAATGCTCCTAACGATGTCAGGGCAATGTTCCATTCTAATGTAAAACAGATGTGGGTCAGATACCCTCATTCATCACCAACACTGAAAATTTCAAACTCCTTGCGAGATGAATGGCATTACCTGCTGTTAACTCTTTTCACTGTAGAAAAATCTCTCAAAAATAAAATATTGCACAAGAAAGAACACAAAAAGGATGGTTACAATGCATTAGAATGAGAGATTTTAGAAGAGTAATTACAATTAATTAGCTACATGGATCTATACCTGTAGGATCCTAGAACCCTGGTGCTGATTCATTTTATCTATACAAATATTCCTGCCAAATGTAGAAACTGCCGACATGCCGAATGAAGAAACCCAACAGAAAGCATTTTCGTGCCAAATGGCGGGCACTGGGAACCACATACTTGGTTAATGAAAATAAGAGAAAATACACTGACTTTGAACATCTGAGGATCTGACCTTCTGCATAGTCATATCAAATGAGACCTCATACTGATTTCATACCACTAGACATCAGTGGTAGCTACACTGAAATTAGAGAAGGTGCAGTGGTGTACATTTAGGATAATTAAGAGGATAACTTGATCCTTCATGAATTATATTCTTATCTCCAGGAGATTACTAATGTTCATAACATTATCACAGTCTGTCAGGACACTCGTGTCTTTTTTCAGGTGCTAGATCATGGAGTCATGGGACTGGGTAACATTATGAAAGTAATTCAAAGAGAAGCTAATTCTCAAGGTCTTGGTTGTATGAAAAAGCTTCAAAAATGTCAAGACGAATGAAAAGCTAAAACAAAGCCCAAAGATGAATATATACTCACAATTTATACGAATAATATATATGAATATAAAAGTATAAATATATAATTAAACTTCTCATAACTTTTCCAGTCTCAGAGGTTGTAGGCTCATGAATTTACATGCTTGAATATGGCAATATTGCAATATTACAGCTCATAACATGCATAAATTTGAGATTAGGTTGCACTCTGCCTGTGAGCTCTTCTCCCACAGTCTACTCAAGACAAAACACAAAAGAAGGATTCTGGTCACCATGAAAACCAGCCCAGCTAGTGACAGGTGGGCTCTCACACACCTTGCCTCCACAACTGGGATACATGGGTTTATTCTCTCTGAAGAGCAAAACTAACCAACGACGCACCTTTTTTTTTTTTTTTTTTGCTGGCAGATGGCCAGGGGATGGGATCTGCAAAGCTTTCACAGGAGGACTCTGACTAAACTCAACGTTTGGCCCTACCACACCACCTACTGCATGATCTACACCTACATGACTGGATTTACCAACAGGGAATTGCTACAAAATCCTAGCCATTTAGGTAAAAGCAGTAAGTTATCCATAAATGGGGGGAGGGGGCGAAGGGAATTATGGACAAGCATAGCTGGAGGAATCCAACTAGTAAGGAAGGGTTTATTCATGAGGCTCCCGTTTAGGTATATGCCAGGGCCTCTAACATTAGGCTAGTCAGCACTGGAGATAAATAAAAGTGTATTTTGCTATTTTGACCCGGGAAGCCTCTTTGTATTCTCAGCACTCAGTCTTTCTTTTTTGTAAGAAAATGGTAACTATTACTGATATCCTGGCAAAAATGAAGGGAAAAATAGAACAGTTCTCTCTAGAGAGGTAGGAAATTTTGAAGGAAATTGAGTTTGATACATTTAAAGATAGATACATTGCTTTCCAAGGATTGCTAAGGATGAAATTCTGATCTTTCTGATCCCACTGCAATATATGCTTTTCACTGAATCAGGTTGTGGTATTTTTAGTACCTTTATTTTTAAAAAATTCTAAAATATAGAGCATAATTAAGGTCTCAAATGAGCCATCTGTGACTACTTATGACAAAGCCCTCATTCATGTACCAGTCCTCAGTTGAATAAATATGCAAGTATTCAGGGTCTTATTGATATTTCTGTGTAAATTCATTTAAAAATTAGTTCACCAATGCATGCCAGTCTTATACTTTATGAAGGGCTGACTCGTATTTTCACTTATCAAGTGGTTTAAACAGAACTTCTACATGTAGCAAAATCAAAAAATTACTTGGTGATGCTGAATACTCAGCCTGTGTATATTCTAAATGGTTCAAATTGTTATGGAGGAAGATAAGTCAGTTTTGTGAGCGGTATCATTTAAAAAGGGTTAAGAGAACCAAGAAATTGATGTTTTATATGTATTGTGTCATTCCACTCTTACATTTTTATATTTAAGATATCTGTATTTTTTATTGTATTTCTAAATATTTATGCTCATGAAGTTACAATACAACTGGCTTAAGTTTCCCGGAAAGTCCAGAGCTTTTTTGTATCTGCATGTAAAATTTCTGATCTGTAAGAGGAGACCTGTTTTTAGAAGGCTGAAACCCCACCTACCTTTCTAGCATGGTAGGGATGGAGGTACAAGTAGGCCCAGAGAGAGAAGTTGAGGTGGACATTCAAAATGTAAAGTCACCTGTTTATTGTTCTTGTGGTATTTATATATTTTATTATATACCTTATATTCTCTGTAAATGTATACTTATATTTTTTAAGATACTACAGTATTTACAAAACAAGTAATAAATATTATTATTCTTGCACAATAACAATTACAAAATTATTGGATTTCATCTATTTGTATCTACAGAAACAAAAATAATCCCATTAGCTGAAGTTGGTTGCTTTTTTTAGAATAAAAAAAACCAAAACAAAACAAAAACTCATGTTCATGAAAATGGTATCATGTGAATTAACTTTCTTCTTCACAAAGAAATGCCTGACCTCTGTCTCATGTTTTTTGGTTGTTAAGTGAGGAGCTCTCAGAGTCAAGTTCATTGTGGCAAAGATCATGATCTTCTCATTGGTGTGGGACTTGGATCCAAATGAAATGTTTTTGTGGGCAACCAGTTGGACAGTAATTCAACAGAAGGTATAGGAAGAAGTATAAATTAGGTTGCCTTTTTTCCCCTCTTGTTTTTCTTAACAACAGAATGCAAGTTTTTAGCCACTGCTTCTTGTGTTTCCCTTAAAAACAGAATTAACAAGACAACATGAACATACCTAACTGATTCAACAGCTGCCATCAGATCCATACTTCAGCTTAATGAAAGCCAAGTGCTCTCAAAGACTTAAGAGAAGCCAATTGCCTAAGATCTATCTCACCAAAAGGAGTTTCAGCATAATCCTTAAACTCAGGCAGTGAAATGTTTTGACAGTAGAATAAAGAAACCTTGAAACAGCTTGCATCTTTACTACTGTTCATGGAAAAATTCAGAATTTTCTTATCAAGATTATTCCTGAGCTCCAGGTAATGGCATGAGAATTGCAAACTTTGTTAAAGACTGTTCTGATCCTATACACAACCCATACAACAGTCAATCCACTTCCTATCTTGAAACTGCAGCCTTTAAAGCTACTGGTTTGACTCAATGGGGGAAGATGACAAGGAAGAGGAAAAAATAGATCCCAGAAGTTTTCTAGAGGGCAAGGAAGAAAAAAAAAAAAAAATCATGTCCAGCAGGAGACTAGTTACGTACATTTATTCTTTTTCCAGTAAAAACTTAACACTGCAGTACTATTTAAGCCTGGATATCCTACAGGTTAAATACAGGAAGCAAGTGGCCCCATGGGCAGCGATAGGAATATATGTAGTATTGCTGCTCCACCTGAATCCACAAGTAGCCTGAAACAGCACACTTCAAACTTAGCCGACTGCCTGAACTGCTTGGTGTAGGGCAAACTCTGCTGCTTTGACACTAATAAAAAGCACATGACAAGGTCAGGGGATGCCCATGTACAGCGGAAAAGCCTTTTTCCTTATCTTAAATGAAGCAGTTCAAAATATTGATATCCTGTCTTAAAAACAATCTGCTCTCTACTAAGACCATACACCTGCAGTTGCAAGACAGGTGTTTTTGCAGTCACTCTTCTGCTTCACATCAGAGAACCAATGATGGCCGTTAATGTCGGGATCAGAAAGAGACATGCCAATTCAGAAGCACACTTAAGTACTGTACACACATATTAACACATAGATATACTACCCCATAATAATTTTGAGTTAACAAATGTTTGTTAAAAGAAAACGCACTGAGCAACTGAAACCTAATTTGAAAAGGAAATACAATATTCCCATAAACGTATGCATGAAAGCCAAGAAGCTGCATAATAGGCATAGAAAACATAAAAATATGCAATTTACATATATTACACACTAATAATCTCTGTTCTGACATTATACTTAAAGAGCTCTGGCTGAGATGGCACACTTGCAGTTGAGTTGCTTTTTCATGAAATACAAAAAAGAACACTCCTGGCTACCAGTTTCCCAAAACATTAATCCCCGTCTTATTCCTGCAAAAGTCAACCCTTTGCAGGTCTGTAAGCCAGAGGTTCTCTCACCACAGCCAGGTAGTAATGAGTAAGTAGATGAACAAGGAGAATAATCGGTCACCTGGAGGACATTCTGCAGATCTTGTCTTGATGTTAAAAAGTGTTAACTATTAACAAAGTGGGACTCTTTCTGTTCTCTTATTCTTTTAAACAAGAGCAACAACATTTTATTACCCAGCTTGCAAGACAGGTATGTTCCAGAGCATTCTGCTTCCTAAAACTGACCAAGACATACAGTCCTCTCTAACTTTCAAATTCAAAGCTAACACAATAAAAATAAAATTACAGCACCCTGGCCATCTCCGCTTGTCCTCTGCGTTCACCCAGCACTTGCTTTAAACAATGTATTTGCCCATCATATTCAAGAACAAAGTTAGAAAGGAAACACCCTGCATGGGCAATAAAGCTTCCCCAGGGGGCTGCGTGTCAGACCCTCATTTGGAATAAATTGAAGTCAAAGGGGAAAAGGAGGTTGAAGTCTGGTAAGTATATGATCCCGTGAATCTTAATATTAGATTTTGTTCTGCAAGTCCTTTAAATCACAAAAGATTATTTAAGCTTCAAACAAAGCCTGCCCACGCCCACTGCAAAGTCACCATAAATTCAGCTTTACACACAGCACGGCCAGAGTGCTTGTCTGCAAGAGAGACATGGATGGGTGGAAACATTATGTTAATTGCTCACACACCCAGATTTATTGTAGTCAAAAACCCACTGGCAAGTAAAAAGACCTGCTTTCTTTCTCATCTAAATTCCACACACACAGGCAGGGCACTGCAACATGCCCACTCAGCAGGAAAACTCCTGTTCCTCTTTCTTCATGAAATGCCCAACACAGAACTGGCTTTTGACTTCCCAGCCGCCGCTACCTCAGCCGCTCGGTCCGCACCTGGGTGCCTGCAGAAGAGCCCCGCAGAAGCGTGACAGGGCAATGCACCGCAACACACCCCACGACTAAGGGACATTTCATGCACAGTAACGTCGCAACATACATGACCAATGTCTGAGGCTCTTTTGGGCATAAAGACATCCACTGTTTTCCTACAGTCCCAGAATTTGTTGCACATGATTTACATACTTGAGGTTGTATCACTGCTTTATAAAGTGACATACCTAGACTTTGTGTTTTATATACATACATAGATTTTATAAATATCTCTAAGTCATTGTATAGGCCTCAAAACTGTTTTAGAGGAGCTGTTGGTAACATTGCATGTTTGGGGCGATGGTTTTTGTTTGTTTGATGGAAAGACCTTTCTCAGCCAGTGAAGACAATCATTCAGTTGCCAAGAAGGTGTTCAAAATCTAAATGGATATAAATAACCTCCTGCAGGCATACAGTGACACATGTCGGCTTTAGAGTGATCAGCTTCCTCCTAAACCTGTTGATAGAGGTGCAGGACACAGCCAGGAGTTCTAAGCACTGGGGTAGAAAAAGGTTTCAAAAGTTTAAGGAAAAAAAACCCAAAACCAACAGAAGTTTCGTAGCATAAAGACAGGGCCAGGTGTAAGGAAACACAGTAACTGATTAAAGTCATCTAATCTGCTTCAGGATCTCTTTTAGATTATATCAAACTTCAGATCAACAAGACTTCGGCAGGAGGAAACCTGGCCTCACTTTTTTTGTCCCACTTTGCCCAGACATCACAGGATTTCTTTACTGTTGCACTCCACTTCTGTGTCACAGACAATAAAAGCTTTGTGAAAGGGAAAAAGATCACATTTTCCATAGCCAGAACCAATACACATTTAAACTGACACTAACAACCACTTTTGATGGATTACCACTGAATCCCAGAAAGATATTTATGTCAAAAATGTGGAAGCCTTGCACACTATGAAACTGGCCATTTAGAAAAAAAAAAAAAGAGAGAGAGACAGACAGCAACTAATATAACGTCATGGCTTTTGTTGGAGATTGCATTTAGAAATCAAAATTCTTTAGAACAAAATCCATTCAAGTTTTGTTGGAAGTATATCTGTTTGTTTTTCTGTTGGTATTTTTTTCCTGAGGTTTCAAGCCATAAAGTTTTGTACCCCACTCTGTGCTATAGGAATCTGTGAAACTTAATTACATTTACCGTTACAAAAAAGGGTTTATGAACTTTTGCCTTTGGGCAAAAATGTTTATTTCATTGCCTTTGTTATTCATTCTTTTCAACTCCAGTGCCTTTGAACTTTTCAGCTGCACAGAGTTATCACCGTTGCACAGGAACCAGGAACTGTACTCCCGAGATGCAAACCACAAGTTGAAGAAAACGAAGGAGGCAAAGATATACGAGTCGTTATTTTGGCCACCCTTTGTGCCATTAAAATCTCATTTTCTGCCTATTAGAATGCCCTCTCCCTGCTTAGGCAGTGGTGATAGTCAGTGATTAGTGTGTAATTGAGTATAATTGTCTTTTCACTTTTCATTTGTGTCATTCTGAGCTTCTCTCTGTTTTTCTAACCACTAAGAGGAAAAAAGGGTAGAAAGCAGATAAAGCTGTTAAAACTCTCAGTTCAGCCCTGAAGAGATTCCTGATTGTAATTATAGATTGCATCCTCTTTGTGACTTCTCAGAATTTAGTGGACATCTCTTTCCAAGCACCTGGGCAAAGCTCTCACTAATAAACTAAACTCCCATCTATTCAAGCTTCAACTAATAACGTTAGCTTCAGACAGACGCCACGTGTAGGAAAATTTAACCAACCTTTTGACACTCAATTATCAAGGCAATTTATTAACATGATTTCCTAAAAAGAGCTCATGCAAATTAGAAAAACAATTACGGTATTCATGCATTTATAGATTGCCAAAGAGCAGTAATACTCCTAATTTCTGTATTTATAACTTGATTATAGCTCATCTCAATGCACACTGCTCAGCCCTTGGAACTCTCCTCACACAACTTGCCTGTAATTTTCCTGGACCATTCGGTAAAACTTTGGTGAGGTTGTCTTAAAGAGATATTTTATTCACAGAAAAACTACACAATCAACTTTCCGTACCTAGCCAGGGATCTTCAGGAGAATAGCAGTACATTACAAATGCTTGACAACTGAATGTAAACATGAAGCCTACATGATTACATTATAAATCACTTGAAATTAAATATAAGCTATGACTCTTGATTCAGCCAGTAGGAGGAAAAAAATAAAAAAAGAAGGAAACCAGCAAACTGAAATCATGTGGCTTGTATAAAGAATACATTATGGTTTAAATTTGGCAATTCATTATACTGTGGCCTGAGGGAATAGACTCTTTGGTTCTGGTATACAGCAAATCCTCTGTCTGAAAACACAGGACTGACCTGAGGTGAAAGGCCATTGCCAATGGCAGGGTTCATGGGATTTGAGGGCCCGGATGGAGGCACAAAGCTGTCTGTATAGCTGGAAAATCCATGCCTGGTGCTGGGTAGGCAATAGGCCGAGCTGCTCTCTGGATTCGAAGGGAGGCTGCTTTGGTGTACAGTGCTTGGAGGGAGAGGCTGAGGTCTATGGACGGTACTGCTTGGATCAGACACAGCTAGAAGCAAAAGAAACATGTTGATATGTTTTCCTCCGGGTTTTTTCTGGCATAATAACTTCATTATGTGAAGTTCAACTTGACAGAATTGCATCAGGACCTGCATCTAAGTACTAGTTAAGTAGAAGGGTAAAACTTTAATGTCATTAGACATTTACCTGGCCAGTAAGGCTACACAAAAATTCTTAAACAGACTGTAAGAAATCATAACAGAAACATGCAGTTTTCAGACAATCATTAGTGGGCACATGTTGTTCAGAATTGATACATCAATATTATATATAAACATATATATATACACACACATATATAAAAAATAAAGGAAAAGCTTTATTCGCTTAGCAGACTGGCAACAGGCTTTCGCCTCCTCATCACGGCACAGAAATTCTGCCCTGGTTTGTAGTGAACCTAGCAATGGATGATAGAAGCCCTGGGCTTTGAAAAACTCCCTTAATTAGAACATCCAGCAACATTTAGGATCCAAATCTCAAGGAGGTAGAAAGAAGAGTACAGTAACTTGTCTTATAAAAATCTCACCTGTAATGTTTTTCTTTTACAGTAAAATCTAGTATAGCCTAGATTTGAGGCTCTGTTCCCTCCCTACCCACCCCCCCCAAATCCATCAAAGTTCACAGAATTTCTGATAACATTAAGACAAATCTTTACCATACTGAGACCTGCTACTATCTGGTATGAAACAAGATAGTCTGAATAGCTAGGTTTTCCACCATCACTTTAATATTCAGAGTACTTACAGAGTTTCTAGTGCACCATCATTGAAAGCAACAAAGACGACAGAACGCAACTGCTGCCTCCTTCCCCGCCACGCCAGGCACTCTCAGCGAAGGGGGGCAATGCAATAGAAGGGTAGGGAAGCGTGTACATCGCTTTACCAACGCTGCACCTCTGCCATGCAGGAGGCTATTATTTCTCTAGCTAGCAGCTTTCACACGTAACCAGCACTTCCGTGCAGCAAAACAAACCCAAAATCTTACATGTTTAAAATAAGCAGGCTTGCAAGGTCCTCATTGACTAAGACCCTGAACTAGCCAACACCCTTTTTTCTACATTAGAAAAGAAAATATTTCTACAATGGATCAGCACAGGAAACCCCCCAATAACACTGTTTTAACCAAGTACCTGTTAACTACTGTACCTTGCGGTATGGAGGTGGGCTGGTAGGAGGGCTCAGAGAGCTGGTACGTCGGCAAAGTTGGCATGGCACTGGGTGGAAATCCTCCTGGGATCAGATGGTTGAAAGCCATCAGTTGATTCGCTCCTGCCTGTTTCCTCCATCTAGCACGACGGTTACTAAACCAGACCTACAAATGTTTTAATTAGGAACATTTGATTTTTGTACATTTAATATGGGTGCATCAGAAATAACAGCATTGTATTTCAAATGCATTCAGTGTCTGAGACGAGAGATACAGAAGATGCGCACTGGGCTCAGAGCCCCCAGCAAGAAAGGAGCCCTTGGCACACACTTCCATGGTTCAATGGACAGGACATAGGAATCCTGAACCCTAGTTTCCTCTCAAATACAGCCTCTCTTGAGAAACAAGCTGACTAACATTTTCAAGCTTTAGTGCTTTTAATAGCTATCAATCGCTATCCTTATGGTGCTAGATTTAATGAGAAAGGGAAAACAGCTCTCCATTTCATCTAAGTGTGAGCCAAAACTATTTGGTCTGGATTGTATTGTCTTTATATTCAATTTGCTGACAAAGTTAGCAGCATCACTTAATGCCCTGTTGGAAGGTGCTTGTACTTACATATTGGGATACTATATTGCCCTAATGATCAACAGAGCTTTAAGCTTTTAATTTGAAAAACACAAGCCCCATGTACAAAACACACAAATCCCTTGCAGCAAGTTTTCATGTATTCACATATGTACAAAACATCTCTTAATAAACTTGACATTAACAGTAGATCAGAATTTCAGTACTAGATTAGCATTTCAGAACCACTTTGAAATCTGTTCCCACGACAGAGTACCAAACAGATGGGGTTTGAATTAGTGGGACATTGTAGCTATAAATCTGCTTTCACGTCATTCTCAGTTCATGTTTTAAGTTTTCCAAGTCTTGGATGGCTCTTACTGTCTTCAAGAAAGGAAAAGACAAGACTTCACAAATGCAGACATAGTAAGAGTTGCAAAACACAGGTTAATATTGATATTATAGTGATTCCACATGCCACAAATTGGAAGGGCAACCAGCCACAGCAGGGATGCTTGTACCAGCATGCACATGCACTGCCCCTGCTGCAGATTTTGAGCAACTTCTAGATTACAGCACTTGGGTCCATTAAGTAAACCACCACAGAAAAGAAAAGTTGTTTTGCGATAAGGGAGGATACACGTGTTTGTAAACAAGCAGACAGTTACTCATAACTGTACACCTCAAAACAGCTGCAAGGATCAGCTGTGGATACTATCAATTAGATAAAACCTTAACTGAGCTTTAGCATCTTACAAAGTACATCTGCACAGCCTGTAAGGCAGTCTGGCCTGAAGGACACTGAGGCACCTTAGCTGATGAGCCACATGTAGATGCATTTGTAGAAGTAAGTTGGGTCTCTGATTCGTCACCCTTCTTGCAAGCAGCCCACGCTGGCTCATGAATCAGCCATCACTGACTGGATTTCTAGGTGTAACATTTAAAAACTGTGAGTGGTCATTACATAATACTCTAACAACATTTTGGACTATGCTGTGGGCTTGTCCTCTGCTTGCTGTTTCATAGTAGGAGTGGTGGGGCTTACTGGGCCATCTGGTTTCTGATGCGTGCCATCTGTCACCATGTAGCTTGATCTGGCTTCATCCCCTTTTCAGAATGAGATGCTCATTTCACACAGCTGCCTCCTTTGCTGCCTCCTCCTTTGGGCACAACATCTACTCGGTTACACACTCCCACTCCGGTTTAAGATTTAGGACAGAAGGATAGATGGAGTCTCTGTTCTACCTCAGGAATCCCTCTCAGTTTTTTGCTGTACATACTAACCCTCCCGCTGCCTCCACATGAACCGTTTCTGAAAGCAGCTGGCAGGGACAAGGCACTGGGGTGGAGGAGCGAGACCCACAATGAGCAATAGTTGAGAATGAGTCTAGATTCGGCAATACTTTTTTACTTTCTCACCCTATAGACATCTTTACCCTTTTTCACCTCTCTCCTTACCCTTTGCTTCCCTCACTGACATTTAAGTGTAAATTTCTTATTTATTCTTCACAGACGCCTTCTACCTGTTTATGTCTCCCAAAGCCCACCAGTTTTACACTTCTGTGGCAGTATCTTTTGAAGATGACCAAAGAGAAGGAAAAAGGGGCAAGACATGCTGAAGACGGAGGAAGAGGCTTTGCTAAAGAGCCAAAGAGCACTTAGGAAGGATAATGGAGGTCAGAGAGGGAGCAGGGAACAGCAAATGCATGCTGTAATTAGCGTACCCAGGTCATTAACTATGGCTTTCTCCATGACACTCTCACTTCTTCAGGTCAAGAGGGTTAACTGATGATCTTCCAGTGCTTTGGGAACACTAACTGAACTACACTACATAAGTGGATGTCACCGAGGAAAATGAGGTAACAAGATTTTGTTTCCTCTACAGATAAGCATTTGCCTTCAGGCCCTAGATCTTTATTAAAGTGAGTCAGAGCCCAAACGAATTCAGTAGCAAGTGATGTGCAGCAAGTGCAATGCCAAGTCTTATGCTTTTATTTACAGATAAATTCTGGCTCCTTGTATAGATCTGCATTTTTCTAGAACTGCAGATATGTCTTAAACAACCCTGAAAGAAACATGCTCAATGGTATCAAAGTCTACAGCAGCCCCGCAATGAACATACTTGTGCAGAGCTCTGTTGCTACCTGGAGCCCCATTCAATTAAGTGGGACTCTGCAGGAGTGCAGGAACCTGCCTGGGCTGTGCAGAAACAAGGCTGTGTATTACCACCTCAGTCCCACATGACTGGGACATGCTAAATGGATGCTACTTGACTGGCACCCATGTCACATGCTGCTGGCACAGCTGTGGCTCCAGGCTGGTCGGCTCCAGCCGCTGCACTGCCTTGCTGCCCCGTCAGCCGCAGCACACACCTTCTGCCGCCTGCCCTGGCTTCTTGCTTTCCCCAGGTGGCAGGAAGGCAGACGGCACCTGAGTAGCACCACAGTCAGTCCAAAATTAACTCACTAAAACACCCTGAACAAATTCAAAACTGCAGAGCAAGTCTTATTGCCACTTATACCACACACATCACTACAGAACAGTAGAGGCACATCAAAAAAAAAAAAAACAAACAAAAAAAACACAACACAAAAGCAAAAAAAACCCCACCCAACCACACACCTTTACACAAAGCACCAGAAGTCTGATCCACACATGTACTTGTTTCCCTTTGATTTTAACAGGCTTTGGATGAGCCTTGGTAAAAATACTAAAAATAATTCCTCTTCAAATGACCATAAGTGTGGCCCCAACTCTTTCCATCACACATTTTTACAAGTGAACACACTGAAGCTCTGAATCTGTAATTCCGGATGTTTTAACACAACAGTTTTTATTATCCTTACTATATACTGTCATGGCCTCACCCTTTTCATATGGCTTGAGATTTAGTTTGCAAGTGTGTTTATCTCCCATTTTATACCAGATAACTGCAGGTTTCAGATGTTGTGTGTGACAGAACAGAAAGAAGAAATGATGTACTAGTGAGGCAGGAGAAAAAAATACAAATAAAATTAAATGGGAGAGTTAAAAAGTTGAAAATTGATTTTGGAAAGTCAAGAAAAAATTATTCAAAATCAAATAACTCGAACTTAAATATTTTATATATATTTTATATACATTTTATGTAATGTTTATTAAAAGTAGTTTATTAAAATTAGATTCTAAACTTTATTCAGTAGCAGTTATATGCTTTCTATGTTAACTGAAATGTTTTATTATTATTTTTTAATCATAGTATTTCACTTAGATTATCTTCGGCTGCCTTGACTTATTCTCAAGAATTCAGGAACTTTATTTTTTTTAAAAATCAGCACATATCATGAAGAATCCATGTGCACTAGTACCACTACTTAAAGAAATCTTGGAAAAAATTGCCAATATCAAGCCAAGACTTTAAAACAAATCTAGTCACCACAAACCAAGTGTCTGTTTAGAAACATATTGTAAACACCTGGGGAAATGCTTCCATTTGTTTATACACTTCCAATATGATTTAAACACAACGTCCCCTTATGTTCAGCAAATCTCAACTTCCACCAGCACGACAAAATTCTCGTTTTATGAACGGCCTTTTCAAATCTAGCAGGTCCCCACAGGATGCTTCTGTTCTCCCACACCCTCCCTTCCGATAGGGCAGCGATCATCACCTGAATGCAGAGGTGCTCACAGCACAACGCAGCCCCTGGTGAAGGTCACAACCATCATCCTGTGAGAAAATGCCACCCTGCAGTGGGTGTAACAGAGACCCAACTCTAAATGATCTACGTCTCCTTAACCTGACAGACTAATGTATCTTGGGTGTTGCCTTCACCAGCAACAGCACGGATCCCAGTGGAAGGCAGACCATCCCTAGACTACTTCAAATCACCACTACCACACTGAATTCCCCCATGAAGCAAAAGCAGTGGATAAGCAAGCTACTGCATTTTGAACACTCAAAATAGAGCATTCTTACACAAACAGTACTGTGTCCAAAGGAATATGATCTGCTTGTGTTGGTGTAACATGCAGGAGCTCTGAATTAGGTCAGCATTGTGCTTGGTGCTGTGCAAATACAGACATGGACAGAAGCAATGTGGCTTGTCCGAGAGACCCAGCACCCAAAAGAGATGTCTGCACCAAAAGCCAAGACACATTCATTTTAGTAAGGCTCTGGCTTGCCAGTTTCTATGTCACTTTCAAAGATGGAATGTAAATTACCCAGATGATTAGGAAACCCAGTTGAACCCCAGTGTCTGAACAAAATTTACAACTCAACAACAGAACTAAAGAGGATTAAATTTGCAGCAAAAGGAAAAGAAAAATAGTCCTTTAAGAAAAGTAATTCTTGGAAGCTCTAGGTTTTTCAAGCTTCTGGAACTTGCCTGACCAAAAAAGAATTCACTCCACAACAGAACATAAAAAAAGCATTTTGCACTGATGTAGAAGGGAGAAGGTTTCTCTCATCTGTATTTTCTAAAATTTAGATCCTGCCTTTTATTATCATTTTTCCTTTAAGTAGTTTAGAAGTGATCACGCCAACATCTTATTTTGTTGATCTCAACAGGATATTCTTTAAAAGATGTATTTATTCACTTGGGAACACACTAGTGTAATTAGCCTTGACATTTCAACAGTCTGATCGTAAACAGAGAGTGCTCTATGTGCTTTTAAGGCAAAAAGATCTCTGATCCAACAGGGCAAAACATTCGAGATGTGAATTTTACAGAAAACCCGTGGATATTTTGTTAAACAGTCCTGACCATTGGAAGCATGAGTGCCAAAAACACACAAAGTCAAAAGACTGATGTATTGTTAACGCCACTTCTAATTTTAGACAGAGGAATTTTTTTGGTTTTTTCCCCCTTTTGCCTTATATTTCTCATGGAAACTGCTTCCCCCACCCCCCTGGTTCCCCACCTCTCCCTTTCCCCAACACTCACATGTTCAAAATAAAGTCTGACCATCCTGCAAGCAGGAGTCCACGGTGGTTATGCCATCAGGGAATGAATTTGGGGTGTGCCAGAAGCAGCGGGGCTGCCTTGCAAAGAGGGGAGGCTGAAGAAGGAAACTGCTAATGAAGCTGGGCTGCACTAGCCGGGACAGAGCTGACTCCATTACCTTTGCAAAACATGGCAGCATGACTTCTAAAGACACCCGTGGTGCCTGCTCCTGCAGTCCCTGCTGATGCCGGACCTGCATTTACTTTAGCAGCCTTCAAAGCAGTCTGTGCAGGCACTTCACCCTCTCACCAGGCCAACAGCTGATACCAGCCCTTGTACCCACCTGACCTGACTGGAAGTTCAGTCAGAGAACAAAACAGCAGGGGGCGGGGGGGGAAGGAAAAAAGGTTTTTTTCTTCCCTTTCCTGTTTTTTGCAGTAGGGTGACTTTCCATCCTGGCTCACCATAGTATCAGATGAGCTCCAGGGAGAGCACTGCTAGGGACCAGCCACAGGAGGAAGAAAGAGTAGGAACAGAATTGCTTTTTAGCAATAACTAGTTGGTAAATCAGCTTCACTGCGACATCTGCACACCCCCAGCCTCACAGGAATAAGGCCTACTGTATATGCAGAGGCACACCATGGGTAAGGCTGTTTCCTCACAGCATCCCACAGCAGTGCTGCTAGCCTGCTGAGAATGACCTGCTGCGACCACAGGCAGGAACACCGCAGGGGGCTGCAGGTTCTCCACCTGGGGTCTGCCAAGAGCTGCTCTTTATGGTGAGGAGAAGTCATGCTGGTTGGGATACAAAGAGTTATCAATACGATGGAAACCAGAGTCCCTTTAAAACAAACAGGAAAAAAAAAAAAATCCACATTCCCCACTCTCACCCCCACCCAAAAAAAAAACAAAAAAACAAAAAAACAAAAAAAACCCCACAAACCCAAAAATCCCTACAAGACAAAATAAAAAAAGATGACAAGACCGAAACCCACTAGGCTGTGCCAAAGGGAATAAGGACTTCCAGCCACCTCCCAGGGTGATCCAACATGCTCAACTCTCATAGTTTTCTTTGAAAAGACTGACTCAGTCCTAGACAAATACCTCCGAAATACTGCAGCTAATTTACCCATAATAATTTCTCCTTTACCCCAAGGGGAAAAAAATAATCTGCAGTTACAGGGTTATCTAGTACAAGGATGCACAAAGCACTTTCTTTCTTTATCCTATATATGATGCAAGAGCAGCAGCCTAAGAAAAGGCACTAGAAATTCTCCATAAACCACATCAGGAATAACTGTAAATATCTGCTGAAAGGTTTTAAATGTCCCTGAATCTGTCCTGCATTCCTTTACCCCATCTCCCCATAGGACTATGCAGTTCAGCACACAGGCTCAAACCATTTCAGAGAAGCTGAGGGCAAATTAAGACTTTTTTTGGCACAGGTCCTCCCTCTCCCATGATTTCCCCGTGAATGCTTTTCACTATTTGCTACTCAGAAAAGACTATGAAAGCTGAAAGATTGAACTTTGGAGCTTTCAGCTTTACTACTAGCTTAGGAGTCATAATTTCTTCTCTCACCTTTCCACCCACTATCTTCTCCAAACTCTCTCTTCCCCTTCCCTCTAAGACAGTGAAAAAAAGAAAACAATACGCTAGCACAGCACTTAAAATATTTTTATCGTTTTTCTTCCAGCTACTCAAGACTTCTGAGCTCTTGGGACTTCTTTTATTTGCTGAGGCTGTAATAAGCTTTTTACAAAAGCTTACAAGCTGATTACACGTTTGACATGGGAACATTCAACCCCATCCTAGTAGCCTGGAGAGATCTGCCTGAATTTTCAGACATGCTCTTCTGTTAAACAATGTTTTTTCTTTTTAGAAGTTTTCAAGCAAACTGATTTAAACCGGGGAATTGGCCAAGAAGAACCTTTTCAATACAGGACAAACTCATGTTTTGGAATTCTTCCTGACTTCCCCTGCTTTTTCACCATTATTCATGGACGAAAAGAGTCCAAACACATTTCTCCCATTGCCTTTCAGGGTTGAACAGGAAGGCCATGTGCCAGCTGCTTCTCACAGCAGGACCTCCTGCCCCACACAATTCCATAGAGCTTAGGGGCACATCTTCAACATAGTCCAACATGCAAGTCCTACGCATCACATTTCTGATAATTTGGGAGGCCTCCCTTCAACACACAGTCCAAAAAGATTTGTCTGACTGGCCAGCCCCCAGGGGGCAAGGCAGGCTCCTGGCCCCCCACCTGCCATGGGACAAACCTGAACCTTGTTTAAAAATCCTTCCCCAAAAGATTGAAGTAAACACCTCCCGGTGTCAATCAGGCTCCAAGCTGCTGCCAAAGTTCACACAGTTCATCCAGGTCTAAAAATAAGCCTGATGTGGGAATCAAAATGTGCCAGAAAAGACGCTACCCATTTCATCCCTTATGATCTATTTGTTACAGAAACCATAACCACACTGCTCTGAAGCTCAGAAAGAGCCTTTGATCTTTATCTACACTGGGGAAAATTTCACTTTTAGAATTCGCCTTCAGATTGAGTCAGTAGAAATAGGCCACAGACCTTTAGGGCCTGCTCTGCAACTTAATGATGGTTTTAATGAGCTTTTAAACTGGACCAGTAAAGCACTCCATGGTTGTGATTTTTACTCACAATACGCGAATCTTTAACCTCAGATACAAAAAAGTACTATTAATTATATTTTTTTTTTAACAAAGGGTCATGCTTTGGGACTCTATTTAATGTTTCTGAATTGTATCTGATGGATGCACAAGACCAAGGAACTTTCCCCTTTCCTACTGTATCTAAAATGCAGAGAAGAGCCGGTTGCCTTTGGAAGAGGCAGCAGAAGAGGTTGTCCTGGCTCCACACCACATCTGGGCTCAAAAGCAGGGGAGAGAGGCTCAAAAGTCCTTGAGTGGAAAGGCACTGCAAGAGGAATCACAGGGAGCATTTTACATCCTTATTACACCCAGTGCTGAAGTATTTGCGATGATTATAGTTATGCATCTTGTGACTCTTGCGATGTGGAGTTTGTTGCAACACTTCTTTCCCCAAAAGCCTTTCCCTGTCCCCATGATTAAGTACACAAGTAACATTCACAGAGTAAAGTCTGTTTTCAGTTGCTTGTAGCTTTCAAAAATTTCCCATTAGGGGCTAAGTTTGATCTCAGCCCAGAGGCAACTTTTTCCCCACCTCCAACCAACCAGCTCAGAAACATGCATTTGGTTACCCTTCAACAGTGGGAAAGTGAGAAAATAGATGGTTTAGCGGTTTAAGACTCTTCCTTTCATGGGTGTTCAGAGAGTGCCTCAGGGAATAGAACGAAAGAGGAAGCACGAGGGCAGCAGGGTAGAAGAAACAAAACATGAGATGCGAGCGCAACATGGAGGGACTGAGGGAATAGCAAGGTTGGTCCAGTTGTAATCAATTAAATCACTTCCTAGACAATGTAAAACAACTCTATGAAATTGGATGTTGCAGCCTGAGTCTGGCTGTGCCCAGAAAATTCTTTTTTTCTCTGGCACTGCAAAGAGCCAGCTCTTTTAGATGATGCTTGATTGGGAAGCAGTCAAAGAGATCTTTGTGTATATAGCCATATAAAATTTGGTATCTCTGATCTCTGTCATACTGTTACCAAAAAAGAAGTGTGACTAAGACAGCTTGAATGCTACATCAGTATGGCTATCCAGCTCTCTCAGCCTCAAGTCTCTTAGGGTTCTTTTCTTTTCACAGGTCATCTTTTATTTCATGCCCATCATAGGTGGCTATTTTAAGGGGCTATAGAGAGGTGCTGAATGCTGATAAGGCAAATCCTGTATCCCTTAATCCACTGCTAAATCACTCTGCCAGCCTTCAAGGGTACCAGACAGATGGAGTGCACTAGGAAACTGCCCACAGGCTGGTTACTTCAACCCCAGCTCATCTTTAATCCAGAAAGGTTTTGTTCTGGTATTCTAATCATTGATTGACTGGGAACTTTCTTCCATGCTGGGTTAGGTAAAATATCCATGTCAGAGGTACTGGGGAATTCGTGAGGCTGTAGATCATAGGAGTGGCGTGAGACAGGATGTGTCTCAAGGGAACCAAGGAAGCCATAAGGAATGTAAAAAGTCACAGGGTTAAAGCCACATTAAGACAGCTGTTATGTTAATGAGAGTTCTGCTTTTCTTCTAGCTGTGGGTCATTGATTTAGAAAAACATGAACAAGGTCTTTTTCATTTTATCGTATTTTTCCACTGAAGCTAACATAGCCCAAAACATCATATCCTAGATCCCATTTGTCTTGCTAACAGAACTTGTGTAGGAAGTTATCTTTATAATGTTTGTGTGTGGATGATTCCCAGGGCTTGATTTAGTCTTACCTGGCCCAAGTCTATATACAAAGCTTTTGCAAGCATTTCACTTAGTAAACATGTTAAGAAAAGAGAGTCATGCACCACTGAGCTTGCCTTCCAGACAAATTCATTCATACATCTGATTTTCTCTCACAGTCATAACAAACACTTAAAAGAAATGTGAAGTCTTCTGCAAAAAAAAAAATCTAGCAAGAAAAACTGAAAAAGTCTGGACCTTTCAAGATGGATACTCAATAATACAGCCATGCTGCAATACGCATGCTTGTCTTAAAAAGGCAGAGGGATATTTGTATTGTTTATTTCCGTTTGCAGAGTCTGAATGCTTCAGGCTGAGCTTCAAAGGTCAAAACATTAGAACAAAGTTTCACCAAAGCAACCAAATTCACCTGTATCCTTGGTTAGATCACAAGTTACCACTCATTTCTTTTTCCTGGTCAGATCAAAGGCTGCAACGTTTTGCTTGTCGCCCAACCACACATTTCCTCATGAATACTTACAGCTCAGACTGATCCAAACAGGGCAGGCTTTTCCAAATGACTCTTAGATGTCAAGTAGTGAAAGAGCATCAGAGGATTCTGCCTGTGGTATTAAGCATTTCACCGGATGTGCTGCTTTGCCATGAAAAAAAGCCCTGTTCTGAACCTGAACTCTGAGGTGCAGTCTGTTCCAGAATGATATGGCTGCTATTTGCCCAGTTTTGGACATCTGAAAATCCAGGTTCATGCTTTTATTAAATTTAAGGCAACTCCACAGTTCACTCCTCCAGCATGTTAGCTTGTTTTAGACAATCCAGATCTACATGAAGCTGTGAAGACCTAACAGTTATTTGAAGGTTTATTTTCTTTTGAATTAAACCAACAGTGGGGATAAAAGAGATATTACAAGGTTTAAATCAAGTCAACTTCAAAAGCTAACCTAAAAGTAAACTGTAGATACTGCACCAGTAACCTTGCTCACTTCTATGGCTCTATAGACACATTGTCCTTTTTAAAATGTTTTTGTCTCCCCTGTTAATGCCTGAAAGACCCAAACAACAACAGATGAAATCAGTTAAGTAACTATAAACTGGCACAACAGCTGACCTGATTACATGCAGAGTGCTGTCAAATGCATAAAACAAACAAACTGGGATAATAGCCCTTCTTCTCCAAAGGCTCAGTATTATATTCATGGTAGGTATGGAACAATTCCTGGGGAAAATACAACATTTTTTTCAAAGTAGTTGTCTTAAACAGTTGGAAAATCAATGTCCACATACAGATGCAAAAACCCCTAAGGTTGTAAACAATATCGCTTCACATTTTCCTTCTACCCCAGAGTAGGATCACATAAGAATATGAAAGGACCGACATGCTAACAGAAAAGGCAATTCCCTGTGTTAGGCAGCTTTTAAATACATACCTGGACACGAGCCTCTGTGAGTTTGGCTCTTTGTGCAAGTTCTTCCCTAGTATAAATATCAGGGTAGTGTGTCCTCTCAAAAGCTCTTTCCAGCTCTTCCAGTTGCTCTGCCGTGAAGGTTGTCCTGCTGCGACGCTGCTTTCTTTTTAAAGGTAAATCTGGTTCAGAATCGATGTCAGAGCCTTCATCAGACTGGGGTGCTGATGCTCAAAAACAGAGGGGAAAAAAAAAAGGACAGGCAAAAATTAGCTTTCCTAGAGGGCAAAAAAGCAAAATATCAGATCAATCTATGATCTCTTATATGCAAAAGCTTCTTTTTCCCCCATGACTCAGAACTGAGTTGGCAAACTTCAAAAGACCAAAACAGTGAGAAACAAATCAGACAGACTTAAATGTTACATTGTGCAAATGTGCTCAAACCAAACAAAGAATTTTCAAAAGTTCAACTATGAGTTTAGCACCTTTTCCTGGCCCAAGAATATTTAAGGACCTTCAGAAATCTTTTTGAGTAAATGAATTATTCAATTTCTTTAACTCCTCCAGCAGTTTGCAAGTGTTTAAAACACTTAGAGCAGTACCGCTTAGTCGCAAGCGATCAGACAAGCAATACATCCTTGTTCCTTTCCTTGAACTGGCAAACAGACGCAAGTATTTGTCACACCAGTGTGCATCTTGTAACTTAAGACATTCCGACTCTATAGACAGGTGCCCATGAGACCTTCCCTAGAGATCCATCACTAAAACCTTACTGCTGAAATGGTTGCCGAAGAGATTACAAAGGTATGGGGAGCACTATTGAAGAAATTACTTCTCATACACAATCAAATATTTGCTTCATGTCATGTATTATTTATCCTATGCTCTGAACAGTATTTTATACATTTGTGTTAGTATATCTCAGCACATTCAACCATTCCTGCCCATGTGCAACTTACTTGCCTGTCTTAGGACCACCTAACATAACCTTAGGACAGGCCAGACAAGTGTTAATATAAAAAAAAAAAAAAAAAAAAAAGAAGAGACTCACATTGCACAGACAAGTCCTGTAAGAATAGCTCAGAGCAATGGTTTGACTTGACTCTTCCAGTTACTAAAGCAAGGAGATTCCAGCATAGGTCATGACCAGAGCTGAAATACATGGACTGCATGCTTCCTTTGCCTGGGGTTTCATCATTATTCCTCCTAACCTTGGGAGGTTTTCCAGCACAGAGCATAGCTACACACAGACGTGCTGATGCTCAGCCTTCAGGCAACAGTCCAGGACGTGACTGCAAAACAGCCAGGCTGTGTTAGACTAAAGGCCCCCCTCACACCACACCCCAAGTGGGCACTTCAGGAAAGCTGGCAAGAAACAGACCACGTACAGCTTGTCCATGTCCCAGGAAGGGGCTACCAACTCTTGCAATCTGCAGTTTGACAAGAAATCAGAACCAAAACTCTTTCTGGGTTTCATGGACAGGAGGGAGATCACACACACACACACAGAGCCAGCCGGCTCCTGGCATCATCATTGCTTGTTTCCCCTGTGCTCTCTGGCAATCATGTGAGTTACAGCTACAGCCCAGCCGTGGCTGAACCCATAGCTTTAGTTGTGAAGCAGTAAAGCCTCTTCCAGTACCCGCCCAACTGCCTTTCTCCAACAAACAGTAACGAACCAGAAGAGCAGCCTTCCAAAGCCACTCTTCACTTGCATCAGCTGCTGTCCCAGGCGACAAACATTCCTTCTTCCCTGAGTCTTCAAGGGAAACCACCTAAAGAGGGCAGACACTCCCCAGTGAAATGAAACTGCTTGTATTTCAACTGAGCAAGCATTACTTCTACTATTTCAATAATGCCAAATAAATTATTGATATAGGCATTGATTTAAAATAATCTTCTTAACGTGATTTATTTGGAGGTAACTGTGAACATAAAGCCAAAAAGAAATCAGTTGCTCAAGCTCCAGCTAAAACCCCCCACTATGTTCATTTCTAGCTATCTTACATTTCCAATTTCATTCAAGCTGTTTGAACTAATAAATATACCTAATCTGTTTACTTAGTCTTACAGCATAAGAAAGACAAAGTGCTTTTTCAGACAATTTGGCTGAAGAGTTTATGAATTTCTGCATACCAAAAAAAGAACAACTACTGCTAGACCAGAGGCTTTTAAGCGCAAGTTATCTTCACTGTCCAGACACCATCAATATCTTGGACCCAACATACACAGGACATCAGGAGAAACTCCCACAGAGCTCAGCATCAATGTACTGTCAAAGCATCCAACTCCCAGAGTCTCTTACTTGCATGGAAGTTTTGCCCCAAATAAGGTTGGATTAAGCTGTTCTGGTTCTTGAGAATATTGTCCTGAAGAACAAAGGGGAATCAGCCCAAACATCCTATCCCAAACAGTTCATGTTCATTCCTTATTGAACAGGCAATCTAGGGTATCCCAAAGTGAACATAACACATTGTCTGAATTTGTGACAAATGACAAATCTCACTTGGGGTCCCAAGTGACATCTGCCTTCTCAGCAACTGCCAAATTACAACCCTCCAGGATGGCTTCATGCTGCTGTTCAAGAATAAAAAGAAACACAGGATAATTGAAATATAGTTTCCCTACATTAGCCTCAGATACAGATCACCCACCTTAAGCAGAACAGCTACTGCTGACAAGCTAGACAAGTGGAGGAGAGCACACCAGCCTTGCTAACAGGGCCATATTGGCTAGCACTGCACTCTGACCGTACCTGATGTCATAAGATCTGAAACAGAGCTCAGGAAGGTCCCTTCTGGAGAAAATTTCTCAGACAAAATTTGCTTTTGATTGTGTACAATGAGTTTTTAAAAAAAAAAAAAAAGTCAAATCCCCAGATCTCAGGAACTCGTTCAATACTCTCAGACTCTACATGTATATGTACATCTGTACATATATGTATATCTATGTGTATGCCTATAAAAAGCCAGCTAAAACTGTGTAATTTAAAGTGGGTATTTATCACTAAATTTCTGAAGCGAATTGCCTCACCAATAATGATGTTTCTAAAAATGTTTTATAAAAACATGGCAAAGTATTGTGACGTTTCCCTGCACTTTGCATTCATGCAGCTATGAGAACGCAGAACTGAAACACTGATTTAATTTCATTTTCTTTTTAGCTTTACATTTCATTAAGCAGTATATGAAAGGCACAAAGGTAAACCAGTCAGAAAAAACCTGAAATATCTAAGAGCCCAGGACAATATGACTAATTAAGTGCAAACATTTAGAGAGAAGTTAATAACTTTAAAGTAGAGAGAAAATGTCTATCAAATGAAACAGCTTTCACATCTCTCTGATTTCATTGGTGTTATCGTTCTCCAGGCCTGGCTGCTATGTGCAGCTTTATTGAAAACCTTGAGTTCCTTTGTCTTGTCTGATCTGTGATATTAAAATCAGACAAATGTAATCTCAAATAATAGCTACATGTCTGTACTACAAGCCACACTATTTCTATTTCTTACAAAGTCTTCTTAAATATTATTAGTTTCAAGGAAGTTTAATAGGAAAAAATAAGAATAAAAAATGCCATTATTAGACTTCTATAGAGACAGCAATCAGTGCATTAGCTAAGCACATAAATTGGACACACCTTTGCCTTTAAAAAAAAAAACAACAAAAAACCCCAGTATTTATGTTACATACACTCAACAGCCATAGCATATCACCCTTTTGCTAAGCAGTATCTCACTAATAGATCCACAGACTTCCACAATATAAAAAGATACTATTCAGCACAGGTAAAGGTGGTCAGATTTTATCTGGGTTGTTTCTGTCTCCATCACCTCCACAGACACACAACATGTGTATCTCTAACATTTACAGTTGTCCTGATGATCTCAGTACTCCAGCCCCTCGAGCTATATAAATAGGAGAAAGAAGGAGACCCAGCAGTGCCCTGGGAGATCCCCAGCCAGACCAGACCCCCCGGCATCCCCGGTACCCCCCTTCCTGTACAGCTCAAAATGGGAGAGGCAGCCAAAAGCACTACCAGTAGCTGAGGCATGAAGTTTAATTAAAGAAGGAATTAGAGAATTAAAGAGCAATTATTTGTCCCTTAACCCCTCGTGACCTGTCTCGTGGCCTGAGGAGAGGCTGCGTGCCGGTTATCACCACAGGAGGCGGACGCCTCTGCCCGGCGGCGCAGGCGCTCGGTCACCTGGGCCTCGGCAGCGAGCCCCTTCCCCAGCGCAGTAAATGGGCACATCGGGGCAAAAAGCACGTCGGGGCAAAAAGCGAACGACAAAATAACGCACCAGAGGTCATTCTGTGGGCTGTTCTTCCTCTCAGCAAGATGTTTCATTTGAATAATTAAATAACAAAAACATGACAACCATTTAAAACCCATACATTAGGGCTGCGGGGCGGCGCACCTGACAAACAAGGGCAGAGAGGTTATCTTTCGGCGGCCTGAGAAGGCACAGCTTCTCCGGCAAGCCTTCAGACACTGTGAAATTTGTAAAATAAAAATTACACATCCTCTTTCTCCAAGCGTAACAGCCCGAGGTCCGCCCTAGATAAAATCTGTCTAGCCACAAGTCTCGCTAAAATAAGAGACCCCCCCAAAAAAACCCCAACATACCAAAGGCCAGGGAGGGTTCTGGTGGCGGTTTGTGCGCTAGCTACCCTCCCTGGATCTTCTCATGTCTTCACGTACGCCAGGCTAAGCTGGCGGGCTCTCCTCTCGTGCCACATCTCGGGGCACCCCCGGCCGCCTCGTGCGCCCAGGGGGACGCGAGTGACCTCCCTCGTGTTTACTCGGGTGCAGGCGAGGAGTGCGGCAGGGCCGCCACCCCCACACAAACCCCCAGTAAATGACAAATGACACTTTCTCTTTGTGATCTTTGGGATTTTTGTTGACTTATTTGGAGGCTTTTGTTGGGTCCTAAGAAATGGCCTGTGGCTGAGGCCTATTCGGCCGATTTCCACGCTCCATCTGTGGTATCCATCAGCAGGGCCTTCGCCCGCATTCAGGGCTCTGACACCTGCCTGGCAGGATGCGGGAGGCACAAAGGAGGCTGCGGCGGACGCGAGGGGGGCGGTGGGCCGGGGGGGCCGGGGAGGGCAGCCGGGGTGAAGGGGATGCACAGCAGGGGTTAATCCAAGCTACCCCCTCCCCAGCCCTCAGCACCTGGAGGCTGTCCCTCCCAGATCGCCTCTCCCTGCCCGAGGTAAGGGGGCTCCGGGATGTGGGCCCTCCCAGGCACCCCAGGCGCTCGCTAAATAAACCTCCGGCCGGCCGGCGTGCGGCAGGGCTGGGGCAGCAGTAGGTGGCCAGCAGCACATTCCTCCCTGCCTCCCTGTTTGTGTTGGGGTAGGCTTTCAGCAGCTGGCGTTTTAACAGTTGACGGACTAGAAACGTGTCAGGCATCCTTTCATTCCCCAAAATAAAGTCCACGGGAAAATAAATTTCCTAACAGCTCCCCTACCTCCTTCCCTCTGAGCGGGCCCGTTTAGCGGCAGGCTCATATTTGCACGCAAAATATAACGAAGAATCTGGAGGCAACCGACTACCTCCCTCCCAGTGCACTGGCCCTTCATTTTGCTGGATTTGCCTGGGGAAACATGACGCCAGGCTCCCCTCTCCTCCTCCCGAAACCTCACTGTCACAGCGAGGAGCCATTAAAAAGAAAATACACCCTGCCAGGTCTGCGCTAATCAAAACAGGACAAATACACTCTGACACTCAACAACTCCCCAAGTGCCCACAGCCCTGGGTGGAGACCACAGATTAGTTATGAATATGGCAGGCAGCAGGGGACGAGCTCGGGGGGTCTGGAGTCACCCCTCAGCCACCTGTGAGCAGTTTCAGACGCCACAACTGAACACTATGTTTCTCCAAGGTCTAGCATGCTCCGAAGATTAGTACCGCACCCCTAAATTTCAGGTTGTGGTGTTCCCACCAGAGCACTTTTGACAAGTTTACCAGGACTCAGAGCTGCAATTTTATCCAATTCCCTGTTTACTGCCTGTGCTTCACCATCAACAGGGGAACAGGACGGAGGGGAGGTTTGGGCACCCCAAGTTTCACCCTGCTGGGTCACAGCCCAAAATTTGCTAACAGTTGGACTCCTCCTCTTAGAGAGGCAAAGAAAAAGCAAATTTCAAGAAGCAACAAGCCACAAAAGATTTCTTGGTGGGCTTAAGATAAAACATGCTAATGTTGCTACATGCTCCTATTTCCCTGTTAAAAGTGAAAAATTAGGATCAGCAAATACATAAGAAAATTCTTAGTCTTGCTCAAATTGTACCTAGTACAATATGAAATACTCACAAGTAATAAAATTGCTTTTAACCCTTTCTACCAGCATTTTGACCACGATATATCAAAAAAAACCAAGAAATGGAACCAGAAAGCAAGCCTCTGTTCCAGACATGAATATTGCTCATCTAACAAGGATTAAGTCACACTTCAATTACTCCTTTGAAAACCGCTGCTATTTGCAAAGGGCATACTTACAAAAACATCGTAAATGGCTTTTTTTTTCCCCCCAACTCCACAGGCACTTTACAAAAGTCTGCAGTGAGAGAACGAAAGAAATGGGGAGAAAATATGTTGCTGTTTAAGTAAACTGATTAATAAGAGTAATTAATCGGTTACTGGAATTGGAAAAGAGCAGCCCCATCTCCTGTGAGCTCTAAGCTGGAAAGTCAGCACAGAAAGGAAAAAACCACCACAACAGTGATAAAAATGATCTGCTTGAGAGAAGTGGATGGCATTTTTATTTTGTTTGGGCTGATTCACATAGAGAAATGTGCTTTGTACAGCAAAGTGTAAAGGAAAACAGTAGCTGCAGTAAAAGGAAATGGCCAACAGTGACTTTTATTTACAATTACCAAGAGACAGGCTATTATTGACCATATGTGCCACAATCGCCCTCCTTATCATGGGTAGGCCATCATGTCCATTGGGAGCTGTTAATGAACTGGGTAATTGAGCTGCTGACATGTGTTACCAAAACAAAACAATAGGAAGAAGAGACAAATGAACATTTTATTTGCCAATCAGAGTAGGTTCCGCTTTTCAGAGAACTGTGCCTAAGTAAGTGGCTGAATACATAAAACAGTGCATTGAAGGCAAGCAGATGCATGCACAATAATGGTTAACTGACAGCCTATGGCCCATCTGTGCTTAACATTTTGTTAAAGAAATTACTTGACTTGCTAAAGAGACAAATCATACAGCTGCCCCAAGTGCTGCATTATAAGAGATAAATCATTAGCTAAACTGTTTCATGCTTAAAATGACAATGCATATTAACAGTTATGCAGGGACATTTTGTCAGCACAGCTTGATGCAGTTATAACTTACAAAAAATGTGACAGCTCATAGCTATTCAACGATTTCAACTTAGAAGAGAATGACAACACTGTGAAAACAATTTAACTGCACAAACAATAGATGATTCACAGGCTCTTCTTTTTAAAAATATAGTTAATTTTTTTTTGAATGATGAAATAATATGGAAAGGAAAAAAAAACGGCCAGTGTCTAACTGTTCTGCACCATTAATCTGCTAGCATGTACTTCATTCAAAACCACAGAGCATCAAAAAGGAACACATTCCATTTTAAATATCAAAGACTGCATCGCCAGCACTAAGAATAAATGGCTAATTCTCAACTGTGCATGAAAGGATAAAGAATTTCTAGAGTGAAAGGAAGGGAAGAGGAAACTGCAAATACAACTACAAAAATCTCTTCTTATTCCCCCACCTCCTCTTCCAAAAAGAGAGATTTGTTTTGTTAACATTAGTAACATTGCTTAACAGCTTTGCATGTGGGCCTGATCCCGCTCCCAAGTTTCACTGCTGTAAATTTGCACTGGGAAATATTATCATTATTATTATTTTACATTGAAAACTAAATATAAAGGAACTGCAGCTAGGACTCGGATCCTGTTGTACACGCAGTACACACACGGGTGTGTATAGCCCAGGAAACATGCCCAAGGGAGAGCAGAAACACAGACCCGTATCCTCCCGGCTTAGTCACACAGACCAGGGCAAGCCAGACCCTCAGCCAGATGTACCTGAACAGCTGCACTACTTGGGGGGGGGGGGAACAACAACAAAAACCCCCACACAAAAACCAAACCAAAAACAAAGCCCCAAAAATAATGCAATTTGGCAAAACTTGTGTAGCCTGTGGGAGCTTTCCCTGTGGTTTCAGAGGTTGATGCCCACATAAGGGGTTAGCTCAGGTTTAATGACTAAATAAAAGTTCAGTTGCTACAGTTCCCCCACAAAGACAAGACTGCCTCGACGACTTCGTACGGCTTCTATTCACTGGCCTCAAAGGGCCGCTCTGCTGTTTCCACCAGTGTAAGAGCAAAGCTGCAGCCAGGCAAGTTTTGGCCCTTGCTCAATTTCTCCCGTCATTCCCAGCAGATCCAGGGAAGGAGTTTGGCAAGAGAGCGCTGGCTCTGTGATAACCCCAGGCATGAGAAAGCGCTCCAGCACGAACCGTCCGAGCACACTGTCACTGGACTCTGAGTCACCCCGCACCGTCTCTCTGAATGCAGCCTATTGACTCAGAGCGGAGGGCTTTTGGAAAAACATGAAGAGGAGTCACAAGCATAGCCCTTCGATTTGCACTGGGAGCTCACGAGTGCCCACATCTGGGGGTTTTTCCAACCCTTCCCACAGGGACCATCCATGGTAATGCTGTCAGCACAAGTACTGTATTTAACCATTGCAGCATCTTGTCTTCTCACTTACAAAAAACACTAAGACGTTTCAAAGGAAAACTTCCAGAGGGCTAAAAAAAAAAAAAAAAGAAAAAGAAAAAAAAGAACAACTTTGCCTCCTAAATTTAGAAAAAGGTGAAGAAAACTAAATAATCAAATCCAAATGAGGTTTGCTCTCCACAACCTTTGGGAAGTTGATGTTTTAGGATATATTTTAATGTAAAAGACAGGAAGACTTAGGAGGAAAGTAAAAATCTCTTGTGCAAATCCCAGAACATACTAAGAAAGGATTGGCAGTGTGTCTTCAAGCCAGCATCAGCTGATGGAAGAGGCAATTGGTAACAAATTAAGACTGAAAACATGGAGTATCCTGGGAGATGGAATTTGTCAGCTCAGAAATTAAATAAAGCAAACGAAGGATTCTCTGGATAAATAATGAGATTGTATTAGTGAGTTAAAGCACTGCAAATAATTGAGCTGTCAGCAATCTCTCACTGTGTAGGCAGTGTGGATTCTTCAGAAGAAAAAAAATATAAATTATATTTGGCCTAGTCCTTTGCAACAACAGCATGCAAACAAAACTCCTAACATTATACAAGCTGATCAAACTTCCTGGGCACACCAAGATGGAAAAAGCTTACAAGCATTTTTCAAAAACATCTCTGCATTGCTTCACTGGGTTTTGACCAATTTGTAGCATTGCTTAAACATTTTTGAAGAAAAAAGAAACTGTACAGATGCTTAAGGTAAAAAAAATTGAGCATGTTTTAATACATCTCCTCTCTCTCTCAACTAGTTCTAGCACCTGAATACCATTCTTGATTCAAAACAAACACTGACAGAGCAACTGTTGTAGATAGCTTCATCTCAATGTCAACATTAGTCCTCAAAGTCTCTATGGGAAATCAAGGCTATCCTCTCTTCTTAAACCCACAGCTGCAGCCAGACCACCCCTCAAGCCAATTTTACCTACTATAGAGCTAAAATGGGTTATATGATCATCTCCATTTATCACTCTCAGGACCTGGAATAGCCTTTTTTTTTTTAACAGACTATTGGATTTTGTCACTGAATACTCTGCTGGTTTTTGTGAAAGAAAATTGAAAGCGATGACTTTTTTTTTTTTTTTTTCATTTTCCAGATTTCAGTCAATAAAAAAGGTTACATTTTTCACCAGAAGTTTTTCCTGTGAATGATTTTCCAAGGTACTACCTACTCCTGCCAAATACTTCTTTTCCAGCCAAACCTGTTAGTAACTCAAGGTCACTCCCATCACAACTACATAAGAATTGGGGTGCTGACCTCAAAATCCATCATTTTCTGTCATGGAACCTGGTCCTATTGGGTACTGAGCCCTCTGGTCCCACTGGTCAAAGAGTCTCTGCCTTTATGGTTGTTCCAGTATTTGGGATGAAAGGGGCCTACAATGGGATAGCAGTAGGATGCTCAGCACCCCTTTGTGTTACTTCCCACAGGGTTTTTCATGCCCAGCTTCTGCCTTGGGTGCTAGCACAGAGGGTACAGCACTCCGTGCACAAGCCTCCCTGAAGCACGCAATGCTATTTCATTCATTATAGTGCCTGTGGTGACCATTACAGTAATTAACTTGAGTCCATCCGAGAGCCGGTCACCTGCAGATACTCCTTGTCCCTTGCCCTGTGGACTTTGTGTGCCAATGAGCTCCTGGCATCACCCTGTAATAGCCTTCCCAGTAGCTGCCACCTGAGAGCTTGCAGTGCAACACCTACACACAACTCAGAACTGTTCTGCTCAGGTGAGACGTGAGCAAACCAACCTCGCAAAACCTATTAGGCCTCATAGATGCCACCTGATCATACCATTGCCATATTACAGATATTAAACAGACAAGAGAAATTAAAGCAAGACATTTTCTAGTTTTCAAGCAGGTTTCGAAACTGAAATTGGGTGATTTAAAAAAAAAAAAAAAGCGTTCCATGCACACACACTGTGCTATAAAGAGATTAACACTATGATTTGCTGATAATAAAGCAAGGTATACAGCCTGCTATCTGTTCAAAAGAAACATGGGGAGCTCAAATTCCAAAGAAAACTCACAATTCTTCAGTCCAATAGGAAAACCAGGACAAAGCCCAACATCAGCCAACCTCAGAGCACTCAGCAGAAAGGACTGATGTGCTGGGCTGGGCTGCACCCAGCCCCGCAGCACCTTTACAGCACAGAAAATGTATGTGTCCAGCTGGGAGTCACTCTTGATCCATCTTCCACAGCACAGACACATGCAATTCCCATACATTTGCTCTCATTTACTACTTGTTGACAGATGCTGATAAATGCTCTTGAAAAGCTACAAGAATTATGGTTGCTGGTGAATGTTCAATGGTAGAGATGTCAAAAATTATTTGACTAAACATACACACATTTACATCATCTGCTTTGAAACCTCTACAGATATTAACAATAAATTTATAACTGTCTGTCTGAATTATTAGCAGCCCCCAAAAGTGAAAAAGTAACTCTGCACCAAATTTTATGAAATAAACACCCTGGCTTTTCTTAACTATTTTGCCACACATAAGGCTGAAGCAGCAGGATGCCTGCTGGTATATCCTGTAGGCTTTGCTTGGACACTAATATTGCAAAACATATTTTGACTCTTGTTTCTTTTTTTCCCCCATCCAACAAAATTATTTATTTTTAAATAATTTTTGTTTGGGAATCAAAATTAAATAAAGCTTCAATCAATATCAAGCCCCTTTATACAACTCTGACATTAACAGAGCTTTAAAACAATGACAAATTAAATGTACGCTGATGAGCATGCAAGCCATGGTGTGCACGGAGCGCAACTTACATAATGCTTATTTTAAATTGGCATAATAATGTGTTAGCTTAACTATTGCCATCACTACATTAATTTTAGCAGACTTCACCATAGTGCTTTGTATTTTGTAGCTGTTTAAAAGGAACTATGATTTTATGCACTTCTGCAAAAAAAAAAAAATTGACTGCAAAGCATTTCCCAGAAAGCTGCAAATTACACAAATTAAGCCAGGCAAATTAAACAATAAACAAGGCTGTTTCCATTTTGAGGGGATACAGAAGTACCTTCAGTCTATTTAAAAATATAATTCCCATAGGCATTTGAAGAACTGCCTACAGCAGTGTTTCCCAACCTTTATTTAACCCACGGCCAACTGCAGTCCCCAAGAGGACTGTTTGTGAAACACCCGCGGCTCCCAACTGTGGCTCCCAACTGTGGCTCCCAACTGTGGCTCCCAACTGTGGCTCCCAACTGCTCCGGGCACCGCCTGGGCTGCGGGGTCAGAGCCAGCCCCAGCGACCGCGCAGCTTCTGGCACAGGGCTGCAATGAAGGCTTTCAAGGTTTTGGAGTTCCCCCTCCCCACATTTTTGGGTTTGGGGTTTTTTTTGGGGGGTGGGGTGGGGTGTTTAGTCTTTTTTTTTATTATTTTAAATTATAAGTAATTAAAATTACAGCTTTTTAATTGCTACAATGTATATTGTCAACTTCCCAGCTTCCTCCACCACAGTGCAACATAGTGGAATATAAAATCCAGGGATTTTCCTCAAAAGTTTTACGTAAGCCTTTAAATGAACAAAACTATTGAAGAGCCTGAGCAAAGGGATAAAATTTTAAACTGGGGCTTAGATACTTGTTCAGTTTCTAACAGTCTCATGGATTTGAGGTTGCTTTGGGCCCTTTAGCTAATCTACCCTGTACTATTAACAGCTGTGAAGCAGTATAGATCCAATACTACACCTCTAGCATGTGGGCTGTCTCCTGCACCCCACCTGCAATTACAGCCCTCTGGGTCCAACACCCAAGACATGCAACCCAAGGTACCAGATCGCCATTTCCCACTAACTTCTCCTCCTGATTATTTTCCATTCGTATGCCACCTCACACTCCCTTACTGTTCCTAAATGGAGCTTACTTCTCTGCACTTTTGCACAATGCAAGGTGTTACGGGACGCCAAAATGTCTCAGAGCTCTGCAGTACTGTACTTGCTGACACACCTGGCAGAAAAAAAATCTGACAGATTATTAAGCACTCTAAAGCCAAATCTTTCCTACCATGAATTGGAGGAGTTGTATTTTTTGCTGTCCCAGCTTCCAGGGACTTAAGGAGCACAGAATATGCTACACATGCTATCATCGACATGCAGATCCTTGCCACAGCCAAAATATACTCATCATTTCAGTGGTCTTTGGATCCAGCCTCTAGGCTCGGAAGCAGCCCTCAATCACCCACAGGTATCAGGAATTTCCATGTACAGAAGACACAAGGTAGCTGACCTTTAAATTAGTTCCTTTTACCCAGATAGGAATCCAGTGAAACAGCCTGTGCCTCTTTTTTTTTGTGCATGAAGAGTTCATTGTTAGATGATCTCTCACACACTGAAAAATCAATGGTTTCATTAAAACTGATGGTTTTACCCTCCAGAAATAGGGCAAATTCTCTAAGATAACAGTGAAAGTGGTCCCAAACAGATTTGTAATGTTTAAAACTAGGAAAAAAATTACCGAAATGCAAACGTATGAATTTAGAAAACTTGTTAAAATGCCTAGTTTCTTAGTTACAGCCTTTCACCTCTAAAATCAGCTATCTTGAATTGTTAGGCTGTAGGGATAATTGATAGCATCTATTTAAAAGTTCTGTTTCCCAGAGGTCCTTAACATTACAGGGGGAAGAGGGGAAATCTGGGAAAAGCTTTATGTCAACTATAAAACTCTAATAATTCTGGGTCCTGCTTCAATGCTGCCTTCCAGTGCTATGGCACCACTGAACCAAGTCCCGGTTTGTTCCACTTGCACACAACTAGGAGCACCACAGCCTGCGAACTCATACATGTGATGCCGGGTACCCAGTGACACCACAAGTGACAGTCTTAATAGCTCCACTGTAAAACGTGTAATGAGAAAGTTTTCTTAGGTGGAAATAAAAATAGTTCTCCTTGTTTCTAATTTCTCCTGAAAACACTGAAATCCTCCTAACACTGTAACACATTCAAAAGCAAGAGGGTTTCTTGAAAGCAGACTCCTCACAGCTCCAGGGTGCTTGACATTTGCCGGCCACTGTATGAAACCGTAACAGGTCCTAAAAGGGGAGCTTAGGTCTGGCTGCGTGTGAGCCCTAGCTCATCTTGTAAGTCCAGTCTGAAATACGAATACCCCCATGATGAGTACTGGAAGAAGCGCAGCCACTAACACACAGCCTGCCTCCCCTGGCATATGCAAACAAGCAGTACATATTTCGGTGGGTTTTCCTAGGAAGTTTAGAAAAAGACAAGTATTCAACATCCACTGAATTTCAGCAAAAATTACACACCTTTTTGTTGCTTGACAGCAAATTTTTAAAATGATAATTTTCCCCTCAAGTCACACCCTATGGAGGTGCAATTCTCTGTCTGCTTTGGGTCAAATCCTGCTGAAAGCCACATCAAAGTGTTAAATACAGATTAGGAAGTCAAAACTTGGCCTGCAACCCAGCCGGACAGAGCCCGACGCTAGGGCCTGACAGATGCCCCAGATGAGTACGGGGAAGCCTGCCAGAGTGAAATCTGCACAATAGCAGAGAGACAGAAAAGAATAAAAGCTGCGTGCTCCCAGCCAGCCTCCTGTGCCGGCAAAGGAAAACAGAGATCAACTGAGAAATGAGCTCTTTGCAGCTTTTCTAAGTGGCTTCCTTTTTATTGTTAGAGAAGCTGGGTAAGGAGATCCAGGGTCCAGGTTTAACACTGCCCGAGGGGATCACAAACCACAGAAGTAAATGTGAGAGAGCTACTCCGCGAGGGCCACATTTCACAGCACTGTTCAAGCTGGAAAAGACCCTTAAGATCAGAGTCCAACCGTAAACCTGACACTGCCAAGTCCACCACTAAACCACGTCCCTAAGCACCATATAAATATAAACAAAGTCTCCTCTTTCATCAAGAAAAGGACTGCAGAGCTTGGTCTACAGCTCCTAAAGGCAATGCACTCTACCTGCAGCTCCCCTGATATCCTCACCACTGAAAACAGTAGCCAACCAAGTTGTATTACACTACCCTCATACCTCAAACAAAGCTTTCAGCTGCATACAAATTCCAAGTAACTCACCAGGATATGTTAGACTATTTCTGCCCAAAACGTCTTCCACAAACGAGCATGCACTCATGACTGGAAACCACACTCCCTATTCCAAACTGTGTTTGCCTTCATCTACTGCTGGCCAAGTAATTGGTGTTTCTCTGTCCCTGGTAGCACGTAATATTGTGCTTTTGGGCTCACAGCAGAAGCCTAGAACATTTGTTGTCACAATGGACACCAAATTAGACAGGAATAAACAGAGAGGCTTCACTGCTGTGACAGCTTACCAACATCTCTGCTGCAGTTTGGGTATCAGTGGGCTGAGACCACTGTTCATCATCGAGCTCAAGAGCCTCCATCTCTGCTTTGAAGTCTAAACATGTCTGTGCACCGTCATATGCTCACATCATTAGGTCCTTTTCACAGGGACATCTCAAGATCTGTGTTGGTACAGCTCCCAGCACAGCGGTAGTCCATGAACAGAGCTCCTGTTTACCATAGCAATACAAATAACAACAAGCGGCTGAGCAACAGATGGCCTGGAAACATTTCTGACATTTTCAGTGACAATTACCTTATTCAGACACTCCAGTTACACTTCAAATTGCGGTCTAAGAGCAGTTACCAAATAATACCTTACAAACAAACTTTGACCCATGCCGTGCTATGGTCAACATTCACTTAATTCTAACATACATCAACATATATAAGTGGATTAACCAATACATGCAGTGGATAACTTCACAGTGAATGCTCAGATTGCAATCTTCAAAGAATAACTTGCATCTGTCATTAAAATCAGTAACCGTCATGCTGTTTTGCTAAGGTACCAGAATTTGTATTGTTAAATTCTTGCACTGTTTTGAAAGTCTCCTTCAAACATCAGAATTGTTTTGCAAAAATCAAATATCCAGGTTGTTGTTGTTGGGGGGTGGGGGTGTCCGCCTCTAATTTGATTGCTCAGGAAAAAGTTTGCAAAAGTAGTTCAGTCAAAACAGAACCTCATTCAAGCATCCATGGTCATCTTTGTCTTGCTTTTTCAACACCACTCAGAATCTTTCCTATATTGTTCTATGTAAGGCACAAAACCAGTATAAGTGCCATTGAGATTTTTCCGTCAAAATCTAACCCAAGAAAAATAATTAAAATCAGTGTCTGTGTGAGGAAGAGTCTAGACCATCTTCTGACCAACTCGCAGCCAGTGGGACATCGTTGCCTGTCTCAGAACAGTCACACATTTACTTAGAACGACAAAAACAAGCATCGTTCCCTCCAGGAGCATTATTACATTGGAGACTTGAATTTTCATTGCCCACCTGGGACATCAAGGTTCAGAAGAAGGTTTGTGATCTTTGTAAGCAAGCCTGGACTTTGTTTTGAATAAAAAATGGGCCTATTTATGGTTTTGCATCAAAGTCATGTGAAATGTGTGGTTTTGCATGGATTCAATTAGAGACAAGCCTGAGGCACAAAAAGTTCAGATCCTGATCTGGATCCAGACCCACCCAAAGCTGAGGGACATTTAGACTAAGGCACTTGGTTCTTGTCCATCTCCGATTCCAGCATGAAAACCAGGTGGGACTCACTTTCAGCAAACCCCCGTTCCTCCCCAGATTTTTGCAGCTTTTCCAACTTGACATGTCAGCAGCAGCAGGAGGGTTCCTATGACTTCTGAAGGGATCTGAAACCCATAAGACAATGTTTGAGTCCCTACAAACCAAAACCATGGCATCTTCCCAGCTCTCACAATTAAGCTTTAAGCCATAAGGAAAAAAGAAAACCCAAATTAACAGCCATATTGACAGTTTTATGGACCCCTGAGGGCTCTGCCTACATCCAAAGACGACAGTGGGGCTTTTTTAAATTAAAGTGAATTAGCAATCAAGTTCCTAAGAAGGATTCATTTAATAAATTAAAAGGGCAGAATTCAAAACAATTTCAAAAGTAATCCTTTGGCCATAAATAATTCTCTGTACAGTGGAAAAATGGAACATTGTCATTCTGATGCTTGTCTTAATTGGCATTCAGTTGTTTTCCTCTTTTAAAGTAATTGTTTATTATGTTAGTGGGCATCATCTTGCAGTAAACTAATGTTGCCATCAGCTTCATTAGGAGCAAGATAAGCTTCTAATTCTTTTCTGATAAATCCAAGGGCTTATTTGGTTCATTTTTTGCAACAAGAGTTAGGGAGAAAGAATTAGAAATAAATTTGATCCTGCTGAGCTGCTGAAGGAACCAAGATTCCCACCCTCCTCCTCAGCCCCCAAAGTCCACCAACACACCGAGCAAACTTTTGGCTTTCTGAATTTTGCACCCTGTGTACAGCACAGGTTCAGGAACCTGCTCCCGTGACGCCGGGTGAGCACTCAGCTCACATTAATTAGCAGAGTTCCATCAGGAGCAGGCTCTAGCGCAAAGTATTTTACAGGACTTAAACTCACAGTTTAGCAGTACAGATATTCTCACAAAGTTCAAGTCAATCCTGCAAGCCCTTTTGAGTGTTTATATCCAACTCAATGCAGCTACCACTAAAAGCAACGACTTACAGACTCCTGAAATGCCATTCCCTTTAATATGATTTCCTATGGTAACACACAATTCATTGGAAGGCCTTTGCACCTATTTAGGAACAGACAGACTTTCAAATTAACATCAGTGGAGCCATGACAGATTATACCAGCAAAGGTTCGGCTGCTCTGCCATTTGGGTATGTTTCTAATTGATGTCATTTCATGCTTTCAGACCATGGCTGCAGCTTGGTGAGGAAGGGAATATTTGTCCTTCTCGTTTCACATTTCTCCTTCCAAGGTTTCTCCCCCTGCCTCCCCCATTCTGTGCTAGCAGAAAAACAGAATCTTGTTAAAACCTTTCATGAAAAATGGAAAGAGAGGGAATCATCTGTCTCTAGAGGGAGAGGCATGTGGCAGGGCTCTCAGTCAGGATGCTTTATTGTGGAGACCAACTGTGCACTGGACAGTCTCTGATACCAGTAGCTCCTTCTCCATTTCCACTCTTCGAAAGATTCTATGAATGCTTAAAAGAAAACCAAAACCAACCAAGCACATCAAGACACAAACAAGCAAAACCCCCAACAGTCCTACACACACATGCCCAAATAAACCCCCAGGATTTGAACTTGGCTTTCCCACACTCCAAGCAAGCGTCCTAATGCGCAATAGATGGCAGCTACACAGACGAAGTGGAGGAACTCTGAGAGGACCCAGAGAGGTCTGGTTACAGCCTTTCCCTCAGTGCTAGAAAAACACATCCCTCCTTTGAGACAGAGAGCTGCCTTGCTCACAGCAGATGGGGCAAGCACTTCGTCCCCCGACTTCCAAGCAAGAATTCCAGCTGGAGTCAAGAAACTTCTCCTAGCAAATACGATGCACTCCCAAGAAAAGTCTGGTTTGTCCAACTGCCAGGGCCCAACAGGAAATTTATTTTGTCTAAAAAACACTGAAGCTTCTCTGTTACAGCTCAAGCTTTTTTCTTATGGCTTTCCTCATACATTTTACCAACACAAACTTCAGAAAGATTTCCCAAAAAGATTTAATTAAGAGGCTGGAACTATTCTGGTATAACTGCACTGAAAAGCAGCAAACACATTACTGTTCTTATGAGCACACCAAGGTTTGCTGCTATGCTAATTGATGTTTCTGGAATTTAGGACACTAGTGCACAGTGTTACGTACTAAATGCACAATTCAGGGCTACAATATTCACACTACACAAGTAAAAATCTAACAGATAATCTCTTCTCCGTCACTTCTTGTCACATCAGCTCTCAGAAATACCCAGTTATCATTGCACATTATATTTTAATAGCCATTCAATGCAAACATAATCGGCTTTAGTGAACAGTCGTATTTATTATTCCTACAACTATGCTCTTCTCTTCCCCTCCAAAGCATAACCAAAATTGCACCGTTCAAACCAATCTCTTTAGAAAGTCAGGCAAAGTGCCTCCTGAAGGCATCAGAATAACAGTATTTAAAAGAACACTATTCCACTTTTTTTTTTTTTTTTTTTTTTTTTTGCTTGTTTCAATGGGGAGCATCTTAGCGTGGAACTAAAATAAGTCAACACCACGAAGCACAAAAGATTGCAAGGATTTTCTGCAGCATGGGCTTGTCAAAGCAAGTAGGCAGCCTTTGTGTGCTCCGGCACAGCGGGAGCATTCCTCCAGGTCTGAGTGGCAGAGCGCCCCCGGCCGCGGCTGCCCTGGGCGCCGGGGTTCCCACACCCAAGGCGGTGGGAAGAGGAGAAAGCAGAACTGCAGAAGCAGCGTTGTAAATGGGATGAACTGGTCAACATGCTTCTTAGGAAATGCATGGCTTCCAGGAAGAATCACGTGGAAAGATTTACAATACCTCCACATCAAAGGGTTTGACGTTGGCTATACTGGTTCTTTCAAAAGAAAGCCATGTCTGTCCCCTATAGCATCAGCTCTACGGACTTAGGAAAGAATGCAAAGACATTGTGGAGAATCCTGTATGTCCATATAAAAGTACCTTTTTTTAAAAATCAAAAACTAAAATAAAGAAAAAAAAATCAAATAAACCAAAAGTAATTTAAATACAATCCCCACTTTCCTTCGCTCCATTAAGGATGCCTCAGTTTAAGTCTCAATCTTGCAAAGTGTTCTGATAAACTATCAAGTTTCCCCAGTTAAAACTTCAAATATCTATTTTCCTTTAACACCTTGCACCGAGGCAGCTTTAAGGATAACGCCTGTGTTAGGAGCATGAATGGGTGACCCTCCGGTACACACTGACCCAAAGATAAACTTTGACCTGATGTTTGCTAATAACACTTCTTCTTAAGATGCCTTGTTTCTTTTATGAACTACTGCTTGACTCTAGGATCTAGAAGCTGACATGCATTAATATACATCTCTAGGTGCCCTTTGACTTGGCCATCAAGACCCTTTGACCCCAGACTTGATTCCTAAACCCTGTCAATTGTTTGCAAGTGGAAAAAACTTATTTTCTAGTAATAATTAATTTTGGTCATGTTTTATTAAGCATTTCTCCTCTCTTTTTAACTTGCTCTTATTTGAATTTGGATATGATGTATGCTTATTTCATTTAGTGGTTTTCCAGATTACAAAATTAAAAAAAAAATACCTAAGAATAGTTCTTTAGAGTTTCATCCTTTGTTTTCAAGCTTTGTAAAAATCCCAGTAATACTCAAGTGCTTTGGCATTTCAAAAAAGTGCCCCATGAACAATAATATATTCTAAAAAGCGTCCTTTTGTGCACTGCTTTTCAGATTTATCTGTGTATTTCTGCAGCTTCACAACTTTTTTCAGATAACTTTGCAGCAAGCATGATGCAGATGCAGTCCTGCAGCCACAAAAGGCGATGGCAAAATTTCCATCAATTCCCACATCAGCAGGATCCGGCCCCTTGGCCGAGGCACTTGCTGTCAGTTTCTAGCCAACATTTGACATTTTCAGACTTAATTCTTGAAAGAAGAAATTTCTGTGTCTACACAAAAAAAGTAGATACATTTATATTTCCATATATTTATATATACATATATTCCTACACTCGGTACCATCTGTTTTAGCAGCCATATACTCATACTGTGCACTAAAGGAGAGGGCAAGGAGCCCGCCGCCAGCCCATCCCCACCAGCTGAGGCACACTGCTGCTTCCTGGTACATTCAGAGATGGAAATTTCTAATTCCTGGAATCATGTTACATTATGGCAGGAATTGCTGCACTTCTGCCTGTTTTACATCAGGACTGAGAGATCGCACAAAGAGAACGAACGCTTTCCAGTGCTTAGATGATGTATCAAGTGTATGTTGCACACATAGCATTATAGCAATCAGCGTCTGGTAAGGAACACCATCAAATAAGAGGCCTCCAGTCTCAAGAAGGAGCACTGGGACATGGCAAATGAGGGGGTTTAGCAAAACGAAGCAACTAGCCTTCATTTTTGTTCATAAAATGCCGTACAGCCTCAGCAATTATAACGTTACATTCTTAGAGCTGCTTTGTTTTCTTGCTAGACAAAAATATTTCCTAAAAGCTCCAGGAAAATGCAGTTAAAAATTAAGTTTTGCATTTAAAAAACAAATCCACACACCACCAACTAACACTCACTGAAGAAACCAAAAGGCAGGGGCACATCAGGCAACTGCTCCAACAAGGACAGGCAAGAGCCAGGTCAATAGAAGGCATGCTCAGGTCCCACTTCTTGCTGCTGCAGGTGAACAAGACTCCAGTTTGGGGTGGTAGAATGGCCACATAAAAAACTTTGTGTTTCCAAGCATCCCACTGCCCCCTGAGGGGTACAACCTGAGCACTTACCCACATCTCAGGTTCCCTGGCTGACATGCAGGAGCAGCCCAGCGCAGCCTCCAGCCTTGAGGCACACTTGTCCCATGGGCACAAGGGACTGTCACATGCACAGCATCTAGGAAACCCTACCAGGCAAACAGCAATCATCAAGGGTTGGTGTGTTTTGTTGTTGTTTTTTTTAAAATCCCTATGTGTGTCTGAAAAGACCTAAAATGCTCTTTCCTGCTTCCAGAACAGAACATACTCCGAACAATGTGGGGTTTGGGCTAGTCTTTTTAGGGCTTTGGCCCTGATGGCTCCCCTGGATCAGGCAACCAGACAGACTTCTGTAGGTCTAAACCAGGAGCAGAGACAACTGCAGCAAGGAAAGAAAACCTGCTCCAAGCAAGGCCCTGGCGGGCAGCATCCATCCTGCTAATGCACTCTACAGCTGCGGCTCACTTGGTTTGAAACCGGTATCTAAGGAGGAAGCAAAGCTCCCCAAAGCTCATGGGACTGGGGCACTGGAGCAGGTAGCCTGACTCTCCAGGTTACCCCAGACCAGGGTATTCAAACCCCAAGTTGTTTATTGTATATTCAAATAATAGCTAATACACACCAGGGGACTTTAGTGCTTTCCATTTTCTTTTCCCAGCTCAGCTGACTCCATCCAGCCATTCTTTCTCTGCTCCATGCGCCACATGAAGACTATTGCTTCCTTTTCCAGTCCTATGCTCCAAATTTTAGATTAGCAGAGCCTGCTGAACTGGTATGCTACCCAACAACAGCGTGAACAACCCTCCAGGAGATGCACTAACCTTCCTTGCTCCAGGCAAATGCAGCTAACCCCAGGAAATTAGAACAGAGCACTCCTCATCCACAGCAGCAGAAAGAAGTTTAGATAATGTTTGGAAGCAGCTTACAAATCAAAAGAGAGAGACAATGAAATCAAACTAGCTAGCAAACTACACCAAACAGGACTTTCACTGCCATGCATCCTGGTCGAAGTCCAGCTGGGATAGGGACAAGGAAGCTTGCACCAGCTAAGGCTCTACGCTCCTTCTAGAAATCCTCTCTATTTTCAGCTGATGCAATGACACTATCAGTCTTGATATATTCAAAGGGATCCTTATAAAGCCTTATCCTCACCAGGCTTTAATATTAATCAAGTTCTCCCGTAAGGGGAGAACATTTTAAATACCATCAAAATAAATTTATGGATTTAATTCCAGTGGACTATAGATAAAACCCTATGGACACCAGGAGAGACCCATACAAAAGAAAGAGATCATTGGTTCCATACAGTTATTCCAGCTGGAATTCTTAGACAGTGAAGTGTTCACATAATGCCATTTTTTCTATTAATATGTAGCTTTGAAACTATGCTATGCCTGACGTATACAGGAATTCCTCTTCTCTTCTTCTTCTTTAAAAAAGAATACAGAGGCCACTATAAAAGAAAAGTTGGTATTTCTTCTTGTATGATGGCAGAACCCTTCATACAAGCACAACCACACTGAATACTCTTTTAGGTTATTTGTTACACTGGAGTTCAAAGGAGGGTGCAGTGTAGCCAGGAAAAAAAAAAAAAGTCCCTCTGGTTAAAATTTAGCATGCAAGATCTCAACAAAAGTGATTTTTGACTGTGCCAGTGCTTTTGTTTTCTCAACAACAGCAACAAAAAATGATTTCTTCCTTCTCCCCCACAGTAAACCATTACCAGCTGTTGATGGAGTATTTTTTCTAACATGCGTTAAGTCATATTGTATATTGTCCATTTCATGTGTGTACAGCATTTTTTGCTACAAATTCCCTACCATGTTATACCAATAAATCCAAGAATACCACCCAATCTTGTTATACGACTTAGGGCTTATTAACGCGAGTAGGATTCCACCAAACAGGAGCACGCTGAAGGCTAAAGTTACTTTTACGCAAAGGTGATCGCAGCATCATGCTCAAACCAACGCAAAGTCTTTTGGCAGATTTTGCCCATACAAAGCAACAGGCGCCCTTTCCAACTAAAATCCATTAGGCATTAAAAAAAAAAAAAAACCCAAGTAATTAAATAATGTAAAACTTCATGCGTTTCAAGATGGTTCTTGCCACACACTTCTGTTCATGTGCCTGTTATTACACAATTCCCTGCATCAGCTGGATCAAGACTAGAGCACTTCTCTCACATCGGAAATTCACTATTATCTCCTTGTTTCAATAACAGCGACAATTTAGTGCAACTATGAAGATAAACTCGGGAACCTTTTCTTACGCCAAGACTTAAAATATGCCTGTTTATGGGCACATCCATTTGTGCAAATAAAATCATGTATTTGTTTTGCATGTGTAAATTCAGGCCAGTGGAAAATTAAGCCCCATGGGGATAATCTAACCAACAATACAAAGAAAATTGTGAGGCAGATCCGAAACTTTGTCCTTAATTTACCCTGTTAGGCCAAAATAAAGCAGGAATCTCATACCATGTGTGCCTCAACGCTTAGGTACAACAGCATATGTTAAGCAAGGAGAGTTGCAGCCTGGCTCTTAATCTCATTCTTTATTGTGGTTTAAAGTCTGACCCTTCACATTATATGTGGTTTAAAACTGTATCTGGAGGAAGGAGAGCGAAAACGACTCTCCTAGGTTTGTAAATGTGTTTGTCTTTAAGGTTTGTTCCAGAGGAAACCATGCGTGCCTTAGCTTACTCCATATGCAAACCCTTACACAATTTTTAAACATGCTAATGCTCACATTCTGCATCTCAGGTTAATCGCGAAGGGTTTTTTGTTGGTTTTCTACTAGCAGCTTGCCTACAATCCACCAACCCACCACTCTTTATGTATATATGTTGAATAATTATGAAGCAGTGAGTATTTATCACCTTTTCTGAGCAGTAAGCAGAAAGAAATACAATACTATTACTTCCAGCTACTGGCTTTCCCAAGATAATTAGATAACACAGTGGACTGAAGCCTTGGTTAGTCCAATGCTGTTCAAGTTAAGTGATTGACATGCCTCTGTCTGGCTGCTCTATTAACTGTTTCATTTTGTTGCTATTTGCAGTTTGCTTGGCTAATACTTCGAACAAATACAGACTGTTTCTTTAGCCCCTTTTTTCTCTTTGACCTTCTCCTGCCCATTTTCTTTGAGTCACTTCAAACTGCCTTGAAAAGGCCTGTTGAATACGCACAGTCCATCAGAGTCCCAGGTTCATCCCATTCCTTGCCCTGAATGCTTTACTTCAAAGATGGGCCGCATTCTTTAATTGCCCTTTGAATTAATATCAAAGGGTCACAATGCGAGTGCCAAAAGAGAAAGAGGCTTTAATGAAGCAAAGAGCTGCCATTCATTTGCAGATAAGCACGTTTTTATGCCTGACTGGTCACCATGGCTAAATGCTTCATGAAGAGGAGGCAGGGCAAGGCAAAGAGACTTTTACTTAAGTGGTGATTAGTTCAAACAAACAAGAGTAAACAAATAAAAAACAACACAAACATCCCGACAACAGAAAATAAGTTAATATGGCTGCATGTGTTAAAAAACAACCAAGATCCTATTGTGTTACTAAGGCCATTAACCCTTTGCAAAATGCTGGGGTTCGGCTGGGCAGAGCTGCAGCTCAGCCTCTGCTCCAGACCCCTTGTTTCCCTTACCTTCCACTAAAAACACTTTGGGGTTTAGACTTCCACCCTTAGCCTCCGACCGAAGACACAAATTGTTTTAATACAGTCGTTTCCAGAGGTATTAAAAAAAAAAAATATAAAAAATCTGACTTTGCAATAAGGAATAAGGAAAAGGAATCAGCAAGTTAACTTTGCCTATTTTTTTTCTGAGACAGGGCACATTCGGTGGTTTCCATTTTAGTGCGATAACTGTGGAATAACAAACCCTATACTGAAATTATTTATTGATTTACATTTTGCTAACACGTTTGAGTACTGTCTTAGAATGTGAGAGCGTTCAGCTTTCTTAATTGCCTAAAAGGTCTCCGATATTTTGTTTTAAATTTCAATACTGGGGGATTTTGTTTGGTTGACTGGCTGGTGTTGCTTATTTGAAACCTATGAAGCTGCACTAAGAAAACTTACTCAGCTTCTTAATCCTACCTATGGAGTCTTCTATTTTCTCTTTAAAATACCAAGAATATAAAATTAAAATTAGAAGCTTTAAAGTATATTGTAATGCAATTACAGCCACAATGCAAATATACAGAAACAAGCTGTTCACAGGTATCCCCTTTACGAATTCTGACTTATTATTTATAGACTCAGGCTTCTCTCTGCACAGAAATAATAACTTACTTAACAAATACAAGGTTGGTTTATTGCAGTAGAGTTATCCCCCCATGAAAGAGGATTAGCTATACTCATAACAGTGTAAAAGTGCCTTATAAGTGCATTCACATCAGGAATTGTGCCGGTATCTCCCATAACTAAGAAGGTTGTAGGGGTACAAACAGCCCAGAGGATCACAGACCACATTTTTAGCCCCACTTCTTCAAAAAGAATTTCTCATGAATATGGCATACACTTAAGCCTAACCCTGTGTGCAACCTGTCACAAGACTTTCCCTTACGGACACTTCCTGTGATTTTTATTATTTATTTTTTTTTACCCCTCTGCCGCTACCCTAACTCCTGCCTTGCTCAGCAAGAGCGCTCATCATCCCGATCCCGGCTCTGAATCTTTATTACTCACCAGAACGTGAAGAACTTTGACCTTAAACGTCCAGCTGGAAACTCGGTACTGACAAACACTGGAAAAGCATCTTGCATTTGTGATGTGGAGGGAAGAAGCACAGTAATGAAAAACATGCAACAGAACTGCGGAAAAGCGTCAGCTGCAAAAGAGGGACAGAGCGGCTTGGAAGTTTCGGTGCCAACACTAGCATAGCTAAATTGCATCGTTTTCAGAATATAAAGCCATATGTCAAGCAGCCCACTACGAAACTGCGCCATTGTACTGCCTTAAACTAACAGCATTACTGAAACTTCAGTTTGGGTGGGTTTTTGAGCTAGCCTGACTTGCAGTCCTCTTTTAACACTAGTCAAGACCCTAGAAACTCTGGATTAACTCTGAGATTTATTTCAGTAAACGTCAAACACAACCAAGGTTTTACCGTTCTTCTAACACCTGATGATCTTCTGTTTCGAAGGTGTTACATTTTCTAACACATTTGCCAAAAAATATCAGTTCATTTATTCTCCCTATATTTTCCATTGTTCAAATTATTAATTCACTCTTCAAATGTCCGCAGACAGTTCTGTACATTCAGCTAGATTACACTACTAGCTGGTAATGAAAGACATACTGCCCCATTTGAATTCCTCTTCTAGAAACCACAGCACAGCTGACTTCCCTGCGACGCCAGCCTCGGTAGAGCATCAGAAGTGAAACTGCATCACACTACATTTAGAAATAGTTATTTATATGCCACCTCCACTCGTGGAAGGTGGATGTTTCCCGCGTGAGCACATCAGTGCACCTACGCGCAAGGCTGCGGGGACAGCGAGTCAAGCAGCAGATTGACACACGCCACAAGCTCAGGGCTTGGGATGGCGAAGCCGTTCCTGAGGGCTTGCTCCGAGGCAGAGGGACCGCATCAAACCGTGCACCAAAGCAGCCTCCTCCATGCCACGACCCGACAAAAAGCCAGGGGGGCAGATCAAGCCAGGTTTGTCAGCTTCACAGGCAAAAGATGAGGCTCAGATACAGACTTGAGTGCCCCCAAGCTGGCGGAGCCCCAGCTTCACCACCGAGAGGGATCTCACGGCCATCCACAGCCACGACAGAGAACCTGCATTTTGACCCACTTCAGATCAAAATTAATGCAAACCAAACACATCTACCCACACAGCAACTGCCACAATTATCACATTACTGAAACAACCACCGAACATGTGCGCTATCCTCTCCTGACTAGCAGTGCAACGGTGTTCACAGTTCATACAGATCTCCTTTGATGCAAATTGCTCGTATTTGTTAACACACAGTCTAGAAATACAGCAAAGTGTCAATATTATAATACCCGACTATATCATACAAAATCATAATACCTGACTCTATCGTATAAATTGCATATGCAAAACTAGAGCTGGAGTTAGAGCTCAGGTCTCCAGCAAGGATAGCTAGACTTCCCATTTGGAACACGCTAAGAATCAACCTAATAAATTAAAACAAATAGCTTAGATGCTGTCTTCCAAATTTAGGTAACATTGCTTTACCCTTATACATTGAAAAAACCCAAGATATTAAACCAGGAAAAAGTGGATTTCCCTATTGAATTAACTCCTCATATTGTCTGATCTGTCACTCCAGCTTCTAGCAGTACATAAAACGTATTCCGCGTTACAGCAGTAACTGTTCTAGAATAGGCCAATTGATGGGCAAACCAGAAAAATACTAGTCAAGCCATCTTACATATTCACTACCATAAAAATAGTTAAATTGCTGTATTTTGTGAACCACAGAAACACTTTATTATTGTGATTATCATTATTGAATTATCAAGAACTACCATAAAATTTAAAACATAAGCAAATGGATTTCCTAATGTTTTGTATTACATAAGTTCTTTACTGATACAAAGCAAAACAGCACCTTTCATAGATACGAGGCACCTCACACCGGCCAGGGGCATGAACACAACCAGCACTACTCCCCTGCGATTAGCTAGCTGTCCATCCAGCACTGCCTGGGGCACATGTGCTCCTGGACAATATTTTCCTGGAAGTTTTGTGACAAATAACACAAGACAACTTTATGATAACTAGATTCAACTATTCTCTACTTTTTGTCATGTTTTCAATATTATTTCTGGTTTTACTTGTCACCTAAATAGCTTAACCGTGATGTTTCAAACTCTGATTATCCAGCTTTTTCTATTATCTGCAATTTCAGTAGTAAATGCTATACAAAGTAACTGAATACTGGCAGTAGGTTTATGCAATTATTATTGTTACTAAATGAAACAAGGAGAAATAAAATGCATGTAATGAAAAAAATTAATCACCATAGTGCTTAATAATCACCATCTGATCCTGCCTTCAGGAAACTGGGTGAAAGTACCCAAATAAAACTTGGAAGAACAGCATTCCCCTCCGATCTAGGTACTACGTGCAGAAATAGAGTCCCAAGCCTGATACAACCTGCTCTTTGCTACCAAGAGTGATCTGGCCATTTCAGTAACTAATTGAAACCCAGATGTTAAACCTGCATCAACACATCTCCTATACCATACTTGACTTAATGCAGCGTTCCCAATACAA
>JAVJGI010000003.1:9064228-9082243 GCA_035590275.1 Ibycter americanus
ATTTTCAACTTTTTATTCTATTTTTGTACCTGTAAAGACTCACTCTGCAAGTGCCTGTGGCATTTACTCCATGAGTGATGAACATCTGACGAAAAGCAGCAGCAAAGTAAGAATCCCTCCTGGTCCTCAACTTTCCCCTATCTCAATCTCTGGCAGATTGACAGTGGTTTAAATTAGGAGAAGTAATAGGGTAAAAATACTATCCTGAATTTATCTAGTACTTTTCCGCTAGGTAAATCAAAGGACATTTTATTTATTATTTTATAAAAATAAATAAGTACTTTGGAGATGAAAATACAGAGACACGATCACAGTCAAAAATATTATATTCAAATTGCAAGAGCCTAAAAATGTTCCATGCAAGTGGGAACCAAATTCTCTCATTTCCCAAATATGTTTTAAGCTCTGTACAGCTGATGTAAAACAAGGACTATTATCCATTTCCCACCAGCGGTCTGAGGCTGTCAGCCCACAACAGAACCAGAATCCAAAACGCTACTCTACTTTTGAAAAACTAAAATCCTACTGACAACGCTTTACGAAATCCAAGCCTGCTGTCCCATTTTTAGCTCTAATTCCTATTTATTCTTTCACCCTTTCCCAAGATGGAAGAAAAAATTAATTGTAGCTGATTGTTCACAGACTTGATTTTCAGAGAGTTAGATGGCATTGCGTTACGCCAGAAGAAAAAACATGAATAGGTTGTGGTCTTGTGCATTTGAAATTTATTATAAAATATTATCCTTTCAGATGACTGTTTTCCACAACTGCATGTATCTTTCTTTCTGCACTGCCTGGTGGTACAAACACCCCTTCGCTTTGCTAACTGAAACGCTCTCAGCAATGAAGCTGAACTCAGGCAAAATCATCAGTGCAGTGGTCACCCATCTTTTTCCCACTTACAGAAATTTTCCTTAGATGTTTTCCTCAACAGGTGTGTGAACCCTCGTACAGCAAACAAGTCAACTAACACTAACCCGGCTTCTCTCAGTTACCTTCCACTCATGGCTTCAAAGCCATTCATAGACTCTGTCTAGATAAATCACGCAATGCACTCCTAGCAAATACGACCGCAACTGCTACTGTTGTGGGCAAACCATTTATTTTCAACCCAACCTTCACAGAAACCACCTTTTCTTCAAACAGCCTGGCTGAAGCCAAGGATGCCTGAGCATGTACGACAGGGTCGAGCCAAAAGACAGAGCATGCAAACAGATCTCCCACGTCATCCCAAAGCCTTGTTTTCCATTCTTGAAGCCATCAACTGAAACACAATGTGAAACAGAGTTACCGAAACACATTGCCAGCTCATTCATAATCACTGGTTCTTCTTCCCCACCGAATGCATAGCTAACAGCAAGGGCTGTCATGGGAAGGGAATCAGATAGTAAGTCTGGCACAGCCAGATGGTCAGGATAGAAACACAGAGCAAGCACACAACTAACCACCACTGGTCTCCTCTTGCAGCACTGAAGCCCAAATGCAGGCTAGCACCAAACGCCCCGAGAACAGCCTACCTGAGCTTCTCTGAAGCGCAGATAAATTTCCACGTGCTTCATGAGAAAGGTGACCTGGCGCTCTCTGCCCACAGCTCTGCTCGATGAGCGGCTCCGAGGGGGCACGAGCCACGCTCGCTGGTGCTCCGGACTGCCTCGGATAGGGGCTGGCAGAGGGGTTGCTCTCTTGCCTGTACAAGCATTGCTCGAGTGTTAGAGCTAAGATGCTGCAATATTTCTTTTGTTCCAAAAAGTGACTGCCTTTCCCTACCCGCCTCCCCAGGAAGCGAACAGCCTTGTGTGCATCAGCAGGAGCGTCAGCGTAGTTTAGGCTTGTGGTATGGACCGCTCTGCGGTCTTGGGAAATCAGAAGAGCTGCTTTCTCCATTAGACATCCTCTGGTGTCTCTGTTGTGCCTCTGCCTTTAACAAAGATTGATGTGACACACGCAGCCTGCTGAAGTAGCAGTACATTTTTTTTGCGTGCCTCCAGAACACAGCCTTGCAGGTTACGCTAAAACTGCTGCTTAAATCCATTTTTAACCTAGGGAAATTACTCCAGATTACTGTGTTTAACATCCTGTAAATAAATTCCTAGGTGAAAAAAGCTTTTAAAATTCATGAAATGAAATTATGATGTAAGCTCAGGTTGAACAGCCAGCTTTCGCTGGATGCTATTTAGAGTTTTTATTCCCTATCACAAAAGCATCCCCATTACACACCCTGACACTTCGCATGTGTATTGACAGACATGAAGTCCGGTGGCTGTTTTAATGCACAGCAGTTATATCCTTGGACTATTTATATTAACACACACTGGGGCTATTTTCCCACCTTAAAGGCAATTTATAGCATACAAGTATTTTTTGGAGGCAGAGAAATAGATCATCTTCCCTAAGAACATGGTTAGGAAACAGCTTCTCCTGCCATCTGCCATGGTGCTTTCCCAGCAAGGCAGAAATGGAATTTCTGAGACCTCTTTATGAATAAGCAATACAAGACTCATGAGATGGGATAGTTTAGCAGCTTCCATAAAGGCACATCACCTGGAGACGGCGACAGTTCAACCCGGGTCCCTTGGCTCACACATGACCTGCTGCCGCCTCTGCTACAGGAGCGGCGTGCCACTTCCCAGCACTAACAGCTCTCCCCACCTTACCCCCAAAAAACCTGTCAGGAAAGAAAAAGCCTAGCAAGTTTTTACTTTGGCCTTTGAAGTTCTTCCTTGGCTGACTGATGCTCGCCCATACATAACTAGAAGAAAAGACTTCCATTGTGCCGCTCTTTACACCAAGCGTATTATGCTCCAGACAAAAGCTTTCGAGTCTAACTTTTAAACACACCTCTCTTTAGGGTGTACTGTTTCTAAGCCATAAAATCTTTTTTTGTTAATTTAAAAAAAAAAAAAAATTAGACAGCTTTTCGCCCTCAGGCAATCTACCCTGCTTGATAGGGGTTTTTTGTATCAGTTTTTGCAAACATATACCACAGGCGCACAGCAGTTCGCAACACAACAGCCAGGTTCTCATCCACAGAAATACAGTTATTTTTCCCCAATATAGTCTCCAGTGGCTTATCCAGCCCAGCTTTAAACATGAAATGCAACCATTGTAGGAACTCCCTGGTTTTAGATGAGACCTGGTGAATAATCCCTCTCCCTGAAAACATCTCCAACATCTGGCAACTTGCTGCTATTTGCAGGGTCTGTGCGCTGGGTCAGGGCAGGGATGCGGGAGCAGGGCAGGGGGTTAAGCAATGAACATGCTCAGCACCTGCTTGCTCTCTGCCTGATTCTAATCAGTATTCTCCCCTCATGCCCAGGAATGCTAGAATTCCCCAGTTTCCTCAAAAAAACCAACACTTTTTCCCCCTCAAGGAAAGGGCGGGGGAAGGCAGAGAGGAAAAAAAAATCCCTCTTAGTTTAGGGTCTGACCAAATTTCATTAAAGACAATGCAAGTCTTGCCATTAAATTCAATAGGCTTTTTTGAGGTTTATGAGAATTCTCACATGCTTGACACTATTAATTAGAGGAATTAGTGGTGTTAAAAAACACAAAACAAAACCCACAATTTTACTGTTTAAAAAAACCTACTGTAACAATGCCATTTTCCTTGAAACTCTAGAAATCAGTAAAAACTATTTGCATCAGCAACTCTGGAATTCAAATCTTGCCTTACTGCAAGTTGTACTGCAGTTGCACATCTAAAAACTTTTCTTTTTTAAGACCTGTTGACAAGTTCAAGCCAGTCTATCAACTGGAACTGGCTCCTCAGTTTTTTGGCTTATAACTTTATGTCCAAGTCACTAGACTATTTCTCTCTGTCAGGAAAAATATTTATCAAAGAAAGTACAGATTTCATTTTTAAAAAGTTCAAAAACAAACCAAAACAGTTCATCTCTAACCAGTGTGTATAACACAAAATCCCACCACTGAAAAATGCATTGGTGCATAAAGATTTTGAAAGCTACAGCTTTAAACTATAAATACTAGCAATAAACAACAAAACAATGTGTAAAGCATGATTTTTGTCTCCTTTTTCTTCTCAGTTCATATTTCTATTTTAATAAGCATATTTGGGAAAAAAAAAATCCAATTTAAAAAGAAATAAATTTTTTAAGCAGCTATCCCGAAGTTACAATACACTCTTAGCAAATGCAAAAACAGTGCAAGACCTGCGTGCCCAGTCACAACCACAGAAGTTTCAAGCACTGAATATTTGTGTAGAACCAAAGATTATTTAAATATATTATTGAATAGACTTTCCACACCACAAATCTGAGAGAATTGCAGGCTATTCATGGGAAACTCAGCAAAAACCAGCAAAAACTATGTATCATTAATTGCTGTACTCCAGTAAACACATTGTGACTCAGAGCACCAATGTAAATTGAGACAACACCTCTGAATCCATGAGCTTAATCCCAGACTAGTTATCGATCTGCTTTTCTCGTAAACAATAGTAATAGAAGTATTAGAAATAAAAATGCTGATTCTTGAGCTACTTCATCAAAACACACTCACCTGCTGCTCCGAGCCAGGGGTCACTGTTCAGCGCAGAAGTGCCCCACAGCAAGGGCCACTGGACCAGCGGGCACTCACTGGCCCCCTACAACCATCCTAGTGTTTCCCCAGCTCCGCAGCCCTAAGGCTAGAAGCCCAGCCGCCATTCCAAGGACAGGTTACAATCCTTCCTAGCCACAAAGCATTCATTCAAAAATATCATTTCATCTGGATTTGCAGTTTTGATAGGTGAGCTACTGCAGCTGAACCCCTATAGCACTTTTGATTTCTGGATCCCAAACATTTAGAAATACCATTAAGGAGGAAAATATCATTGGTCCCATCCCTAACAAAAAACTAAAACAAAAAACAAAACGCACAAAGATACAGAGAGCAGATTTAGCCAAATAGGAGCAGCTGACACAGACAGATCACCTATACTCCAGCCCCTTCTCCACTGCACACACTGCCAGGATGCACAGCAACAGGAGGGAAAAAATAAAAATTAAGGGGAATGCAGAAAGCAAGAAACAGCAGCTTCTAGGATCCTGTTCTGGGGGATCACAGCACAGACCAGAAGCTGGGGAAGGGGAGCGAGAGGTCCCATCTCAGCTGGCTCCAGGCACAGGCAACACACAAAGTCATTCTAAGAAACACAGAGTAAATTCTACCAACTCAAACCAGTTCTCTTCTAAACCAAAGGCAACTCTTCTAGCACTGAGTTTGCTACGACCACATTTTTTTCTTGTTTGTTTGTATTTAGGGGTATCACTTACTTCTAAACACATTACTCACCAAGATCACTCTTTCCTACTCAAAAAGGGTATTAAAAAATCTCCCTCATCCCACCCCAAAGATGCAGAACCACACTCACTGCAGCCCAGTAACAAGACTGTTACAGCCTGTGGAAAGATGCCTTTGGCAGCCCCTTTCCCACAGCTGTGGGAACTTCAGCAGCAAACCAGCACCAGCTGTGCCATCGGGGGGAAGCCACTGAGCCCAAATCACTGGGACCTAAGGCATCTACTCAAAGAGCTGAATGTCACCAAGTGCAAAACACCACCTACAAAGCACAACTGTGACAACAACATCACCTAGAGAACACAGCAGTCCTGAGGAAGACTTAAACCTCACGTTAAAAAAAAAAAGAAAAGCACTTACAAGCCCTCCAGAAGATAAAGGCAGAGCAAGAAGCTCCATGGGCTGGAAACAGGGCAGCACCCAGCTCCCACCTAGGCTGGGAGCCACCCCTGAACATGAAAGTACTGCACCCAGCCCTGAATCCCACGGGCTCCCCTCGCTGCTCCAAACTCGCACTCAGAGAAACACAGTGGGTCTTCTAACCAAAGGACCCAGCCCTGCAAAATGGGTCCCGGGTACCCCAGGGGCATGCCACCCCTCAAACCCCCTGAGGCTAAAACAGGAAGAGTAACAGAGCAAGAAAACAAAGAGCATCCAAAAGCGTTCCCGCTCCGCCATCCTGGGAAACCCATCACTCTGTGTGCTCTCCCCACGCCAGCCAGGGGCCAAAAAACAAGCACCAGGTGGCCTTTCTTTAATAGAGTGACTTTTCTGCATGGTAACACCCAAGACTGGAAACAGATGAGCCCCTAGTCCGCTCTTCGATCACCTGGAGGATCTTTTTTTCCCCTTATAGGACTCTTCTGGAGCGTTTTATTTTTTATTTATAACAACCATTATCAGGATTCAGATACTAGATGTATTGAGGACTCTTAACACTCACTCTAATTTTTGTCTCTCATATACTCTTCCAAGGCTGACAAGCCTGTTCCTGATGTCAGATTAAGAGAAACATTTATGTCATCAATCATCATTCCATCTTTTCAACTGCCAGCACAGGAGAAATACAGTAACTTTGAATCTGGGCTTGTTTTAAGTTCCTCCTCAGCCAGGCAACCTCTCCGAGTTTGGAAAAAAACCCTCTTTATGCCTGTCACAGTGCAGGGTTTGGGAACCATCCGAATTAGAGTTCCCGATCCTTTCCCAAAATTTCATTGGCAGTGCCGATTAGGATGAAAGGTTGCGGGGAGGCACACAGTTTGGGGGGACAGAGCCGTGCCTCCCAGGGTGATACCCTTCAGCCGGGGAGGAGACAGAGCAAGCAGCACTGCCTCCCATCCTGCTGGCACTGGGGGAGCAGATTAGTTACAGAGCTTCTTGCAGCACAGCGTCAGGGGGTTTGTTTGCCTTTTTTTTTTCTTTTTTTCTTTTTTTTTTTTTTTTGCTAAATCATGTGTTAGAAAATTTTTTGAGTGCAGTCCTCTAAAACAGCTCTTTTTAATTTGCTCTGCTTTTAACATTTTAACTACACTTACTTGCCGTGTCAGATATCTTATTTACCAATGAAAATAGATGTTTAGTGCTATAAAGCCCAGCCAAGTCTGAGAAAGTAAGTTCCCTCAAATCTGAAATGTAATTAAACTTCCATATCAGGGCCACATTCAATCCGAAGCAAACTGCACAGCCCCGCTGAGAGCAGGGGATTGTCCAGATGTAAATGACGGGACAACTTGGTCTCAAGAAAGCTTTTAAACATAGATGGGAAAGGAACTAATAAAAAGATAAACAAAATGTCTGCTGTATGCAGCCATTTTGCGTTTTCACCAGGAGAAGTGACCATCCCAAGAGCCTGCAATATTCTCACTGCTTGCGTCCCCGCTGGGCACCAGCTCAGCGCAGGCTGGCCCGCGTCACCTGCCCCGGCACACGCGGCGTGCGGGCTCCACGCCGTTGGGAGGAGGTAGGCAAGCGGTTTTAAGGACTTTTTTAAAGGTAGCACTGTATTTGTTGGAAAACAAATTGTGGGTGCTAAAGCAACAGGCGTTTGGGTGCTTTTCTGTATAGCTGCCAAACATTTGAACATTTTTGCTTGATCGTGTTGATTTAAAACGGAGCGGGTCCAATCGACTGCGCTAAACCATGGATGAACCCGCAGGGCTTTTTCCTAACTGCAACATCTATTGTACGATCTTCTAAATAGATTCCTAAATGTTTTCTTCTATTACTTTCCAGTTCCACAGACAGCAGTAAAGAACACAGTTAAGCTATATACTAGTCACATAATAGCTACCATAGGCAGCAAGAGAAGTTAGAGCACACCATGCCTTTCTCTGCACCATAAGTATTAAAAAATTTACAGAAAAATGTGTAGACCTGCCTCCCTCCAAAATACTGCACCATAAAGGTTTGATGAGTACGCACTTAAAACATGGCTCCTTGTGTAAACAGTCCATAAATAACTTCTCTGGCTTTGGTGAAACTGTTAGAAGTGGGTAAGTTAAACGTGCAGGGTGGTAGTTATTCGAAACTATCCCTTCTTACATGTAAATACACATGATCTAATTCAGTGTTTGCTCGCACACCAGCATCAGCCCATCAGCTGCAGCAGAGTTAGTCTTAATTTGTGCCTTGGCAAATGGAATTCCCAGGATTTTTTTTCCCCCCCAAAATCTGTACTTTGCAGGATTTCACTGGGAAAATAACATATTTCACTTTCCGTTTTCACATTTCTCTAGCTAAAAGTTTGCCACTTCCCTTTTTTCTGTCAAAATACGTCCTTTCTGAAAACAACTTATTTTGCTGTTCATGAAACCAGTGGAAACCTGACTTCCAGCTGGTCCTGTGCAGGCTTTTTCTTGCCACTCAGCCTGACGGCAGGGACTGGGTAGGTATCAGAGTGTTCACTGGGACACTGACCCCCCCCCAGCTCACGCTCCAGCCCTTCAGCTCTTCACACCGGATCAAACCGCCAGCCCTTAGGTCAAAATGAAAAGGAGCTCCTGCCACACCATCTTCAGTAAAAAGGGATTTTCTGTGGAAGCGCTCCCTGCTACTCCGTTAGCCTGGTTTCTATAAAACCTGTCTATGTCCATCTCCACCTTTCTCCGAGCCAAAGACGTGGCAATGGGAAGCAGTTTTAAGCCCAATTTGGTTACATTGAGCACGTTGGTGCTACTGCCTCGCAGGGGGTATACGGGTTATACATCGGTTACATTTTTAACAGAGAGTAATTTTGCCAGAAGAACTGTAGTTGTTATTGCTTTTCTGGGCTGGTATATGGAACAGATCCCAATTATATTGGCATGAGCAGTCCTACTCATTTAAATACAGTGAATAAGATTTGACGAGGGCTGAATAAGCTGTCTGCTCTCAGAAATGTCAGCTGCATACAGTTTATTCCTCGTACTATTCAAACCACAGTGATCTATGTGACTTTATATCTGATAAAGAAATTACTACATACTCATTTTTGGGTCAGACATCCAACATGAGGCATATCATAAATACAAAAATCCTTAAGACAGATCCTTATATGGGCTTCTGCACGATATAAACATTGGTCATGTTTGGCAAAGTCTACATCCAGGCAAATATCCATTTAAACAAAACAAAAATCAAACAGTAGAATGTCTATCACCGTCCTCACCGCAGCTCTCCATGGAAATTAACAAGTGCGAGTTCATGGACTTTAAGGAAATTTGTGCCTAAAATTCTTTCAAAGAATTTTAGCTGTTACTCTGGGGCGAAATGTCTCCTAAAGTAGCCAAGTACTTGTAAAGTATGCGCAGACCGATATTTTATTCAGCAATAACCAGAGAAAACGAAAACAGAGTGTATTTAAGAAAGGGAATGATAAAATGCTGATTTAAAAAAATTCTGGTTTAGCCCTTTACTCTGCTGTTTGTCACTACAGCAGAGGAGGCTCGCCCACATAAAAATCAATGCCACACCAGGAGAGTCTCTCTGGCTTTACCAGAGCCTTACTACTGCTTGTGAAACTAAATTTCTGTGTCCAGATATGCCAGTGGAAGCAGAGAGACCTGGATCTAATGCTCACATACCCTGCAATTCAGATGAAACTTCATATCATAATTACAAGCCAACGTAGCACATCCAGATTGCACAGCATCTTCTACTGAGGATGTGGTGGAATATATTTTACTATCTCTGAAATAAGTACAGCTTTCTGTAATGCAACAAGGAGCCGATTATTCTCAAGGATTCTTGCTTGCTTTTCCACACAGCCTGCCTGATCCGACTTTTCTCCCTTTTTTGAGAAGGAGCAGTACAACTGTCCTCGCTGAGGCAAGGGAGGTCCATAAAATCAAAACCGAAGAAAATGCAGAAAGAAATGCTGCAAGCTCGTTTGTGTCCCCTTTATACTGAGGGCCCAATCTGGACAACTGGCTGGCTTCTCAAACTCCCTTTCTTTTATTGGCAGCCCTGGACCATTTATCTTCTATGTGATTTGGTATACAAAGACAACTTTTTTTTTTTCTTTCCCCCTTTAGGCTACATTCATCAAAGATTACAAGCAACAAAATTAGTTTTATTAAAATTGAGTTAAATACCATGTATTTTACTTGTTGTAATAGTAAAATTTCACCATGCATTGTATGCTAAAACTAAAGATTCAAAGAAAGCCAAATCCAATAATGTTAAAGAAAAACTCCCCACAAAACTGTAAGAGTGTACAGTGCATACATCCAACAGACCATGCAAAATAAGGATTCCATTCAAATTTCACATCTCATTAAAGACAATTTGGCCATTAATCCATAGGGGTTTAGGAGCAAAGAAGGATTTTCCAAGACAGATAAACTGAAATGATCCTCCTTTGATCTCTGAGGTTAAGAATCAGCAACAATGGAAGATGAACAAGGGGCAGAACTACTGGCCTTTTTATGTGCCACAATGGCATCGGCAAACAACTACTTAATCAATATTTGGCCAGGGACACTGAAAACTTCCTTTTCAAATTTTAATTCCTTGTTGTAAAACAACTGTAGGGCAACCAGCAAGATAAGACATTAAACTGACTGCTTAATTGCCTTTTACTGTCTTACTAGTTATATATGCACATTCTTAATAGTTCGTGAATCTTTATTTACTAGGGTGAATAAATGACCTGTCAACAATTACATCAAACTCCACTAACTAAATAATCTCAGCGCATAACACACTTTAACTCTAATGTGTCCTCAGTGAGTTTTAATTTCATTACGCTCCACTTTTTTTTTTTTTTTCCTAGGCAGAGTGATTTAAGCTGAATTAGTTTAACAGCATGGGGCAGGACTACTCCAGGGCAAGTAAAGTAAAATGCCGTGCTCACACTATGCTAAACAAGGTCTTGTGGTGAATTATGTTACTGTACATCATTTTTATTAGCCAGAGAGCTCAGTGCTTGGGGAACACTTGGAAGTGTCCTGCATTTTTATTTATATATTTTGTTCTTTCTCTAGCCACATGTGTTTGTTACATGGGATTTAAAGTGACATTTACATGGAGAAATTCACATTGACTGGCTTGCTCTGATTTATTGCTTTGCGTTTCACTCAATTTCTTCTTAAATTAACCAGGGAGCACTTTGTAGTTCTGCTTCATTTCCCAATGCAGTTTTATTACACAGCTCTGGGGACTCGCGATAATTTATCACTATCAACTTTATTGGCTTCCCTCTTCTCAACCCTGTTCCAATCCTTATCAATAAGTAAATCTAATACCAAACTAAACCTTTCCCAAGTAAGTGTTAGATAAAGGTGTTGTCTTTGGTACAACAGAGAATTACTTTCCAAAATCAGACCCTGTGATAAAATAATCTGTGTTAAGGGTTTCATCAGCATCAGCTTCTCCTTTCAGCATTAATTTCTAATTGGTTTTTTTATCTAATTAAACCTCTGTCTGTCCGTCTGCTGAGTCCATCACTACCTCCATGAAAACACAAAGATCCTTGCCCTCGATAAGGGTTTTGCCAGAGCGTTTCACTCGGGATTGGAGTCACACTCTTGTTTGGTGGGTACTTTCTATTAACAGAATAGAACAAATTCAGGCCCCATTCCTGCCTGCCCCAGCCCACGTGAGTAACTTTACACACATGAATAGGCCCTTTGAGTGGGGCTCCTTGCCGTTACCCACGTATGACAGCGTCTGCAGAACTGGAGGTCTGACACCCGATCCAGTAAATCCATTTTACATCCTAAACCTGAGGATTTGCCCCAGAGCTGCAGTTGCTCAGCACATTACAGAGCTGGTTTCAAGAAAAGCCTGATCTCTACCATGGTAAATTCCTACTGACGTCAAGGATTTTGCAATTGTAGGAGAATCCAGAAAGCCAAAGATAAAAATCACATTCTTGGAGCCAGTCCTAGCCACACCGAAGTCGACCCACCATGTTTCTTGCCTCAGCCTTTCCAGAACGGCACTATGTAAATCTAATCGACTGTCAGAGCTACCAAGTAAGATGCAAACTTGGGTACAAATTCAAGTTAACAGAGGTGAAGAAATCCTGATATTTGCTAAAATAACATTTGCCTTTGTTCTAGATATATGCAATTAGAAGAACTGGAAAGGATGCCCACAGCAGTTCTGTTTGAATAGGCGCTGACTCTTTTTAAGTCGAAGAAAGTGTCCCTAAGATGGCAAAACATGCAACCCCATTAATGAAATCATGATTTCAAGAGAGGGATATGATGTTTCTGTAATTACTTCAGAGAGCCGCTGCTAGACTGAGTAACACCCTTTGTTCCCACAGCTGGAAGTATTACTAGTGCTTATGTAAGGCGATTAGCGTGCAGTTAGTCTGACAATTAGCACTCTCCTCAAAGTCCCCAAGCTCGCCTTCAAGACAGGAGGGCATGGGCTGCTCCCCGCATCTCTGGAGCAGCAAACCCTGCTCTGAAGTCACTCAACACACAAACATTTAGCACCTTTCTGAAAATGCTCAGCACGCTGGGACATGGCTTTCTGGCTTGGTGTTGAGGTCATTATTGATCCTTGAGGTCATCAGTTATTATTATTAGCTCAGAATAATGATTTGGAAGCAGGAGCCTGGCCCAGAGCCCCACAGCGACAACCGGTCCGGCAGAAGAAACAAAGCTGTGCTGGGGCTTGCGTGGCATCTCCTGCACTGATCTGCACCCGTGCAGCGCCTGGTGCTTCTGCCCAGGGCAGGACTCTCACACGCTACTGGGATATGAGGAAAGAAAGGGGGAAAAAGACAGAAAATCTGTTAGCACTACCTGCCTTGAGCCAAATCCTGGAGTCACCGGGGAGTTTTTTCTTAATTAAGCACTATTTTCTTGTCAGCTCTGAGAGGCTCAGAAACACAATTCTGTTCCAGTTACACAAGCAGATTTCTTAGACCTGCTACTGACCAAATATGTAAAGTACTGTACAAAATTCCAGTCTCAAGAAGATAATTGCCTGCAGCCAGAGTCATCGCATTTCAGTAAGTGAATCTTTACTGGGCACGCTGAGCAGGGAACACATTGATTTTGCTTCTCAGCCTAAGACGCAACAGTATTTCGCACAGCCAGTAGGTCCTCTCACCACTGCGCCCTGGGACAGGACACTGAAGCAAAATCCCGACGAAACCTGCCTCAGAAAATCACAGCCAAAACCTAACTCAGCATCTGCCTCATCCCGTGCACTGGCCACTAACCCAGCAGCCTATGATGTAGAAATGAATGGCATGACTCAAAGTGATATCTGGTGCCTGCATGTTAATCCCGTTCCTTAATAAACTGCCTTTATTAGTTTAACAACCTAAAAATAACCGGCTGCGTGATACTGACCAACCCTAATCAAAACATCTGCAAGCCCATCTAGCCCCAGCTACCCTTCAGATCATGTGCCACCACTTCAAAGCCTGTGCATCAAGTCAGTAATTGTAACATTGCATCTAAATATTTAAGCTAGGGGCTGGTAGTCGCGTGTCCCATTTACAGTCAGCATCTGTCCTCTAATTCCATTACAGTACAAAGCAAAAATGTTTCCCAAAACTCACAAACAGGAAAAGCATCACACAGCTAGAGAAGCAGCAGCAGCTTGAACTTTCTAGCTGCTGAGCAGGGCTTTTGTGCTAAGGTCCTTCCCCCCCCCCCTCCCCGCTTCAAACGCCCCACATACACACACAAAAATAGGGGTGGTGCCGAAATTGTATTAATGTGAGCCTCAGGCACACAGAAAAAAAGAAAAGAGGAAGGGGAGGGAGAGGGGGGAAGGGTTTGGTCCAAGATGAAAGTAAGAGGGAAATAAAGGAGGCAATTTAGTCTGCTGTAGCCTGAATTGCTCTCAGTACAGCCAAGGGTAGAGGCTTGGGATGAGTAGGGCCCTTTTTGGACGGGTGCGCATGACTGGGGGAGGATCCGCCAGGACAGGGCCCGGGGGCCAATTCCGCTGGCCGGGAACAGAGGCCCCCTTTGAGGGCGGCCGGGGGGGTCCCGGCCCCCGGCCCAGCCCCAGCCCCAACCCGCTCGCAGCGGGCAGGAGCAGCCCTACACCCCATCGCCCGAGCGCCGAAAGCCACCGGTTTCTGCCAGCAAACAACAGCTATCTGATGGAGGGGGAGTTATCAGATTAGTCAGCAAACCATGCCGCACACAACTCCCGCGCAAGGTACAAGCAACTCCCTCTTCTGTAGCGGTTATGCTAAAAATATGCCCTGCTGTGCCATATAAAGGCACAAAAGTTCCTCTCTCATGTTCTTTATTTATAGATTATGCCTTTAAGAAAAATTTATCACACATGCAGAAATACAGATATGCCGTTATAGAATTAGGCGCTTCCTGATACGCACTGTGACAAGCAAGGTTGCCTTTAAATATAAATCCAGAGTCAGGGTAGGGGGTGACGCTGGCAGAGGTGCCGAAATACAGCAAAGTGGGCTGTACGTGTGGCATCTGCAAATGCCAGCGAGGGAATCATATTTAAGTGTCCATGAACAGAGGCTGAAACAGAATCACAGCAGGGCACAGGAAAGTTTACCTGCACTTTAGATGTGATGGGAGAAACCCCAAGCCACATGACATACTGTTTCTATCGCACATTTTTCAGAAAGACCATGTTTCTCCTCTCTCTAGTCCCACTCTGCTGTAAGTACTCCCCAAATCTTGAATTAGCTACCATTAAAACGACAACCGTTATCCTTGCCCTCGGAAAAAAACATCTCTCCCCAAGCCACCCAAATGCCCGCGGTGAGGAGGGGATTTCAGGCAACACCAGCAAACACGCAGCACCAGCTGTGTGCTCCTGAGCAGGAGAGCGATTCCCTGCTCCACACTCAGCCCCGGGATTTGCTTTCTGACCAGTCCCACAGCCTTCCCTTGTGTCTCCCTGCACCCACGCTCCTGCTACCGGCATACCTCAAGCCCCTGAGACCACAGCTATAAAAATTACTCGTATTGCAAAAGATTCCAGGCTTTTTTCATGCCGTAACGTGGAGCGCTCCCATGGAGAGCCCTCGGCGGTGAGCTGCCACGCGAGGGTTTTGCTGTGCACCGCCGGCGTGACCTTCGGACACCCTGTGAGCAACCCAAGTGTCAGAGAGGGCATCCAAGGCACCCTCTGCCACACCAGGCCTCCCAGCCAGGCTGGTGGGCGCAGGCAAATACGATCCTGCAGCATCAAAATCCCCAGGAGCACTGCCAGTTATTTCAGTAAGAGAGCAGGATCTGACCTGATGATTTTTATAGACAGAGTGAAATCGAAGCTCCTCTGCTGGCAGTGGGAGCTGAAGCAGAACCTTTTTGTTGACCAGATACAGAAAGTAGTGATGGACTTATTTTACAGCTATTTTTTTCCTGTCATGAGCTCACTAGTGTGTTGTCCCTATAGTACCACACTATACGTAGGGCATGTGTATGGTAACAAATCCTTTCTCGAGCAGCAGCTCTCTCACACTGCAGCATCCCAGCCACCCCAGTAATAAGATTAAGCAACAGCTTGCTAGTCAAGGAGGGGGAGCAGGCATGGCTGGGGGGAAGAGCACACTCTCCCTCCAACTGCCAAACCTTCCAAGGCACTGTCACAGAACAGACGGGATTATCAAGCTGCCGTTTGCATGGAACTGCCCGACCACATTCATGCAGCAAAATCCTGCATGTGCAAGGACAGGATAGGGCTGTGCTACCCCATTTAGTCAAGGGGAATTTTGCCACTGATTGAACTCAAAAGAAGCAAAGAGGGCACTTGAGTCCACAGAAAGCGAAGGAGAGGGTACGTGGCAGGACAGAACGCAGCTTCCTCATACGACTGTGGCGGGGGCCACAAGCCAGCCCCCCTTCACAGCAAGGCACCGCCAGCCTCAGCGCTTTCCCCGCAGAAGTCTCGGCGCTCCCCTGGGCTGGAGGGCAGCAGCCGTGTGCCCAGACACTGATTTATGGCAGATCAGGAGCCCTGCTTTAAAAAGGAGGGAGTCAAAGAACAGGAAGACTGTTTCAAAGAGAAGTAGAGGGGTGGGTTATATTGATAATATTTTTTCTCTTGCTGTCTCAATTAATTACTCTTTGTTCCATAAAGCAGGGAGATTATCAAGGCTTCCTATCTTCTGCTTCTAATCTCTATTGAGAAATTCAGGAAGGCAGAAAAGCTAGTTATTTTAACAACTAGGGCACCAAGTTTAGCTATTTTTCCCTTGCCACACACCCCTCTCAGAAGAGTCCTCTGCCGAAGAAGATACTGGAGGAAACTCTGGACTCATCACACAGGGGCAGCTAGACTGTGCAATCAAACTGTGCTTTCTGGCCTTAACCTCTTACTTGGTTAGCATCTTCTGCGTGTTTGTTTTAGACACATCCACACAAACAGAGACAGGCAGAAGATGAGGCTTGCCTGGAAGCTCTAATAACAGAGTTGAAAACTAAGTTTGGGGAGTGTTTTTGGGTTTGTTCCTACACAACAAGGAGATATCCTACTGTTAAAGAACAGGTTTCAGTTGTCCTTCCTGAATGGCACTCGGCATCTCTAGATGTTTAGAAAGGTTAGAAACATTTTTTAGGTAAAAACAGCTACTTTTTCCACAGCAGAGAGTCCATAAAACTGCGTGGAGCATCAGCTATTAGCGGCTCATTGAATAATTCATCCCTCATTGCAAGCCCATAATGTCTTTTCTCAGCCTTTTGTGGGGCTGTTTTCTCTTCTTTTCTCCTTGAATTATAAAAAGGTTGCCTTCTTTTGTTCACATCAAGCTGCTGCTAGCTGAAGCTTTGTCTGTGCAAAGCCAAAGTGTGAGTTTCAATGGACTCCCCCCTCTTTGTTTTCCAAGTTCATCTCCAAGTGTAGATTGTGTATAGAAGGCCTTCTTTGTAAAAGCTGGAAAAGTTGTACAAATGTTTGACCAGCTCATTTGGTACTTTTGTCTCGCCTTCTCCAGTGCCTGTGCATGTGCTGGGCAGCCACTTCCAGGCACAGGCCGCCCAGCCGGGCCCTCGCCTGCCCCTCTGCTCCAGCCTGGCCAGGGTGCTGGGCACCACCACAGCGGGGGCAGCAGCTGCCCCCACCCGGAGCAGCACTTCGCCTCCGCCTTGTTCAGGTTGCAACCTCCTCACAGCCCTGGCCAACCACCAACACAAGCTTTTCCCAGCAGTCTTAAGAGGAGAAGGAATAAAATGCACGGCTCCCTGCCCTGCCCGCCAGCCGCAGAGACTCGAGGCTCCACAGCCTTTGGCTACATCCACCTCTCCCGCATGGCTGCGGCCTTTTGCTCGGCTTGGGCTGGGAAAGCAGCCTCTTCGTGGCCGGGCCAGGGGCTCCGCAGCTGGCTCTACCCCGCCCAGCTCCCTGGCCTCCATCCCTGCTATTGAAAGCCAATCCAGCGGCGACCCCCCATCTTTGCCCCCACTTCTGTGCCTTTCCTGCACACAGCAGGGTCGTACCGGTGGGGGAATGGGATGGGATGTGGCAGCCACCCCATCGGGGCTGGCTCCTCGCCCTACACCTCCCGCTGCACCGGCCTCAGGACAACCTCCGGGAGCAGGGGAGCGATACCCACCAGCACCGGGGCTGGCACTGGCCGGTCCCAGGGCTCCACGGAGAGCGGGAGGGGGGAAATGGGACTTTACCTCTTTCACTGAGGATGCCGTCAATGCTGTGCTTGGCCTTCTTGTCGCCTTCCTCCACCTCTTTCCTTTCCAGCTCGGCCTCCTCTTCCTCGCCTTTCCCAAACTTGCTCCGCAGGATGCGGCTGATGGAGCTCACTTGGGGGGAGCGCAGAGCTGTGACCGGGCTCGCCCCCAGCACCCCCCCGCGGCGGCCGGGCCGGGCCGCGCTCTCCCTGCAGCGGGGCTGCCCGGGGTAAGATGGCAGGCGAGCCGCAGCAGCTCCCGGCTCCCTCGCGGGGCTGCCCGTAGCCGAGATGGCGGCAGGGCGCTTCAGAAGCGGCGGCGGGCGAGTACCGCTGATGTCAGCGCGGGAGCGCCCGCACGCCGGGAGGGCTGGAACGGTCCCTGGCGCGGCTCCCTCAAGACCCTCCCGTTTCACACGGTTTCGCCCCCGGGCGCGGAGGCCACAGACGACCCGTTCTGAAGCGCGCTCCCGCCCCTCCGGTGCGCCCGAAGAGCCAGGCGCAGGGCGGCGGCAGCCCGTCTCCTTCTTAGTGCTGCCCTTAACAAAGATGGCCGCCCACGTCCGCCGCCTCCAGCCCTAGCTCGGCCGGCGCTGGCAGTCGCTGCAGGCTCGGCGGCGAGTCCCCGCCGGCCAGGGCAGCGCTCCCCGGGCGCG
>JAVJGI010000003.1:9100786-9115367 GCA_035590275.1 Ibycter americanus
GCGGCGGGAGCGGGCAGTGGGTGGGGGGCCCCAGCGTGCCTGGGCCGCGGGGGGGCAGCGGGCGCCGCCAGGGAAGGGTTAAGCGGGGGGACCGGGCGCTGGCGGGGGCCGGGGGCTCGCAGGGGCAGGTAGCTTGCTGCCCTTCGGGAAGAGGCTTCTGCATCTGCGCTGGGATGTGCTTTCATTGTGCACAAGTGAAAATAAAAGGTATTTTATTTGGAAACCACAGGTGGAAGGAGCTGCGATGTCGCTACGTCCTGACATTGCTGTGAGATTGAGAGCTTTGCCTGGCTTAAGGAAAAACAACGCAAACAATAAAGGATTCGGAGCTTCCCAACGTCACGTGTTAAAGAATCGGATAGATTTCACTAAATCAAATTCCGCTGTGTCGCATCAGGGAAGTCCAGAGTAACTCCATTATCTTCAGATGTAGCACAGGCCATAAAAGTCATTATTGCTCTTTGTAGTTCTGAAAATCCACTTGGGGATGGGGAGAGCTCCAGGCAGGCAAGGCTGGTGCTTCGGGCCCACCGCATCGCCTGCCTGGGCCGGCTGCTGGCAGCCCGGACATCTTCCCCGCACCCCTGCCCTGTGACCGGCTGCTCCAGGTCTGCTTCCCTGCAGATGCCGGGGCAAGCTCGCTCCCCTCTGCAGCCTTGGACCCTTCTCCTGTCCCTCTGTGCCCTCCTCCACACCTTGGACCCTTCTCCTGTCCCTCTGTGCCCTCCTCCACACCTTGGACCCTTCTCCTGTCCCTCTGTGCTAGCAGTTACTTTGCTCTTGGGCCCTGAGCGTTCTTGAAGAGCCAAACCAAATGAGGAAACTGTGGCTTAGAAGGGCTGACTTGTTGGAAAGATGAAAAGGCACGTATTGCTAGCTTGTGGTGGCAGATCTGAAGATTGTCCACAAGTCCTTGGACAATAAAAGTAGCAAAAGAGGGAACTCAAAGATTTTCAGCTTGGCATAAACCGAAATAATGGGATAAAGTCAAACAGAGAAAAGCAGGAACGTTCTCTGTACAGGGAGCCAGATCCTTTTTGTAATTTATCCTAGGAGAGGATTTGAAGTCTGTTAAAAATGTAGCTTCAGTCTCTGAAAAGAAGAAAGAAAATGACTTCTGCTGCCACTGTCCATAGTGCACAGCTATTTCGGCATGTGGAGTCAAAAAGCACCCCTTTTTCAAAGCCCATACCTATTTGCAGCCTTAGAGCTAATCTGCCCCCGTCACTTGGAGGACTTCTCCAGTGTTACTGTTTTCCCAGTGCTGCATATCATCCCTGATGAATTAAGATTGTTTTCATCCAACTGGTATCTTCCATTTTTTGCACTAAATCTTACTTACTCAGGTATTCTTAAATTCTGAAATGTATGTTGCTGATGGTTTGTTTTGTTTTACCCTCCCTCTCCTTTTTTTTTTTTTTTTTTGCTTGCTACTGTTTCCCAGTTACCGTCGTCTTCCTATTTAATTAGTTCATTGTTAAAAGATGTATGTCAAATTATCCCAGGCACCGCCCTTCCACTTAATATTATTGCCACTTTCATAACCCTACGATTTCCAATTAATTTGCAAAACACATGAAAGTCCTTAGATCCAAGGAAATCTGAATTAATTTTTTCAAGTAAAATTTTTTGAGGCACTGTATCAAATGCTTTAATAAGGTCCAGATACATCAGCTGCATTTCTGGTTCAAACTGCTTTGCCCCTGTCTTTTGTGTTCTGAGTTTTCTTATCTGATGTGTATCTGCCTTGAGGTCAACTGAAACTCCACCTAATAATTATATGAAAGTCAGCACTGGGAAAGCTGCTTGTAATTCTGGCAGGGAAACTACACAGAATAGATGGCAAAGTTAAGCATAACTGAAAAAAATATTAAAAAGAAAAAGCTAAATGCAAAGTTGGGATGAAATTTACATTTTTTTATGAAACTAAGAATGAGAAAAAATGGTGCATAGCCACAGAAACTTCCTTGCTCATAATTACGCCTGTGAACACAATACTGTAGGACTAGGTCCTGCACTAGCAAGGTTATCTTGTGCCGTGCGGTCCCTAGAGAATGTTATTCAGTAGAACACGTAAACCACGCGGTCCCCACACCTGGTTAGGTGCTGCTTTTTTTCTATGGATGGGTGCACCTCCTAGTTACCTCTTTGTGTATCTAGTGGCACTTGGGGGTTCTGTCCTTACCCTTTTGGTAGCACAGCAACTCGTGATGACACAGCAAGTCGGTTCATGGAGATGATCCAACTGAACCCTGTTTACTTCTTTATTCTGGAACAACTCGGCAGAGCAGGTTGCTGCCTGGGTGTGCGAGGTCTGCAGCCGGTGCAGGGAAACATGCCGGTGGCAGCGTGGTCAGGAGAGGAAACGAGGCTGGGACCGCAGCGACGGTGATTTATGTACACTTACCTGACTGTGGAACAAAGCCATGAATGATTTCAGCCCTTTTGTCTCTGTCCTGCACAGTGTCATGGGATGTTAAAGCCCAGAGCAAGGCTGGAAAGCCAGCTGTGACAACCTGAAGAATAAACTGTGTTCCTGTACACCCTGGCAGCCTTAGCTGTGTAGGGTGGCGATGAGCTGTAGCTCTCCAGGGGTTTGCAGGCTCACGGGCTGGGTGTTTGCCTTTGCAACACACGCTCCTACTCCCTGCGACGCGGTGCTGCCCTGGCTCCTCCGACGCTCAGACCGACAGAGCGCCCGGCCTGGAGTTGAAGGTGGCTTCTTGGCTGAATTCTTCTGGCGGCTGAATCCGTGATTCTTCGTGAGCAGAGGAGTTGGACCATGAGGACTGGAAAACATCTTCATGTTGAACTTAAAGGCTTCCTAGGCTGGGATCGAAGAGAAGAGAGATTTCTTCAGGTTTCTGGAAGAGTTACCGTATTTGTGAAGATCCAGACATATTTTCTCATTTAGGCACTTTAATTACAATGAGCATTTGCTAGGGACTGTTCCTTAGAGGGACAAATGTATTAGTTATAGTAAAAAAAAAAACCCTGAAATGCAGCTGAGCCGATTCTGAGGGCTGACTTTTGGCTGAACCACTATCAGACACTTTGGATGTTACTCAGCAGAAGTTGCGTTACAAATTCTGAGCAAAAGTGACAAACAATCCTTATGAAATACATATTTTTCCACTTAAAATAATCGTCCTACAGCTGGTAAGAATTGATTTTTAGCGTTTTAAATATTGGGCCTGATTTACCCCATGCGGTGTGCTAGTTTTATGCTGGTGTAAGACTTATCTAAGAGCTACGTGTAACAGTGTGAAATTAACTCAGCGATGAGCCAAGCCCAAAACTTTGTAGAAGAACCCTCCCATTTTTCACAAGGGACATGCTGGCTTACATCCCTGCAGCACTAATGTCTTGTTCAGCTGGTTTAATTCTTCAGAATTTCTCTGTTGCTGTACAATAGGTATGTTTAATGAAATTTGCGATCTTGCTTTTTATTTAGAGGTAGGAAGAAATTTCTGTCTGATGGATGCGCAGGTCAGGAACGGATCAGATGCCAGCCCATTCATGGTAAAAAAGTTATACGTGCACACACATGCCCCATTTTCTGCTTATGTTTTCTGTACATTTCAACAATTAAGTAGCTTATTTAGGACTGATGCAATGGTCATTGAAATCAGACAGCTTTTTGGATAAGTCCTTGTGGTTTGATATCCTAGTGCAGTTGACATCAGAAGCTTTCTGACAGTATTTTAATGTCAGAAGTTTTTTACTTTCATAAAAGCCTGCTTATTGTATGACTTTCTAGAGTGCATTAGGTAACTAAGCCTCGAGATCAATTGGTAAATATTTAGAAAAAAGAGAACTCTCTTGCTTTTCCTCCTTCCACTCCATTTGCACAAGTTTCTTCCTCCAACCCCACTTCCACTCGCTTTTGAGGGGTGGAAAAAGCTGGGTATGATTTTTATGCCCTATCATTGTATTGTAGCATGCTGCAACATCATCTTCTGCTTTCTTCACATTGAAGTTTTATTACATATAATGTATTTCTGAATAATTTATAATTAAAGTGCTATTTTACCTTTTCTGTCTTGGAACTACTGTAAAAGCTATTGCATGTGCGGTCTATTGCATTCAATACAGAAAGGAATGTTATTTTTCAATAATTTGTGAGCTGAAAAAGGAGAGAGAAAGGATTACAATTGTGAGCAGTTCCACATCAGTCACAGTCATATACAAAATATGTTGTTCTCTTAATGCATATAATAGGAAAGATGCAGAGGTACAATATTTGACACCCCTTTCCCCACAGAAAACTCTTTATTGTTGTAGCTGGTAAAAATGGTCCTATTTCAGTTGCCTCAGGCAGTGGGGAATGTGTGACAGACAGTGCCTTCACTGGCCACTCACCTCTGCTGGTGAGGTCTCCGCTTTCTCTTTTCTTCTAGGTTAAGCTTTAAGTTTCTCTTCCTCACCCAGTGTTGACCTGCAGCTCCAAGCACAGACACACCCTTGTTGGCATCAGTCTGATGCCAAATTGTGCAACAGGTTTACAGGCAATAGAAGGGTGAGGGATGCAGGCGTAAAGCTGGGGATGACTACATCATTTCTGGTGTAATAGTCAGGAATTGTTCCCATCCATTTATTTTCCATAATCCTGTGTTTTCAGCGCATCCCAAACAGGTAAGTGCATGGCGAGCTTTACTTAAGAAAGGATGAGGAACCTTTTGAAATTGTGAGGGTATGTCCATCAGTGCCGTGTCCTTCTCAAATAGCCAAGGTTTAACAGCAACGAGGAGCCTCACCACAGCCTTGCTACCCAGAGCAAACCCATCTCAGAAGCGTTATGGAAGCTGATGGCAGACGTGGGCTAACTCTGCAGCTCAGGCAGAGGTGTCTCCAGCAGACCTACGTTGAACCTAGCTAAGGGGAGTATCAGCGCTGAGCGTTCGGCCGGCAGAGCCGTGCACCCGGGGTCCCGCGGCACAGCCAAGTGCCGCCCGAGGAGCCGCATCTCTCTCGTGTGTGGGGCTTTATTAGCGGCTCCCCGAAGCGGGAACTGTGTTTCTGTGTTAGGGCAGATCTGCCCTGGGTGTTTGCGGGGATTTAATTAATCTCATACAAACCAGTATTTAAAGCGGTGCGGTCTTCCAGGTTGCTTGCAGCTTTACAGACAAATGTGTTTTTATACAATTTACCTTCTACTAAGCAAACTGCACTTCTTCGAACCCTTTGCTGATGATATAATTGAGAAAAGAATCCAGGAATTGCACCGATTTAACTGTTGTTTTTTTCAAAAAGGACCAAGCTAAAAAGAGAAACAGAGAGACGACCTCAGAGAAGCCCTTCGTTTTGGCCAGCCCTGTGTTTTCTGTGTCACAGCAATAGTGAGAATTGCATTTGACACTGGATGCTGCTTTCGGCAGCTGTGTGGGGCTGGCAGAGCCTGTTGGGGCTTGCTTGGTGCAGCGTGCTGCCGCAGGAGCCTCGGCAAGGAGACAGATCTCTGCGGAGCAGGGAATTTCGGGATGCAGGCTGCTGTGTGTCATGTGGCACCTGGAGGCTTCAAATTAGCTGAGTGTAATGCCTATGCTGGCCACATTAAAGCAGCTCTGCGGGAAAATACAGCCAAAATTAATAATTACTAATAATGGTGATTAGAGTAATTAGTGAATTACCAGCATGGCTATTTGCTCTTGGGCAGCTACTTTCTGCTACCTAAATTGTCCTTGCTTTGTGCTGAGAAAGAAAAGCTGTTCCTATATGGAATCGCTTTAAAAAATTACGCAGTGCTTTGGGAGCTCTATTTTAAATACGCAGTATGCATTTCAGTCACTGCTTTTATTACAGCATATCATTGGTAATGCTGAATTAAAATAGGGATGGTTATCTCTGAAGTAAAATCCTGATTCAGGGAAGCTGGTAAGAATTTTTTTCATCAGCTTCAAATGGGACAAGTTTTTATCCTTGATAATGACAGGGACATGTTTTTTTAAGTCAGCTTGGAAACAACTGCTATTGCTCAGACCACAACATTATGTATATGTGCTTAAATCAATTTTATTCAGAATGAGAAACAGATGAAGGGTATGGGGATTTTTGCATTCATACTATTGCATATATTCAGATATTAAAATTGTAAATTTTTTGTTTGTTGTGAACTGAAGTACACACATGGGAGTTTTTTGGGTTTGGTTTGGTTTTTCCCCCCCGCCCCAGACAAATGTTAACATCTTCTCACAAGAAATAACAGATTTTAAAATCACTTGATGTAAACCTAAAACCTACCTGGCTCTCTGCAGCTCTGGAGGAGTGCAGCCTCTGCTTTTAAAAAAGGTATCAGTCAGAAAAGCAAACCAAGTGTTAGGGGCAAATTAGGAACAATTATAGGCCAAAAGAGAAAACATCGTTTTGCCGCTGTATCAGCCACGTACTGACCACTGGGTGCTTTTCTGGTGCCTCTTCTCTAGCAAGGAAAGTGTTCAGGGAAGAGCAAGAAGGACCAGGGATTGGGAAGAGCTTCCTTACAAAGGAAACCCAATGGACCAGGACTCTACAACCTCCAGAAGAGGCAGCTTAGAGGGGATACAACAGCTGTCTAATTGACTCTACCGAACAAGCCAAGCAACTCACAGTGAACGGATCTCCAGCATTACAAGGGGATGGAGATTGCCAAAAGGGATGCATCCAACTTCTAAACCCGCCAAGGGTGACTGTAACTCTAGAAGCAAAGGGGTATCTGATTTGTTACTTGGCGTACGCCTGCTGAATAGTCTGTTCTGCTGGCCCACTCCTTTTCATAATATTGGAAAGGAAGATGAGAAGCTTGTTTCTAATGGGTTGATTAGATATTAAATATTTTGGAACAAAAACAACTAACAACTGGGATGTCTTTCTGATGGGGGTGAGAACTCAGGATGTTACATTTGGAGAGAAAACTCACCAATTAGCTAAAAATGTGGTTCTAGCTGAGTCAAGAAAGAGATTCCTTCATCCTAATTTGAAATCTAAATTACTTTAATTGGAGAGTATATGGTTCCTGAGTGTAATGAGTAAGAATACTTGAAAATGGATTAAATTGCCGTTTTTTTGTTCACAATTGTTTTCCCCACAATAATGTGGACTAAATTTATACTCCCAGTAGCGAATGCCAATTTGGAAGAATTCCACTGGATTCATTGCAGTTGCCCTAGTTGCACCTTCCTTAGCAAGCATGGAATCAGGCCCTGCATGCATAATTTTTCCACTTTTAGACCTGAGGGAACATAATCGGGAGCCCGGCTGAGGTCTCATTCCAGATCAAGTCTTTCATATGCAGATTATAAAATCAGTGAAAAACAAGCTGGCTTTGGCAGTCACTTTAAAAAAAGACCTTTGGATGATTTTATCAACAGCAGAAGAGGCAATACGTTCTTCATGCTAGAAGTCATCATATATCTCATTTTGGGAGATGTGATCTATACTGACTGTTTTTTGTGTAGAGAGAAAAATTTGGGAGAAATTTTCTTAGGGCCACTTCAGGTTTCTGGGACACTTCTGCCCTCAAAACCTCATCCCGTAATCTCAGAGCAATATTCGTACCCGATATATTTGGATCAATATTTTTGTTTTATTTATTTCTATAGTCTTGTCTCTTTGATTCTCTGAGGCTTCAAATAAGATTTCAGAAGCTCATCCACAGTTTCTGTGTGAATTCTGCCAGAAGCATGGACACTGAGTTATAGTTGTGGCTCAGATTTCTAGATGCTAATGCAAGAAAGCACCCCAGGAATGCAACTTCTCTCAACTCTCGCACTGTTAGAGACCTCATAACTGCTAAGAAAGGGAGTTAAAACATGATTTTCTCTTCAGCCATTGCCAGGAAAGCTGCCAACCAGATGGATGATCCATGGTGGATGGTCAACAATGATAGTTAAAAGATCTGTAGGTGCTACCACTGTCTTTCAAAGGAATGCATATTCCCCAAATGAGCACAAACCAGTAGAGAGAACAGGGTGGGCATGGATGTCCTCTTTAAAACAATCAATGGATGTCTCAGGTCTTGTTGACTTGCACAGTGTCCATGGGAGGGCCACAGGCCAGGCTGTAGCACTGTCAATGCCGCCATAACATCCATCCTCCCAGTCAGAGGGTGCTGCAGCTCCTGTCAGGTGTGATCGGTTACCTCTCGGACGATATCTGATATTCAACAATTTGATGCAGAGGAAATATTTTTACCAAAATAGTTAAACCCAAGGATTATTAAAATAGCTGTACAGACAGTTGATAGAGTTTGCATTAAAAGGAGATGAACAAGTATGGCCACGTTTCTCTCCTGCAAAAAATACTGAAAATGCCTGCCATTTGGTGATATTTAAATACATTTCAACAGCAAAATATGTGCTTTGAGAGTAAGGTATGGTAGAAAATCACTCCTATTGTGAGTTATTAGAGGTGAAGGATCCATTATAACTCCATTCTCAACAGGGATGAGGGAGCTGCCCAGGCAAGCCATCTCCTCAGTCTGCCTGTGTCTGGATTCAGTGAATTCTCCGCAAAGGGGTCTGTAAGTGCAGGGTAGCCCTGTATTTCTGTCTTCCTTATGAATCCCTTTTCCTTCCTTCCTTCTCCTGGTCTGGAGGTGGTCACTTTTTTAAGGGGTTGCAAACTGTTTCAGAAAGCAAGGGCAGGACAGCCTGAGGCTCTGGAAATACGCTGGTCACACCTGGAAGAAATAGTAATCTCAACTTTACTTATCCAAAAGCAAGAATAGCAGTACCCTTGCTTCATCAGTAGCTGAGTATTAATTGCTAGAATCAGGGCAAATTCCCAGAATATAAAAGGTGTTTTCTGACTGCCCTGCACAGTTCATTTCATAGCTTCCAGTGTTTGAAGTGGATGACTTGTGTTATTTCTAATGCATCAAGGCAAATGCTCTCAGACCTTCTAATGATTGTTTCTATCTACTATACCATAAAAATGTACATATATATCCTCCTTGGTTTATTGCCAGTCAATCAATGTTAAAGCGTTGACATATGGGTGTGGGATTTTTTGCTGTCTTTAAAATAGGATCAATGACATTAAGGTTTGTCATGTAAATAGTAGAAATAAAGCAAAAAACCCAAGAGCTAATTATGGTTTTAGGATGGCATCTGTAATGTGGGTGGCAGCAGAATGAAAAGTAGAGAATTTCAAAGTTCTTCACAGTTGAATGAATTGACTGAGCATATATTTTTTAGTGGTTGCAAAAACGTTAGTTACCCAAAGTTCATGCATACAAACAAAATAAATCTATGAACTGGCTGCACCAGCCTCAGTCCATTTCATTGCTCATTTTCCACTCCCACCCTTCCTTCTCTGGCCTGTTAACTCCCGAACAGACATTTTGTTGAAACTCATAAATTGCCTGAAAAAAATATAAAAGTTAACAAGTGAACAGCTCCCAGCAAAAGCCACTGTTGCCCTTCTCAGGATGCTTTTTGTTGGCTGAGTCTCTGCAGGGACTGAACAATCCTGATGGCCAGGTTGACCTGCATTGGCAATGCCCAGCTCCATCCCCCAAATAAACAGAGTTTAGAGGAAAGAAAAATAACCTCAGCCTGTTGCATTCCTAACAAGTGTCTGACAACAGTGACTCACGCTGTCATAATGCAGTGACAAACATTTAGAAAACATAATGCTGCAGCTTCAAAAATGATGGCAGGAGGTTCATGTGAAGTGTCCCTAAGGAGAAGCTATCAAGGGGCAGGATGGAGAGGTACCTGGCTTTCAAATCCATCTTCTGCTCTGAACAGGATGGAGAACCATGGAAAAACATGCAGTGCACAGAGGGCATTTGGCATGGTGTCTGCCAGGGCAAGGTGAACCGCTGCTCCCCAGCACTAGTGAGTATCCACTACTTTTCCTTCAGAAAAGGGATGTGATTAAAATCAGCAGCTCCTTTCCAACAGTTTTTGCTCAGTTTTGTACATGCAGGGTGTGAGGTGCCCATCAGCAGGTGGCTGCTTATGGACAACGCGCCGTGTTCAGGCTTCCTTCTGCGCACATGGGCTCAGAGCAAAACCTGCCTTTCTGGAGGAATAGCTTGCTTCAAAGACAGGGAACTTGTGAAAAGTAGGGTATTATGCTGTATTCGATAATAATTACTCAAGAACTGTCATGTTGTCACCGTTTTTTCACATGCTGCATGAGGATTTGTTCCAGAGAGCATGCCAGAAGATGTCTCAGGGTCAAACAAGCACAGAGAAAGGGTGTTTGTTCAGCCGAGCCCTTGCAGCAGTGCCCGCATCCCTGCAGCAAAGGTGTACTGTCAGGCTGCCCCTCTCCAGGGGAGCTGGTTATGACGGCCCAGGAGCTGGTCACCGCTAGCAAAGACCCTCCCAGACCCTTTTACAAGGGTGATTTACAGAGGCTGCCCAATTCCCTTGTCTTTGTGTCATCCCTTCAGTCCAGGCACTGGCTGCTGTAAGCAGAGATGCACCAGGCAGCGGCAAGGGAGCTGCCTTAAAAAAAAACCCACTGGAAACCCTTTCCATGGTTTCAAGCACATCAAGGCAAAACTCAACCCAGAAAAATTTTCACCAATTTAAGCCTAGACTGCTCTTGAGACAATCAGAATTTTTTCCAGAGAGCTAGCATATGGTATTGTAAATAAAATCAGACAGGTCAACTCTAATGATAGTCAAGCTTTTAAAAATTCTTAGGGGTTAAATTTGATATTTAAACAGAGAATTATCAATTTCTCTTCTGCTGTTATTTCCCAAAACACTGAAACAGCCAAGGTATGGTATAGCCTACAAATAACCAGAAATGTTGAGAACACCTCTAGGAATTTCACAGTAGATGTGCGTGCAATTGAAGTGTCCAAGTGATATGGTGCAGAATAATTATTTAAATGACATGCTAATCATCGCTGGAAATTAGCAATACCATTTCAAGCAATACAAATCATAAGCAATTACATAGCATTATCTGGTTACTTACACTGCAAACAGAAAAGTTAATTATTCCTACCCAAGACAGCAGCTGCAGCTTCAGCACATTCTCTTTCTTGCAGTTTTTGGGAATGCTTTCATCTTCCCAAGTTCTCAAATTCACTTTGCTTTTGTACTTACATTCTCTAAAACTGAAAATATGGCCGTATATATAACAAGGATTTTGACATAAAATCATGTGACAATTATAAAAACATGGGTCTACAATTCCATTTCTTCCCTTGCCTAAGGTTATGGGAGTTGATGAGCAGCTGGGAGCCTAAAGGACTGATGTATTTCACACATACCCTGTGCTGGAGCATTACCTTTTTAAGACCATCTGTGCAAAGACAATCCATGTGAGTTCAGTGCGTTGAAGGCTGTGGAGGTATTACAGAGGCGTGTTCCAATCTAGCTATACTGCTCAGTTAAAATAATAAAGATATTTGCGTAGAAAATGTTTTCTCATAGTCAGAAAAGGCATAAAAACACGTAGGCTTGAGACCCATTACAGCTGCGTGGACTCCTGTTGTACCAAATCAAGCTGGTTTTCTGTTGTTACATCTCAAATGGAGGTCAAATCTGGGAGAGATTCAATGGAAATTGTACCTATCCATGGCTTTACATTGAAGACACAAGACCATTCCTACTGTTGCAGAGCCAAGCCCGGTGAATCTTTCTGTATTGACCTATGTTGCAAAGAATTTTTTTCGAAGGAAATTTCTTCAAAATGTATTTTGTTTGGAAAACGTATTCAAAATGAATTTTATTTGAGCTTTGATATGCATTAAATCAAAAGCAAAAGATTCCAATGCTGTGAAAACCATGGTCTCTCATGCATTGGTTTCCAAGGGCACCTTCTACAGAACTTCGCCATCTCTTCACTATACTTCAAAATCTTAAGTTCTTCCAACTAAGCTCAGGAAGCTCCATTTTGTTCCCTGTGAGATTAGTGGGTGGTTGGGTCTGACATTCGGTACAAAAGTCTCAGATCCAAAATAATGTCTTCAGTAACCTATCAACTAAATAAAATGAAAATGCAGGAATCTTATAAAAAGTATAGTCGGAACTTTTGGTATTCAAACATACAGATTTTAATGGTTTCTTCTGCAATGTAAACAGTGAAAAACGCAAATTGCCAAAATATAGTGAAGGAAGATGGAATTTTTGGGCTCTAAGTACATTGAGAAAATGACTGAGGATAATGAAAACATATGGCATAAAGCTGGGAAAGAAAATCTGTTCAAAACCTGTTCGAATACAATGTGCTGTGATACTGATGAGTTGGTGGGACTTCTGTCTTCACTGCCTGGCCAAAGGATTTCTGCGTCTAGCCATTAGTGTCTTCAAATGCTGAAGGAGAGGGACTGCAGCAGAACTCTGAGTGCCACCCCTCCCTCTGGCACAGCCCACATCCCACCTTCAAGCTCTGTGGTCCCCGGTCCCAGCGTGCTGGTGTTTGTAGCTCTGCCCTGCCAAACCTCCATCACCCCTCCAGTATCAAAGGTACTAGCAAGTCCTTTCCCCTGGTACCAGAGACCTCTCATAACGTGGTGACTGCCTGCTCTACAGCAGTTTCAGCCGAGGCTTCGGTTTGTCCATGCTCACATCATCTCAGTGTTTTTTGGTTTAGAAAACTGCAGCTCTGACATTTGCGTGTCTAACTAACAACTCGCCGCCACCTCAAAGGGCTGTCAGCTGGAGTAACTCGAAGCACAACCTTCCGCAGCGAAACGCGGTTGCTGTCTGTAGAGCGATGGTCAAAGTCGTGCTCGTATTTGCTCCTCCAGATCCATTCCCTCGTCTTACAAGTCAAAACAAGACTTGTCTGGCTGTCAGGATTGCAAACTCACGCTGGCATTTGAAAACTGAGCTGTGTTCTCCTAGCATCATTATCCACCCCCAGTCATAGAATTTGTACTTTGCTGTTAGCTTTGTTGATGCTGGAGGGAAAATTATCCACCGTCATGACAGTGACACTCATTGTTGTTAAGGAAATGCCTTCAGCATAAGGCACTATTTTCAGCTTTCTCAAAAGTTATCCTTTGTATCCTCATCTTCCATGCTTATCCTCAGCCCAGAGGTGATTTTCTTCCCTTGTGAAAATGTAGCTGGATGCTGACCAGCTATTAGTGAGGTATTTTGGCCTTAGATGAGGTAGTTTCACCAGCTAAAGCTTTAAAAACGTTTTTTTGTAGCTGGACAGTTTATAAATAGCTCCTTTTAAACATTCTCAGAATGCTACTCATCTAGTCCTTTGCAGTGACGTTGTTTCCACTGGTTTTACAGAAAACTGCCTTTCTAAATGTCAGAAGATCCGTATGGGCCACACAAAGTGTGGGACAGCTCTTGAATTTTTCGTTTTTTTAATTTTGGGGTTTTTTTCTAAAGCAAATCTTCCAAGGAGCCAAATCTTGAGTATTTTTCTTGGCCATCAGAGGTAGGTCGCAGGAAAATGCGATTAGAGCATTATTCTGAAAGAGGAATAGAAGAGGAATGATTCATACTCTTGGTTCAAGCAAGAATAAACAAGTTGTTCCCTGAGCAGTGCAAAGGATAAAACAAACTTCCTCTAGATTTTTACTCCATGTTACTAGGCACTTCCCACTGCAATAGTCATTCTTCTGCCCTCGGGTCTCTCCTCAAACCCTCCATCATCTTTGTGGCCCAAACACCTCCTGCTGATATGCTACAGTCCTTCCTACCATCCTCTGGTCCATCCTGGAAGTACCACTGTTTCCCTCTTCCCAAAGCCGCGCTGCTGCATCCTGCAGCCGTGCCGGTACCTGGTAGGTACCGGATAGGCCAGGGGCGGCATTGCCAGCAGCACGCCTGGAAATGAGCCTGCCGGGATGGGGCCGTCAGGCGGCCCAAGTTGTGCCTCTGCTTTCCATTCCGCTGCCGTTTCTCCCTAAAGGCACAGGAGTGTGAGTCCGGGAGAAGCTCTGCTCCTGTGATGAGTGTGATTTGAATTTGCCAGAGGGTTCAAAAATTGGTTGAGGGGAGGTGGTAGAGGCAGATTGATTAGATTGGTCATTATCTTCCCAAGAAAATGTCCAAAACCCACCAATGAGTTTTCTTTGTGTCCTAAACTGAACCTGAAATGTTTCTTTCATTCCAGAAACCATTCTTTATTAGGAACGCAGCTTTCACAGATCCCTTCCTTTAGCAAAGAAGAGGTCACAGACTTCCATCATTGGCTTATGTACCTCTTGTAATTGCTCATGTTGATTTAATGCGTGTTAGGCATCTTGCCTTTCCAGGTGTTCCCACAAATCCCTTTTGCTGGATATTTGCACCCCTGGGCCCCCAAGCACCTTTGTAGAATGCCCCCACACCACCAACCTAATTAGGGCCAGCTCATTTCTAAGCTAGGAATGACCGGCAGCGTCCCTTCCACACGCAGCCTGATTTTGCAAAGGGTCACTGCAGTCTCGACTTAGGGGATGCTTAAAGTTCCTTCAGATCGGGCACGCTTCAGACCCGGGTTGCACTTTTTTTCAGTGACACTGCAATTTCAGCTTTGCTTTTCCCCCCATTCCCCAGGGATTCGTATCTGCATGTAGCTGTTGTGTGCAAACGCCTCTGCTAAAACAATCTACTAATGCAATCTAAAGGCACAGCTGTATTAAGCTAATGCCAAGAAAAGGGTAAACTCTTGAAAGTAGCTGGCG
>JAVJGI010000003.1:9117783-9154791 GCA_035590275.1 Ibycter americanus
CCGGGGGGCGCTGCAGCAGTGGGGCCGCGGGCCGCGCGGGTCCCGGCGTTCCGTGCCATTCCCTTGCGCACGGGAAGGGCGCGGGGAAGGGCGTGACGCAACCCGCGCGTGCAGGGTGGGTGACCTGCTTTTTCGCCGGCTGTAATGGCTGGAATTCATTAGCAGATCGCTTCGTGGTGCCTTTGGGAAGGCAGGTGTGATAATGGGCTCGCAGGCTCTACCTGCAAAGTAAACACGGGCCGGCCGTGAGCGCTGCGGCTGCCGCGCCGCCCCTCGCGTCCTGTGTCCCCTGCCCTGTGCTACACCCGCTGCTTGGGTTCCCGTCTCAAGTGTCTAAAATTCTTCATCGGCCACTGCTCGACTCTTTCTCAATCAGAAGATAAGGACAGGTGGGGCAGCCCTCCAGTCTGTTGGCTTCCGAACTCCAGTAAACTAATGTCGGTAAATTACGCAGCTAATTCACTGAAAGATTTGGTTTCACTACTGATTTGAGCAGTGACGTAGTTAATGTCACAGCGTTGATACTGAAGTCCTGTCCACGTTAATGCTCTGTCATCAGAGCCGTTCGCATTACCTTGAGCCGGTTGTCTTGGGTTTCACAAAATAAGATGCGACTGCCTTTAAGGGTGAGTCTCTCCTGGGTGAGACTCCACGAGACCCAGAGACAGAAGCAGAAGGGTTTGTTTCCACATAATTAGGACGCTCACTTCTGAAACACGTGGGAGTTGGGTTCAAACCCAAAAAACATGGAGATGGGAGTAATGGCTTGAGCAGTGCTTCAGTGAAGTGCTAGAATTATGAAGATAGATTCTCTGCTCCCTTGAAAATTAATTTTTACAGAAAGGGTCTTCTGCAGCCTGCCAGGAGATGCAAAAAGTGAATTTGGCTTTTCCTTATCCCAAACCCCATACTCACTGCTCTGTTGCTAAATGAACTGGGGCTGCCCTGATGTATCTGCAGAGAAGTGGGTTTAGGAGTCTAATGCACACAGCAAAGTCCTTGGGTATAAACTCTCTATGGGCAGTGATATTTTCTTGCTCCTAGCCACACGCGTTTGCAGAAAGGTGCTTAGGCACTGCCCTTGTGTCTCCCTCCTGGTGACCTCGGGTGGTGCTCTGCTCGGCTTGAGCATCCCTCCTGAAGCTGGGGAGTTTCAAAGTCCATATTATCAGGGCAGAAGGTTTCTATGAAGTAGTAACTTTCATATTACTTGAGGACCACTGTATTGTGGCAGTAAAGACAAAGGTTTTCAGGTTCCCCTTCTGAAGTTCATGAATGATCGGTAGGTTATACCTGTGAAAACAGAGTATATTGCGTGACTGAGTGAGGAAGACATAAACAGTTGGCTAGATGCTGGGTCTGCCATGGCTCCGTCTCTCCAGGACATTCCCCCTTCCTTCTGCTCCAGCTCTTGGAGCCCCTGCAGCTGATGTGGGCTGGATCATATGCTGAGGTGGCCTGGCTGGAGGGACTCTGGGGAAAGGGAGCTGGGGGCTAGCAGCTGGTGGTGGTTTAGGAGGGGATGGACACCCCTGGTACAGATGGATGCCATACAGCGTGGAGAGAAGAGGGGATCCCTCAGGAGGGTAACGAGACAGGACAGCTCTTCATCTGGGAGAAGGAGGCCTTTAATTATCTGCATGTGTTTGTTGCCAGCGGTGCTGCTTGTGATGTATCAGTGTCATCTTTTATGTATAACCTCCAGATTATATGTTGGTTTGTTGGTTTTTTTTTTAAAAAACAAGTCAGCAAGGCCTCGTTACAGTGGTCAGCAGTGCAATGAGTGGCTGTATTTCTGAATCTTTGTAATTCAGTCCTGTCTGCTCCACAGGAGCTGCCCTGAGATGATGAGACAAGGAATGATATGCTTAGACGTGACGGTGAGGACTGTGTGTGTTTCTTAAATATTGAGTCAGTTGCCTAGCTCATGTTCTTGATGTTCCCTTGGTTACCAGATCAGTTAGAAGCACTTTTTATTACCTCAAGTGAAAACTCAGGTATCTGAGGATGCTATAAAACGGTGCTAGTCCAACACACTAGCTGGATTTATGCCCTGACTTGGATTTGGTATTGGACCCATGGGCTTTTAGTGAAGGAACTGTCAGGTTTTATTATTACAGAAGACAAGACAGTAACTTCCTGTAATTATCCTGTCTCTAGCTAATACTTCTTTGCTGTATTCCTTTCTAATATTTGATTTGCAGGGAGTTTATTTCTGCTTGAAAGATGTCTTTTCCTGATGCTCTGTATGGAATCCTAGAATTGCACGCTTAAAAATACTGACTTAACTTTCTGAAGACTTCTCTGGTGTTTTAGTGAGCAGCCAAATAAATGTTACGTGTATTTAAAAAGTGGAGTCTTGCTTATCTAACCTCCTGATGGACTTTTGCTGCTGAAACTGACAGCCTGAATTAAAGGGAAGAAAGAAAAAAATTCTTTTATTCAAAGTTCTCTGTAGAGATTTGTTTGTTTTTTCTTCAGTCTTCCTTTTTCCAGATGCTTTATCATCCCTTAGATCTTATCTTTCTGCCTTTGAAAGAGTACAGTTCATATTTACACTGTAGTTATACCTTAACTGTCAGAACTGCTCCAAACTGGTGCAGTGTTTACAAACTGCCCGATGATGTTTAGTGGTTGTGTAGCTCTTGCTTGTGCCTTGGGTGAGGAGGCAAATAGCCAGGATAAGAGCAAGGTGATGGTAACAGGAATGGAAAAGGTAGGTAAAAACTACACATGCATCTCCGATGTGTTGCAATCCCCAAAAATGTAGTCGATTACTGGCAAGACATCGATGACAGCACTGCTGTTGCTGCGATGGGGTTTCTGGTTAATTTGGAGTAGACTTGCTCTAGAGCTTTAGTCAAGGTTGCTTTTCTGTGGTGTTCCCTTGCAATAGATTTTTGCATCAGCCTCACAGCCTTGCTTTTCCTTCTTAAATCTTAGTACTGGCTTACTGGGTTTCACATTGTTTCACTTTCCACGCAGCATTAAGTTGACAGTAGCTGAGGCAGGTTCAGCAGGTGCGACAAACCCTTGTGAGGAAAGCACCTGCTGAACAAGCACCATTAGGAGAGTTGGCAGCAAGGCATTTCTGCCTCAAGTCCTAGTGCTTTGTCCTCCTAGAGGACATCACTGAACTTTCGGAAGTCCCCTGGTTTGGAGCTGCAGCTGGAGAAACGTGAGATCCAGTTTCTTATTTCCATGGGCTTATTTCGAAGGCTCACGTTCCTCGGCATCGCTCCCGCTGCTCTGGTACTTCGTGCTCAGCTCTGCCCTGCCCGGTGTGGCTGCCGAGGGAGCTTGCCTGTCTTGCACATGTCCGATTTTTGGTTTAAGGTTCCCAGTGGAAAGCAGCTGGTAGGGGATGTTGTTAGTCCGTATGAACGAGACAGTTTCATGGGATGGTGTTGGCCAGCCCTGCAAGTCATGGTCCTTTGGAAGATGACAGTACAGTAGTCTCCAAGATTCAAGCAGTGGGTGACAACCCTAGGTACCCTGTGTAGACCTGTTAGCGCTGGGTTTGCTGCTCCTCTGTGACAACACCAGTGTCCCCTCCGGAGAACAGGCAGCAAAGCCAGGCGTGTGCCATTTGCTGCTGGCATCTAGTCATCTGCTAGATCATGCTGTGGAAACGCCTGAGGCTGACAAAAGTTTGTGAAACTTCACTCGATGATTGTAACAGGTATCGTGCAGGGGGAGCTGCCGCGGGTGCGGTGGGTGGCGGTGCAGGGGGCGTGTGAGGGGCTGCGGCGGGAGCCCGAGCCCTTACGCTGATGGCCAGGTGCTTCGTGACTCGGCACTTCCCAGCTCAGCGCCTGAGTCATCTTTCTGGAGGCCGCTGGACCTCATAATGAGAAGCTGTCAGAATCCTAGGATTAATTCCGGTGTTTGGAAGTGAGCCACTTACTGTTTTATAATTCTGCTGAATGTCTTAGGCTATTAGTTCAGATATCAACCAGAAGAATAAAAGCTCATCTGCTGTTGTTTTCTCCTTTGGGTCTCTGGAGATCAGGGGTAGGTTTAATGGGCGAGGAGCCAGAGAAAATCTATTCTCCCTGGAAAATTCCTTTGGACAGACAATTCTTTTACTTTACCTCGCCTGTATGCTCTGCAGGGAATATTTACGGGTCCTCTGGGCGATGGAAGGTGCCTGTTGGCTGCTATGGCAAGTAAATCCGAGGTCTGGAATGTACAGGTAGTGTTGTCTAAACAATGAGATTTTTATTTAAAATGGCTATTCAAGGTCCTGCTTCATAGGGCTTCATACCAGCTCAGTATAGTTAGTCCCTGTAACTTATTTTTCCAAGGTAAACTGCTGTTGGTCTAGTTTTAGAGGTGTGTGAATGCTTTAATATAGAGTTACATTGCTAATTTATTACTAGTAATATATTTGCGAATATTAATTACTAGATGTAAAAACAAACTACGTTTAATCCTTCCTTTTGAAGACAACTGGCTGTTGCAAACTACTGCTAATAGAGTCCCCTGAGCCTGCCGGTTCTGGTACACACCAAGCTGTGTGGTCATTCTGTAACAGCAGATCAGGTCGTCGTTATCCCCTTTGCAACTAGCTTGACTTGACGTAATTATAACTACTTACTTACGCTAACCAGTTTAATTAGGTGTATTGCCTTCAGTGTTCCCCATTGCCGTTTCTCTGTGCAAAGGGGGAGTGCTGAGGGACTTTGTTTTACAGGAGAAGACAGTGTCGGGCACCTCAGTCGTGCCACAAGAGCGAAGAGCAAATATTTGCACAGGAAGGGGCTCAGAGGCATTGGCAGCGAGGAACTCGTTCCCTGGCAAATGTAAGGCCCATAGATGAGGATGTATGGCACGAAGCAGGGGACAGAAAAATCAAGAGACTGTAAGAGGGGTCTAGGGAGGAGAAGGGGGGGTGTATGGCAGGGTGGCTGCGATGCCAGCGTTGCCTGCGAGGTGCCAGGGTGAACAGCGAACTGGAGGCGTTAAGCCTTGCAAGCACCTGCCAAGTCATGCCAGCAGCGCGGTGCTGAGCGTTGCTGGGTGCCGGGGGGCTTCAGCCACAGGGTCACTTCGTCAGCAGTGTAGGAGATCCTGGCTTTGAAGCAGCAGCAGAGGTCCTTGAAGCAGCGCTTGTTGGCAACATCGGGTTACGTGTCTGTCTCCTTGTCCGTTTCCCCATTGGAAACGGAGCTGACATCGGCATGGCCCGTGCTAATTGCAACTAATAATGAGGCAGCGAGTGAACTGAGAACATCTTATCTACAGCTTTCGTCCCTAGGGGCTGACTGGCTGCTGAGGTGTCCTCCAACATGCCTCTCTACAGCCATGGCTGCAATTGGAGCTCCGTGTCCCTTCCCATTTACAGCGGTCTCTGCCTTCCAGGAGCACATCTACCTGGGACTCGCGTATCTGCGATCATACTTAACCCAAAGTCTTGTCTGGCTACTACAAAGAGCAAACTGCTCTGACTTGAATCCTGGAACTACCTGCTGGGGAAACAGTCACTTCTTCCCTGTGCTGGTGCCTGATTATAACATTAAAAAAATTATAATTTAGGTGCCTGAAAATGGTGTGGCGTTGCTCTGCCCATTTATCTTCCAGAAGCTTTGCTGCTCTGTGCCCCTCAGGGTAGACCTCTACTGTGGAACCGATCTTTGTGCAAAAGCAAGGTGATCGGATTCGTGATGCTGCTGGGTGGAAATATGTGACTAATTTATGGGGTCAAATTTCCAGGCTATAGTTAATTTCTAAACCTGAGTCTTAAGATGAAAACAAGGCTTTTGCTCTGAAAAGAAATGTGACAGTGATGTCCTGGTTCTCCACAGTCATTTGGCCATTCCTGCATGCTTCTCTTCGGAGAGGTTAGGCTTCTGCTGAGGAGCTGGATGCTCCTCACAGCTGGTGTGCCAGGGGAAACTGAGCTGAGGGGCTTCCTGCGCCGCCTCCTCCAGATCTCTGCAGAGCAGTGTGGGTATCTAGCAGCCATGCAGGTCCTCGTAATGCTCTGACTCGTGTTTTGGCAGGGAGTCAGAAATAAGAGGTGGTGGTGCTCGCAGGGACCTGGCGTGTGGGCTGGGTGGCCAGCTAATGCTGTGCAGTTTGAAAGCTGCTGTTGTGCGATACATCCTTCTTCTATCCAAAAACCCTGTAAGTAACACTCAGTCTTTGGAGATATGAAATACAGTTGAGTTTCAGAGGAATTGGAGCTCTGTTTTGAAGCTGCAGTTCCCGTCCTTCTGAACTGTCTGTAATTTACTTTCTCTGGTCCTTAACTCGTGTTTTTTCCTCCCTCTGTCCACAGACACTGCAGCTACCTAACCCTTAAAATGACTTCCTTGGATGCTTTCAGGGGTAGGCTCTGTGGTGCACCTCACAAAATTGCAATCTAATTTTCGCAAATTAAAACTCAATTAAACAAACCTGTTCTTCCACTGTAAAACAGGGAGGAAGGAAGCCTTTCCTTTCTGCCCTTCCCTCTCCTGCCTGTCTCTTGCCCTGTTGTTTCCTCATTGCACAAATCAACCAGTTCTTCCTGGAACGTAGGAGGATGCTGAAGCGTATGGGAAGCTCACCCACCACTTTTGTCGGGGCACCTGAAACAGCCGAGTCCAGCCTGCCTAACCTTGGACTGGCAAAGCAGGGCTGCGAGGATGGAGGAGGTGAGCCGCCTTCACAGTGCTCATCAAGGAGATGCACGCAGCCTACTTATGCTGGTGTTGCATGGCTTTCTTGGCAGGAAACTGCTGTTGACACACATCGGTGATTAAAAACAAAAGCATAAGAACTGGATGCCTGGGGAGTTACTTGGGCAACTGGAATGACCATGAGAGGGACAATTTCCCATAAAGAACATGCAAGGAAATAAAGACAAAGGCATTACCCTCCATGTCAGGAATGTGTGTATGCTCAAAAGTCTGAAGACCATGGTGGAAGGTAGACCACTTTGGGTTCCTCTGAATTATATTGGAAGAACAGGGCTGAAGAATAATTCTGATACCGTGAGACCACTGTGTGGAGAAGATCAGACAATCTTGCCTTTTCACTAGCATGAGCTCCAAAGCATGAGCTGGTAAGTTTGGGGATTGGACTAGATGACCTTTAAAGGTCCTTTCCAACCCAAAGTGTTCAATGAGTCTGTGAACCATGGATGTCAACTCTTCAGGCATCGGCTAAGAAAGGGATATACAGAGTTGAATGGCCTGTAAGTTTGAGTGCCGTGGAAAACACGTTTTGATGGAAAGCGATGAGTACAGAGGCCTTTCAGAACAGGTGTCATAGCCATGTGGAAATAACTAGCTGGAAACGCAGGTGTGAGAGGCGTGCTGCCTGGGAGGTGTTGTTTAGGAGGAGCTGTGGGTAGGCTGGAGGACGGACAGAAATCGGGCTTGTCAAGCTGAAAGTATAGTTGAAAACTGACTTCTGTTCAATGGGTGCAGATACCTATTGAACAAGCAAGTGTAGTAAATACTGAGCTCCAGAATGGAAAAGAATAGACTTGGGAGCGCTTTCATGGGCGAAAACAATGGTTTGAGGAGATCACAGACTGAGCATGGTTCGATGGTGGCATGCTATTCTGAAAACAGCTTGCAAAACAGCTGAAATTGTGCAGGACTATTCCTTTGACATTACTGTGTCGTGTCTGATCTTTGGGCGCTGTAATTCAAGACAGGCACGTTAAGTGCTGTGTCTGGAAAATGCTAAATGTCTTCTGTAAGAAGTACCAGGCGGTGAAGCAGTGAAAGAGAGGACAATTAGACCCTTTTTGAACAATTGTAATGAGCTACTCTCATGTCTGCCTTCAGAGGAAGGAAACAATTTGTTTCTTGTCTGCAGTAGGTAAGAAAATAGTCATAGGTTTAAATTCCCAGTAAGGAAATTTCAGGCTGGGCGGCAGGAGAGCAGAGCACTTGGAGAGCGCCTGGAGCAAGCGGTGGAACCTCCCCCATTGGCATCTGTAAGAGCAGGAGAGACAAACTTCTGTCAGTGATGGGAGTGTGAGCGGTCTGTCCTTGGTGGTCCAGCCGGACGAGGCTTCTCTTAGGCTGTTTTTCAGGAAAGCTGAGGCTGTCCTTCCAGCTGGCTGCAGGCAAAGTCCTTCACAAGCAGTGTCAGCCTCGTTAGCAGCCATTCCCCAGGTCTCTGAGAGAGACTTACAGGCTTTTCTGTTTTCTAATTTTTTTTTTTAATTAAGCAGGCTTTCTTTTAGGGAGATGACATAATCAATTTTTTCCTTCATTGATTCTTCCTATTAATTGCCTAAACAAGTGCTCTGTCAACTCTGGTCTTATTTTATTCCACTTTATATTTAAATGACCTGGCAGATTCTGTTACATCTACCTGTGTTCTTTCAACAGAATGAAGGAGGGGTAATTACATTACTTCAAGAGCAATATGCGGAAATACAACCTATAATTCAGCCTACCTCCCAAGTACTAATCAGAGTGGGAGGGAAAATAATCTGAAGACTAAAAAAATGAAATCTTCAGGAATAAACCGAGGTGCCTTAACCGCGTCCAGGACCTGCCCTAGCTGCGGTGCGCTGGGGGTGTGTCTGGCTCAGCCGACCATCCTTTACAGACTGGATCAAGATGCACCAGTGTAAGGTGTGCGAGATGTGACAAACTGTGTGAGAGACGTCAGGGGGGCAAGCGCCGTGCCCAGCCTCGCAGTGCTGCTGGGAGTCCAGGACGCATCTCTCCCGTTTCCTACTTGACTGATCTTGGCCTTTGGTCCTGGAAAATGTGTCCTCTTTCAGCCTGACAGCTTCCAGCCGTCCTGGCGCCGCTGCTCTGCCATAGTACTTTGCCATGAGCTTTACATAATGGCCTCTTTTGGTGCTTTGAATGGGTTAAGAAACTACTGAAATGCCTGATTTTTAGACCCCCTGCTTGCTCTTTGCCTGAGACCACTGAAAGTACTATGATTGTCGGGCTTGAAGCCTGCACGTCCTTACTGCTCCTGCAGCGATTGCCTTCCTTCTGCACCATGTGGTGGTGGTGCCATTAGTGCATGCCACTATAAATGCTTGTGCAACAGCCGTGAGTTGGATGTTGCCTGTTTGTGTGCCAGTCAGCAAACACTTGCTGCTAATAGCAGAGCTGGTCAGAACTTTGTAGCGTTTAAGGAGGGTTTTCTTAACGACTTCTGTTTGCCTGCATCCCCACGTTCCTCAGGTTTCAGTTAGCTCTAGGTGTCTCTCCAACAACAGGGACACTACGTAAACCTGGACAACTATCCCTAGCTGGCTGGCATCACATTCTGGAAAGGATAAAAGAGAATTACTTTATTGAAAGCCCTTGAACAGAGCGGGAAGCTCACATATATGAGTTTGGTTTGGTGAGTTTTTCATGCCTTGGGGCTCCTTGTGTGCATTTTGTGGGCGCTCTGTGCTGCTGCCCTCCCCTCTGCCATCTTTCTGACATCTCTGCAATGTCTTCCATGTGCCTGCGTCCCTCCTTTGCTGCCACCTCCACCACCTAACCTCCAGTCCTGTGCCCCCAGCCCCTCCCTGTGAGGGGCTGATGGCCCCTTTTTCCTGGCCACCCTGTTCTTTCATCTTAGGGCGATGAGTTTCCAGCGTTGGTGATCCCGGGGAAGGTGAACTCATAGGTGCTGGAGATGTTACTGGATGCTGTCAGCTGCTCATCGGATCTTCAGAAAACTCTGCAATTGCTTGACATTTAGCTGTGCAGGTGGATGGAAGAGCTGAAGCCTTCATGGTTTTGTTTTGGTTTTTTTTTTATTTTCCAAAATCTGATCTCTGATATCTGATTTTTTTATTGTGACTTGAAAGGTTCTTATATTAACTGGATGCAGTTAATAGATATAGAAGGTGATGTAAAACGGCCTGCTCATACGGAATACTGCAGTACAGAAGGTTTTTTTCCTACTAGTTACACACCATGCAGTACTGCCCTGAGGGACTGTGTTGTCTGATTTATATTGTTTCTGTGCGCAGCAGCATCTAGATGGGAATTCTGGGCTTTTTTCTGGTCTTTGGTGGTTTCTCTCAGTTTTGTGCCTGTTTTCAGCATTAACCATCCCTTAAATGAGAAGTATTGCAATGCATTAACTAGGGGCTTTGGGAGGAAAGTTCCTGATCTTCTGCGAGGCAATTCTGTTGGAGGGGAAGCAAGGGACTTCAAGAACTTTAATTAAACATGCACATTTTCTGAAAGATCCAAAGTAATTGAGAGCTGAGAACAAAATGTTGGTTAATGGTATCTCTGGGTCAGGCTCTGAGCCTTAGAAGTCTGATACTGCAAAGCTCGTCTCTAGAGACAGGGCAGGGAAAGCGGATCTCTGACAAGAGAGATCCTACAGGAATTCAAAGGAGTGGTATCTTCACACAGCCTTTTGGTTTTTTTTGTCTTGTTGAGGGTATACCTCTGCCTAAAAATACATTTTAAATCCATTACATTAGTGGTGTAGCTGCTGTTCCTTCAGCTGTAAAGGCTAAATATTCTTGATGTACATACTTCCTAAAATTATGGATTCCTGCTGTGCTGTGTCATAGCGTGTCAGTGTCTCCCAAGAGCCACCGTGGTGGTGGTTTGATCTGCTCTGCTGGCCCTGTCATTCCTGCTGGGCAGGGAGGCTTTGGGGATGCTCCCGCGCTCCGGGGGAGGCTGGGTGGGCAGCACCTGGTGCGGGTGACCCACCTGTGGCCACTGTGCCGAGGCTGTGAAACCAGGGTGGCTTACAACAGTCATTTTCTCTGCCAGTACTTCAGGTGAGTAGTTAATTTACGGAGACTCACACATTCATGTCTCTCTTGTAATTAGAGCAGTTAAGGTTTTTCAAAAAAGCTATTTTATAGTTGATGCGAAGGGTTGTTTGTGTGAAATTACCTGTCTTCTGTGTCTGCAAATGCTGTGGCTTGCGTCTGAAACATTCTAAAAATTCTGACTTTCTCCTACAGCCTTAATTACCACCCATTAAAACCTCTGTGATCCCGGTGGAATAGAAATGGAGATGGATGGCGAGGCTGACTCACTGAAAGAGCTTCAGAGAGTGTGGAAGGCATCAGGTCACTTCAGTACATTAAGAATAACCAAGTCTAAAGATCAGAGTTATTTAAAAGTAGAGACTGAATAAACTTCTGAGGGTGTTAGAAGATGCTAAACATTCACACAAATAATTGTAATGGCTTTTTCCTGCACTGGGGTTAGAATGAGAACGAAAAGGGACGACACTTCACAGAGCATGGTAGTCTTTGCTTTCTGCAGAATGATGGATATAAATAGCAAACGTGAGCTAACTGCTGGGCTGCGGCACTGCTGCAGCCGAGCGCAGCCTCTCGTGGGCCAGGGTGCGAAGGTGCGTGGAGTGGGCTTTCTGTGCTTACAGTGCTATAGGATAACAATGATTGAAAACATGTTTTTTTGTGTTTTTTTTTTTTTTTGTTTTGTTTTTTTTTTACCATACTAAAATCAAATGCAGCAATTCTGTGATACCTTGCATGGGGCTGTTACCATTGCGTGTTGCAGGCATCATCTGTTTGTCCCCTGGCTCACATGCTGGGCTGTCCACAACTGCTGGTGTAGTGTTTAAAAAAAAAAAAAAAAAAGTGTTAAAACCCCAACCAAATTAAAAAAATTCCAAACAAGTTAGCAGTGATTTCTGATAGAAAAGGAAAAGAAGAAAGAAAAAGTTTTAAAAATCACGTGGAAGGACTTGGCCCTGCCTTCTGCCTGGGAATATTTTTTAACTCCAGATTTCTTTTAGAACCTGAAAAATTATTTTTTTTCCCCCAACAAAACAGATTACCGGAATTAGGAAGGTTTATCCTTCATCCCATGAGGTTCCAAGTATAAAAGTGTTACCGTAGGGATGTGTCTGATCATCTTTGATCTAAAGCACATGAGCACGTAATTCCTAATACGTTGGAGCTTGATGCTTAATTGAGGAATTAGCGATGCCAGAAGAGGGCTCTCTCTGGGGCCACGTTAAGTGTGACCAAGTAGGGTTTCAGGATCTCAGATAGAAGCATCAGAGTTGCTAATTGCACTGGGGGTGTTTTGGAAGTGGCATATGAGACTCAAGACACTTAGACTGATTGCTTTGTCGTTTGGCCAGCTGTAGCATACTGCTGCACTGTCTTAGAGGGATGCCAGTAACTCGGCTGTGACCTCTATTACTAATACATGGGGGAAACTCCTGTAACCCCAGTGTTTCAAAAGCGTTGACTCACCTTTTATGTTTATTGATGCAAAAAATCAATTTAAGTAAGTTGTGGGTTTTTTCTACAATAGGTGGATGGATGCAACTTCTTTCCATCTTGCTTTTGTTGTCTTCATGCAGTTTGCCTCATCTTCATCCTGAAAGCAGATGAAGGGACTGGGACTTCTAATGGCTTTTACAATGAGTCACAATTGCATCTCTAGACTCCTTAGACAATTTTTACTTTTTCTCACTGGCATGTATGATGAGAGTTTCTCTTTGGTAGATTAGTTACACAGTCAACTCCAAGCATAATAGTTTTCCTCTTAGGAGAGTTTTAGGAGCTTATGTCAAAGCTGTATCTTAACTTAGTGCGTCTGTGCTGAAACCTTCATGATCTCAGCTCTCATCTTTAGGAATTTCTTTCATCTCATATTTACATAGCCAACTTCCATTTTTTTTTTTCTTTTTGGGGAGGTGGAGAGAGACTAGATTGGCTCCCTTGCTCCTGCCCCCAAATCAAAAATCCTCTTCACGTATCTCTCCTTTTTTTCTGAAGCGTACAGGTGTTTATATAAAATGTGATTCACTTGCACGTTGCTTCTGCTGACAGGGTGGGGGAGGCTTCTTAGTGGTGTCCTAGTCCCAAATGGCAGCAACAGCAGACAGACCTTTCCGCAAGTGGCCAAAGTCATGGCCTTAATAATACGTGCTGTTGTGTGGCTTCCCAGCTCTGGCGGGCTGGGGCACCATTTTAGAAGAGAGAAAACAAGCGTGTTAGGTAGGGTCCATCTAATGAAATCATCTGGCTGCCAAATCCAGAGAAAAGTGCAATCTGTACCTTAATAAAATGAATAAAGTCCCAAACAGTGTCACCTGATAATGTTTGCAGTATATATGCTGGTAATATTTAAAGATACAGGGGCAACTCTTCACTCTGCCTGCCTGCAGCCTTGTTTTCCCCCAGATCTGCTCACACAGCTGTGATTGCGGAGCTGACTCACGTGTAAGGGCTGCAGCATCGCGCAGAGTGATCCCACGAGCATCCCACCGAGGGGGAGCGTGGGGCGATCCCGCGAGCATCCTGCCGAGGGGGAGCGTGGGGTCGGAAGCATGTAGAAGAGCCCAGTGTTGAGGGCAGCGCAGGGGATGCTGTTGCCAGCAGCACCTGATGGCAAATTTCAGGGACTAGTAGGGTGAACTTTGCCTGCTATACTGATGCCAATTTTTAAATGAAATATTTCAGTAACTGCAGTTTACTTTCTTCATCTCAAAACGCATTTCCAGTGAAAGTGATGGTGGCTCTCTATCTACAGATGCAGAAACTTCACAATTAATGCATTAGTACCCTTTTATGAAATACACTTGATTTCCCTGGAGGAAAGACTGATCCGATCTCTGGAAAACATGTGTCAATGTGACTGCTACCCTTTAATTAGTTTGAATAGATTTCCAGTCTGCAGGAAATAGTCGAGCTATTGCTATAGCCTTCATTTTAGTATAAAAATTTAACTTCATTTCATGACACTTGTTCTAACAAATTAATTGGTTTAAGGGCTGGGAACTGTAACAGTTAAAATATCTTAAATGTTTGCTATAATAGCTAATTCACTAAAACGTTCTGAAATCCTCTCATTTTCAGGGTTGTACACAGAAGTATATCGTGAAGAACTACTTCTACTACTACTTGTTCAAGTTTTCGGCTGCTTTGGGAGAAGAGATTTTTTATATCACTTTCCTTCCATTTATTTACTGGAACATAGACCACTCTGTGTCTAGAAGAATGATAATTATTTGGTCTGTAAGTATTTCTATGACTTATTTAAATGTGTAGTTGTTAATTCTGTAACTGTAGCAAATGAGTATTTAAGAATAAGAATAACCCTTCAAAGAAACAAAAAAGCGCCAAGATTATTTATATGTGTAACTTGCGTGTTGAGGAAGCAGAGGCATTGGGATGCTGAGAGAGGAGGGAAGAGGCAGTAGGTGACTGTTCATCGCTGTTACATCTCAAACTGGTGTTTTTTCAGCCCAGTAACTGATTGAGCTGCTTTTGATAGGGTTTGCACAGAACAGCTGGGAAAACACTTCTTTCCTAATGTGTCATGGTATTTTAAGGATAATTTTTCATCCATTTGTGAAATCTTTCTCTTTTACCCCAATTTCTTTTGCATAACCTCTTCATACAGTTCTGGCTTGGTTGAAATTAGTATAAACCTAATAGAAAGGGGATGCGCAGGCTGCAGTGGAATAAACAGGGTGTTTCTGCAGTCACTTGAGGAGAAAAAAAATAATCAAATTCTCTGTTGAAGACTTAAAAGCATTGGGTTTTGTTACGACGAGAGCATTCTCAAATTAACTGGCATCAGCATTGCTTTAGCCTTCACAAATGTGGTTTGGGGTATCCAGAGTAATGTATTTCCATTCTGGCACTGAAAACCAGAAGATGACCAGGCACTTCAGTCTGGGAATGGCTCTTGTTTTGTCGCTGCCATTGCTTATCTTGGTATCGATCAGATCTTTTCTGCCGAAAGAAGACCATTTTAGAACAAAGAAAGGAGGTAGGGAGCATCTTTGGCACATGGCAGACTCTGGAGGTTTAGCTGTCAATCTACATTGATTGGAGAAATTGAAGCTGGGTAAAAAGACCTGGATGTGGTATCTAGCTTTGTTTCTTTACAGTGGAACTTCTCCTTGACTTAGTCAATTTTGATTAATAATATTCTGTCTTTTGTCCAAATGATATGATGAGAAATAATAAAACCAATCTGAATTGGGTCCTACACTTCAGATGCACCCAGCCTTGGACAGAAAGCATCAGTTGTTCTGTGCCAGTAACCCGAGTCAATACATTTTATAAAGAGAACATGAATAATAACTTGCAGATGAAATTTAGAAGTAGGTGGACACTGTATAATTAGAGCTGGGTTTGGGCCAGGAGTACACCTACTGCTTCTGGAAACGTGCCACAGAAGATGATAATTGGTAGTCACTGCCTTCTGGGTTTGCATATTGCTCAAAAAAATGACTCTTCAGAGCTCCTCGCAAGCCTCTCTGCAGACTTGCCTTGCCTTTGCCTTGCAAGGAGTCCATCTGAGTACTGGCCAGGTTTAGGCTGGTTTAATTAGAGTATTCAAGCATGTGATATTATGATTATGAATGTTATTTTTCCTGTTATGGAGGGAGTTGTAGAGTTGCATTGTATACTGAAAAGGAGAAAAGGAGAAGTCGTTTTAAATACACGGGCTTGTGACAATCTGTAGTTTTAAAAACATTTTAATTATATGTGATTGTGAAATGGCTAAAAATGTCTTTGCAGGCTATCTGTTAATGTTATGGCAAGCTCAGCTGGGTGGCTTATTTGCTGGCAAGCAGGCTGTGAGCAGGAATCGGCCTTCGTGGTGCTGTGAACGGTGTCGGTCTGTTTTAGATACCTCAGTCATGTACGCGACAGCAGTATCAGCTGCATGGGAGATGCCAGGGTATTCGATGTGACAAAGCTGTGCTTTTAACTCACTGAAAGGCTTTTGGCGACAGCGCTGGAAGGATGCCCAGCTGGTGGCACGGTGGTGAGCAGCAGTGCCGGTCTGCAGGCTGTCTGCCATTCAGAGTTTTAAAGAAATGCTGCTGAATGCATGGTGATGTGGGGCTTAGAACAGCTGTGTTAGATAAAAGTAAAAATCCAGGTAGCATGGTAGTCTCTGACAACTGCTGCCAGTAGAAGGCTGGGAAGAGCATGAAAGTGTGAGTGCAACATCCAGGCACGGTCTGCAGAAGGCTCTTATCCAGCTGGGGAGAGGAGGTGGTATCAAACCAACTGCTCTGGTTGATAGGAGAGGTTGTTAGTGAAGCTTTTCAGCAGGGAGAGAGATGATGGACCAGAAATGACCTTTCCCTGCGCCTGGTGCAAAGCACGGCGGTACATCGGGAGCACGTGCTGGTAAAGCACGGTCAGCAGGGATGGCTGTGGTGAAGGGGGTTAGACCACCCTGCGGGAGAAGTGGGCTTACCCTCAGGTGCTGGAGAAACAGTAGTGCTGATGGTGGTACTTCATTTTGTGGTCTTGGGGACTTAAACCTGTGAGTTTCTGCTGCAAGTTGGAAATGAGAGAGTCACTGTCCCAGGATGAATCAGGGAGTTTCTTCCCTTAGAAATGAAAGCAGTATTAATGCTGTTTACAAGGCCTTCCTGCCGTCTTATCTGTAATAATTTATGCAGAGCCAGTCACCCACATTTGAGAGAGATAAATCTGAACTGGAGTGCGGCCAGGGATGATTAGGGAACAGGCTATTTTCTGAGCAGAGACTGAAAGCTTAGATAAGACCCTAACAACATGAAGTTGGAGAGGGAATGGGGCTGGCTGTAAGCACCAGGGGAAGGAAGGAGCTTCTGAAAATAAGAGTACAGTTGCAAGAAGAAACATGCAGAAGGCAGGCATAAATAAGCTAAGTTGAAGCCAAAGATTGTGAAATAGCTCTAGAACGGTGAAGGGCAGTAAGAAAAACGATGAAGAGAGTTTATTTCAGCAGTAGCAGAGGAGTAGGCTTGGTGCCCTGGGACATCTTCTCCAGTCCTAGGTCCCTAAAACTGGCTACTCGTGCTTCTGTGTTTAGCTGGATGGCTCTGGGAAACGCTGGCTGCGGTCACATCCATATCCTTTGGAAACCTAAAGGAGCACATTGTGCTTCCGTGGTGCCTTTTCTCTGAAGATTCACAGTATATATGTAGGCTTTACCTTTCCCTTTACAGACAGGCAAGGGGAATAGCTGCCTGACACCTCTGAGCCAGATGCTGGGTCAGTGCTAAAGGTACCCTTGTGTCTTTGCTTCCCTTCTCCAGCAATTTGAAGTAAACACTCTTGAATCTGCACAGACGAGACTTTGATGCCTGTGGCTCTTGCTACTTCAACCAGGCAGTGCAGAGATGAAAAATAACTTCCATGAACCAGCCCCCAAATGTACTTTAAATTTACTGCACATCTCAGCTCGGGAGGTGAAAGCTCAGTTTGCTTTTTTTATTCTCTGCACCCATTCAGGGTTGAAAGCTTTATTTTGGTGTGGAATTTCAGAGGTAAGGTAGAGACCTGGAAAAAAATAGTTACAGTTTCTGCTTGCTATTCAGCCTGCTTGGAATTTTTTTTTTTTCTGGTTTTTTTTTTTTTTTTTTCCAGAGTGCATGGATCTTTTGACCCTATAAAACTTAAATTTATACAATATAAATAAGAGCTGGCCAGCATGGGCTTTGTGGGGGCAGGTGTGGAAGCTGTCGGTGTATGACAGTGATAAGCTGCTAACTCAGGTGGAGGTGGCATCTCCAGGGAAGGAGAGTTTGGGTGGCTGGCAGTGCCAGGCAGGCACCCGCTGGGCTGCCCATGCTCTGTCAAGCTCCTCAAGCAGCACGGGGTGCAGACATCTTCAGCAAGCCTGAGAAGGTCCTGGGTCAGGATCCGTGGCAATTTAGTTTCCCATCTTGCTTTTCAGAGGAACAGGTTTCCAAAGGCTGCTGGCATTTAGTTCCTTGGGAATGATGAGCTCTGAACTCTGGCTCTCAGGGCAACCAGGAGCTTAATAACCAGCAGGAATTTACCTGCAATCATGATGCCACTGGCATTACTGTGCAGTGGTTGAGTCACTGGATGCTGCTTTGAAAACTTGCTTTGCCGCAAACTTTGGGTTAGTGATTCTTATGTTTGTTATTTTTTGTGCTTTTGCAACATTTCACCAAAATGTTTTTTGTGCCTTTGTAACATTTCACCAAAACAAGCTTGGAACAGCTGATAAAACAGTCACTTGACACCCAAACTCTTTGAAGTGCCTTATATTACACTGCATAAGAACATGTAAGACTATTCAGGCATGTAACTAACTACAAAATGTCAGAATGCAAAAATAAATGGTCCGTAAAAGAAAATGCTGTGCACAAGATAGTGTTGATTGAAAGAGAATTTTGTAGGCGCTGGTAGTGGTACTCTGCCCTCGAAGAAAACATGCCAGTGAAGCTCGCGTGACTGAGGCCAACTGGGAGTAATTTGAGGTGAAGTTCAAGTTGAAACCTTTTCTATTTCACTAGAACTACTAGGTGTAACAGTTTCCCAGTTTTAGGTGTTACATGATAAAACCAGATCAATGTGACAGTAGTTCTTCCTGTTACCAGGAGAATGGGCCCAAATTTCTTTTTCTTAAACCCACCATAAGGTAGTCAATACCTTATAGGTTTTGTCCAAAGGCTTCTTTTAAAGACAGAATGAGTGTCTGGGATGTTGGTTGGTTATATTTCTGAAGACACAAGGCTCTCTTGCTCTGGTTTTGTGTTTCTGAAGGCTGACTTGAGACACTAAAAGTCCTTCCTCCTATATATATATTTATTTTTCAAGAAGCTGTCTGTGCTGTCTCTTCTCCCCTCCTGTCCCCTGCTGCCCCTTGCCATGACATGCACGTTGTGCTGCTGCTGGCTTGCCGCTGAGCATGGCCCTGCTCGTGGTGGGCTGGAGACCTGCCTTGTGTGATGCTGCTGACAGCATGGCTGGGACATCTCAAGTGTTTGAGCATCCTACCAGCTCAATGCGACCTTGAACGCCCCATTGCACCTGACCAAATCCTGGGCAAACCTGTACAGTTCCTGCACAGCTAGTGTGAGATTGATGTATTTTCTGGAAAAAAGTAGCCACACTGGAGATGACAGATCCTGGAGCTCTCCTAGCCAGCTACCCTCTCCTGTAAGGCACATGTGCCTCGAGGAAGTGCCCAGCCTCGTGGTTGCCGTTGGCATCTCTGCATGCGGGGAGCAGCTGGGTGACCTGGGGAGGGGATGGGGAGCAGGATGTGATCAGAGGGTGGCTTGGGGTCCCCCAGGCTGCGGGTGCTGGGGCTCCTCTGCTCTGCAGGGCTTCCTCCACTTGGACTGCTGCTGGGGCGAAAGGCCAGCAGTGCTCTTCAGTGGCTTTCATGGGTTTTTGTCCCAAAGCCAAGCCTTAGTTCTTGGCGTTGACTTGGGAGCAGGAGGAATATCTCCATGAGAACATGCTCTTCTTTGCCCTGCTCCTCTTTCACTGTGACCCAAGTGATGCTCGAGGGGCACAGTCACAGCTATTGTCTGTTGCAGTGTTTATCTACTTACTTAAGCCTTAGTCGAGGGATGCTGAGAATAGCAGCTGTGAACAGTGCAGACTGCATGCTTGCTTTAATTTCTGTATGGTGAATCAAAGTCACACCTGCCTTGACAACCACAAATACAGTCTTTGCTTCTGCTTGACTAATCTTCTGCAAATGCCAGTTTATTAATAGTGCATCCTTATTTCGCCCCCCCCCGCCTCTTTCCAGTGTTGCCAATTTGCTTTGTCACTCCTATCAGCACGCAGTGGTTATGATAAAAACAAAAGCAACATCATTTTCAAGCTGGAAGTTTCCTTTCTGGAAAGACAACAAATACTATTGCAGGTTAGGGTTTCTAGAGCCAGGTGATAGAGTTTCTATTTTGGAGCCAAACCAGCAGATTCAAAGTCAGGCTGCCACACTGCGAGCCTCGGGGAAGAAGTCACCAGCACTGTTTGACCCCATGTCTTCTCTAGAATTTCATCTTGTCCTTTTAATAGATCAATAGCACAGATAGGAGAGCTGCAAAATCAGAAGTCGAAAAGAAATACATTCTGGTTCGCCTTTTGTTAGCTGCAGTGTTACAGAGTACAAAAAGAATTGTTCCTCCTGCCCCTCGCGTGCCCGTGGGACGGCTGGGTGCCTCCGTCCCTGTGCAGGGGTGGTGGCAGCGGAGGCACGATGGAGAGCGCGCCACGCAGCGCACCTGCAGCACTGGGGCCATTTCCTAAATCCTGCCAGACTCAGGGTCTGGGCAGCTGCCATGGAAATGTTCCAAAGGGGAAATCATGCCCCAAGGCCACCGGTCCTGTGCCTCTGCGTAGCTGGCTTGGCTCTGTGTGTTTACCTGCCTTCAAACGCGCCTGCACCGTGGTGGTAAATCTACGTGCAGCGCTCTCGCTTCCTGCCACAGGAGTGCTGCCCACAGGCGTTGCACGGATAGTGAGGGAAAACCATGGAAAATGCCAGCAACACCTGCAAGTGAGCAAAACCCCTTCTTAGATCGCTGAAGGAGTAACAGAGTTACGTGAACGTTGAGGAGCCAGGTCACTTTATGGGACTCTGATGCTCACAGGGAGGGGAACAGCCCCTCATCCCAGAAGGAACTCCTGCAGACGCTGGAACAAATGAATTGGGACCTGGATCTATGTGGATGCCAAGGCCCCCAGCTGGATTCATCATTGTTCGCTAAAGCAAGGTCTGTTAAAACACAGAGACAGATTCGCCTTGTTTACCCCAGTGCAAAGCCCTAGATGAGGATGTATTTTTGGAGATGGGCCATATATATGACTCAGAGGAAACCCTCAGGAAAAGGCTGCAGGGGTGGCTGTGCTGCTATAGCAGCTGCTAATTGCATTTGTGTAGTTAAATGTAATGTTGTTGAGCCGAAGTGGCAATAAAGCTTTGCCTTTCCTTCACCTGATGCCTTGGCTGTAAAGGATTGCTGTTCCCCTCATGCTGCCCAGGCCACCCCAGCAGTACTGGCAGGCACCACAGTTTGGGGAAAGCCTTGTTTTTAAGTTGCTTACAGCATTACAGAAAAACCCTTTGAGAGGGGAGCAAGAAACAAATCTTTACCCAAGTATTTTTTTTTTTTTTCATTTTAATGTAATAATTTAATTCAGAAGACCTCAGAGTCATCTTCATAGCACTGAGAGAGCGTGGATGTGCATGAGAGAAGAGCAGGCTTATATAAGGAAATTCAGAAAATCCAAAACTTAATAATAGCATTTGTGAGTGTGGGGTTAAAAAACCACATTTTTGTGTCAGGCTGGCTGCCTTGGCCCATGTGTTCAGCCTGTGCGGTTACCAGTGTGGGACCCCTGGGTGGGACAGCAGTTTTGCCGGAGTCTGTGCTGCATCCCGTTCCCAGCACGACCGCAGCGTGCCGAGCTGATGTGATAGCGCCTGGCGATGCAGAAACCATAGAGGCTGGTTCAACTGAACAGATTAGGGTAGCCATACCCTAGATCTCAAGCGTTGCTCAGTAAGCCAGGCCGCTTACTGCTTCACCGTGGAGCAGAATGAGACACGGGTGATGTATTCCCTTGCAGGGCAGAGCAGGAGCCCTCAGGAGGAAGAGCCTGCCTCACCCAGCCCTGGGCTCTCCTCTGCCTGCGGATGCAGCTCATGGATGCAGCCATGTAAATGAAGCGCCTGGTTTGTTTCACTGAGGCAGAGCCTGTGGCAGGGGACACAGGAGCTGTGCAGCCCCCAGGGAGGAGTGGTGGGGGACAGACCTGCCGCGATGGACCATGCCCGTGTGGCTTTGGGAGAAGGGGCTGGAGGGATGCATTTTATTTCCTACATCTCCAGCTGGCGCTGCCACGTCACTGTCAAGTGACACTGCAAATATTAGGGAGCTGATGTAGCTTCCTGGGTGTCCCCACCACGGCAGTGGCATGTGAGCAATGTTTCCTGGTGTGTGCGTGCACACACCTCCATACAGAAGGGAAGGCGGCGTTTCCCCGCGTTATGCATATGCATGGTTGCTGCCAGTGACCCCTTCACTGCACCTCTGCTCCCATGCCATGGGCCACCTTGCTTTCGCCATCATTTATTTACTCAACCACTCACATTGTGGCATTTGTCACAACTGTAGCTTGTAGGACTTGCAAATACAGAGGTAGAGCAGAGTCCCTGAGCCTCCCCAACAGGGTGCTTCAGTGGGGAGCTTCCAGGGGGAGGTGCGGTGGGGGTCTTGGGGCAAGGGCAGCCCCTACGGACCTGGCTGATGCCCAAGAGCATCGCTTTGCTTCTGCCCAGGTTTGGGCCCCACTCGTAGGTGTCCAGTGACCTAGGAAGGCTGTGGTGCTTTTCCCTTTCCCATCCTGGCCATCCAGCTCCCCTTCCTCCCTGCCAGCCCGAGCAGCCCCCCTTGTTTGCCAACACATCTTTGTAACTTGAGTGTGAAATGGTTAGATTTCATTTTGGAAAGTTTGAGCAGTCTGAGGTACAGGGCAGTTGAAGCTGCTGCTGTCAGCTTTCAGACAAGGGAAATTAGCCATGCTCATCCTATCGACTTTTGTGAAATCTCAACTCAATTCCCATGCATTCCTGCGTAGTTGTCATCTCCAGCGAACTGAGTCCTACACAACCCATCACTCACTTTGTTGCTTCAGTAATGGAAAAGTCTGCAGGTTCAGACGAATTCCCCATGAAGAGACAGAGGTACTTACTAATGTGCAAATTAAAATTATTTATGCTGAAGATGTCTGCAAACCATTTTGCACCAGAACTGCAGAAAATTTGGTTGATCTGTGTCACTCGGACAGAGTGGAAGAGAGCCTGTGCTAGAAATGGACACAGAAGAACAGCATCGTGAGCTGTAACGTAGCACTCTAGGTAGGCAAAAAATATCAGCAGTATAAGGAAGGAGCAAACAATAATAAAGCATGAAGAAATTATTTGCTTCAGGGTTTCTCTTCTTTGCCATGTCTATGAGAGAGCAAATGGTGTCTGCTCGCTCAGTGTTCAAGGGTTCAGCTTTGGGCTTGGAGACCCTTTGGATGGAGATGTACACAGGCAGGTGAAGACCTTTGGAATGGGTTTTATTTACATCTAGGTTAGCGTGGTTTGAGCCTGCCCCCTTCTTGCCCGCTAGATCTTCCCAGCCCTTGTGGAGAAAGGGGAGCTGGGTGAAGCCCAGCACTGGCAGCTCGAGGGATCACCGTGCTTTAGGCTGAAATGCACAGACCTGCTGCCAGTCGGCTGCTGCAAGGGGTCGAGCCTTAACCTGCCCTCCCCTGATCGCCTGTCCGAAGCCATCGCCATCGCGGGTGTCCTCTTTGGCTTTCCTAGGGTGGGCTGGAAAGCACGGCAGAATCACGCAGTCCTGTGACCAAAGCAATCCCGAGTTACTGGCTGGTCTGCACTTGGGGTAATTTCTGCCCATGTTAAATTTATTCCTGGGCCATCAAACATTTTTGACGTTGCACAGGTACGTAACTTAAGCATAGGTGAGGCTTAGCTCTGTGTGGATCTTTAGTCTGTCTCCCGTGCTTAGCTCTTCATCTCCCTTCTCTTCCTTCCTAGCGCTTCAGTGGTTATGGTTCACAATGTTTATTACAGGGGTTTTCTCATCTGGTAGGCTGTAAAAAGCTGGTAACCAGCCAAAACTTGCAGGCTGCTTGCTTCCTCCCCTGGGACTGTTAAGGGAGTAAATTCAAAAAGGCAGAGAAAGGAGGTCAGGAAATAATGAAATGTGGCTTAAGAGAGAATATGCCGCTTGACCAGGGCAGATACCTGCCATCTTCAGAAGATGAGTGGCTATTCAGATATATCCTGCAATAAAATGTAATGCTGTAACTGTGTTTCTGCAAAACACTTGTCGTGCAGTGATGGCATCTGCGGTGGCCTCCTCTGTTTTTGGGGTGTGGTTTTGGTTTGTGTTTTTTTTTTCCTGTGTGTGGCTGAGCTCTGGATGTCAGTGCCTGGCTCGCTCGCTCGCAGGGTTGCTTGCCCTCAGTCACCAGCTGTGTGATGCTCTCCGGCGGGACTGGCTGATGCTCTGGGCTGGGCGCAGACGTGCAGGTCCCAGCTGGTGCTCTGCCTGCCCTGCTGGTGCCATGGGGCCATCCCCCCGGCAGGGCACCCCCTGCCCACCGCGGGCAGGTCGGGCAGGGGCTCTGGGCTGCTTGCTTTGCTGTGCTGCGAGCCAAGGAGCCCGTGCGGAGCCTGGGCGGTCCCGTGCTCCTCCAGCTGCTTGTGAGCGGCACGTGGGGAGGCAGGTGAACCAGAGCAACACCTTTGCTGGGTGGCTTTCAGCAATGGTGCGCGTGTCGTCTTTTGCCTGCTCGGGAAAGCCTGCCAGTTCGGCTGATGGGGGAGTGTTTTACTGTGCCCACAGCTGCTGCTTCTGCCAAATAGTCCGGGACATTGTGCCTAAAAACCATGTGCACAGCACCCAGATAAACTAAAGGCAAAGTCTGGTGCTTCAGAGATCGGTGCTTAGTCTGAACGTATTCTGGACTCCTCTTCATGTTCTATGGAGGCTGTCTCACCTCTCATTACTCTATGTGTCTATGTGATGCATGTTTTTAAGAACTTGAAGGGTCAGAATTTAATCTGGAATGCTAGGAAGGAAGGTGTTGTGAGGATGCCTGGTATTTTTGCTTACCCATACCACCGCCAGCATTCAGCCTGTTTTCCACCATCAGAGAAGTCCTAGCATAGCCTTCATTTCAAAGATGACTCATTTCCCTTTCTGTAATACTCTTACGTACCAGTGCTAATAATACTGCTACAAGTGGAAGTCATTATTATAGAGGACTGCTGATAAACTGGCTCGTCCTACCTTGCCTCTCAGATGGTATCGCAAATGGCAGCCTCAATGTTTTATGTTCTGTCACAGAGAGTAATTTTGCTTTCAGCCCTGGAATTTAATTAACTTCCAAAGATGTGCCTGTATGCGTTTGGAAACAGGTGGCATTAACGAAATAGACCCACATGGTGGTTTCTTTGAGACACTTGTTTCTTGACCCTTTCTCTGCTGTGAGCAGTCCGGGCAGGGTGTTTGCTGACTGCCCTGCGCCCCGTGTATCAGGGTGAAGCAGGAGCAGCCAGGCGTGCCCCAGGTGGTGCTGATAATAAGGCGGTAATGTGATTCACGTGATGAGGGATAAAGGATGCAAAGGCACCCGCAGTCGCTTTGCCAGGCTCTGGTGCTGGCTATAAGCCTAGCACTCCCCACGGCATGTGCTTTGCTGCAGAGAGGGGGAGGAAGGAACGTGACATTTTGGCTTTTTCCTGGTCCTGATTTGTGAATCCTGAATCCTGGCATCTTTCTTTCAACATGAAGCCATTTTTAAATGGCTGGTGGGAGAGAGAGGGATGCGATGTGGCTGGTGATAAATGTGGCAGCAGATGATTGTGTTGCTGTTTTGGCATATGGCTAACACCAGCATGGGAAGGATGTTATTTTAGGACCCCTCCTTTGCTAGTGGAAGCGTGAGAAGCAGAACAGCGAGCTGTCTCGCACAGCAACTGAGCTTTCATGGCAGACGTCAGTTAACCTAATTTTTGTATTTAAAAAAAAGAAGAAAAATGGTTTGTTTTGTAGAGTTTGCTTTGCCTGTGTCTGGCTGCGCTATCCAAAGGGAGGAGGGTGGCAATGGAAGGCAAATACCTTCTCCAGGAACAGCCTGGGTGACTTTTGCTCATGTCCTTCTCTACTGTGAATGCTGAGAGCCCGTTGCCTTTGGGAAGAGGGTGCTGGGGAGCAGAGGGTGTCAGCACGGCAGGTGCCCTGGCCGCTTCTGCGGGGGCTGCCCCTCTCGGCGATGCTGGCTGGCTTTGCCTCGTGCCTCTGCTTCCCATTGCTTCTGCTTGCAGTGACCTGAGAATGGAACATTTCCCCCTGAAATCACTGTGTTGCAGTGCTCGGTACCTAATTAATGGGACCCTTGCTTAAACCTCTGGTGTCCCAAGCAGTGCACAAAAGCCCTTCATCACTGGGAAGTCAGGCAGGAGGACTGGCGCAGCATGTCACTTGCCCAGTCTTCTCTCTGTTGCCTCCTCGAGGATGCCAGGTTATTATTTAATAACCACGCTGGTGGTGCATCCCAGCGGGGCTCCTGCAGCACATCCCGCGGTGGCTGGGGTGGGAGCTGCCGGGAACAGGAGAGCTGGTGCTGCCCTCGGGGAGCTGCTGCGTGGAGCTGGGAGGGACGCGGCTGGGCAAGGCGGTGATTTGCAAGTGGTAGTGGAAAAATTTCTCTTGTAGCTGTTTGCTTTGCAGGAGAGGGGATCTAAGGGATGGGGAGGAAACTGAAACTTCTCTGGCGTGGGGTGGGAGCCAGCTGTCTGTCTCACGCCATCCTGTATTGCTGCATCTCATCTGTGAACTCTCCTTTTGGTCCCACTTGCGATCAGGTTACAACGCGGTGCAGTAAAACCGCTGTTTCCTTCGCTGACTGGATAATGGAAACCCCTTTAATAATTCAAGGAATGAATTCTGCACTGGGGGTGGTGGATTTTGCAGAAAAAAGTGCAGAAATAGCAGCGGTTCTCGGGTGGGCTGAGTGGGGATTGCCTGTGCTGACTGATAGCCCTGTGGCCTTTCTTCTCCCCAGATAGTGATGTACATAGGCCAGGTCTCCAAGGACATCCTGAAGTGGCCTCGGCCCCTCTCACCACCTGTTGTCAAGCTGGAAATGAGGACGAATGCAGAGTACGGGATGCCTTCCACCCACGCCATGGCAGCTACCGCCATTTCCTTCTCCTTTCTCATTGCGACCACGAACCAGTACAAGGTAAGGGGTACGAAAAGGTAAAATAAATAAATAAATAATAAAAAAAAAAGAAAAAAAAGAAAATCATGTGCCTACTTACAGCAGGCTACAGAAAACCAGCAAATCCAAAGCTGTTGCTACTTCCAGAGGAGCTCTGTATTTATTTTCAAAGAGGTGTATTTTTCCCTGTGGTTACCCATAGCTGGCCGATAATAGACACAAGAGGAAATTTAGTGGAAATCTCCTTTCTTTAGCGTGAGCCTTGCTTAGAGCCATGGGCAGGCTGCGCTGCCCTGCTGTGGTGTGGCGGGGTGACCATGGAGGGAGCCGCGGTGCTGCCGCAGAAGATGCCCAGTGTTGGTGTTTTGTGCTTGCCCTGTGCCCACCAAGCCATCCCTGTACATCAGCGAATGCCAGCTCCCAGGGAAACCAAAGGAGCTCTGTGTTGCCTGGTTTTTGTATGATGCAGGAAAAGCATCCTTGGAAATCCCCTGGCTCTAACCTGTGTGAGACTCATAGCGCACAACGTGATTTGAAAGCCTGTTTGTCAGAGAAGGAACAGCAGCGTCATGGCACTGGAGCTGTAGGCTGCTTGGGGAGATCTCATAATTATTTCCCCCAAACCTTCAGCCTTTTATCTTCCTAAAAGGTTTATATCCTGGAAACTCCTTTCTCCGTGATGGTTTTCCATTCATTTTATGAGTCCGAATAGGGGTTTCCTGCACTCTATCCATAATAACTTCCTGGCTGCATTGCGTTTAAGTGTGTTTCTCAGCCTTCTCAAGTGTATTTCAAAGATAAGCCCATGTAGCCAAGAGGGGTCGCAGTATGGCCGGGGGGGTGTCTCACTGTCGCAGTGTCCCCAGGTGTCCTCCCCATGGTGCCAGCGTGTGTGTGGGGACAAAAGCTGGCCACCGTTTGGTGAAAGGTGCTGTGTCCTGGGGCTGTAACCCATGGAACCAGAGATCTCTGAATTACACCAAGATCCCTGAATTAATGTAACTTCCAGACTCACCCGGTCCCAGCCATGAAGCAGCAGGCTTTGCTGCTGCCCACAGCGCGGGGATGAGCGAGCAGGTCGGTGGTACCCAGAGCTGCACTGCCAGCCTGCTGCTCCCTGGTAATTGTATGTGAACTCGTCGGAGCAGCTTGGCGATGGGATGGGGATGAAGAGGAGGAGCCATAACATGGGATATTTGTCAGCCTTGGAAGGCCAAATCCATCCCATGTCTCAGAGCAGCCAAAAAGACCTGGTCAGCAGCACTTTGTCCTCCTCCTCCATGGATAAGCTACCAGTGGGATGCGCAGCTCTTCACGCGCTGTCTTGTGCTTCTTGGAAATTGCCGTGAAACAATAAAGCTGCTGTAAAATAATTAAATGATTTAATTGCCTCTATTAAGAAGGAAAAATCTACCAGTACATTATGCTGCTATCTTCTCAAGCTGCCCTTGTCATCAATTACTGATCTGGACTAGCTCCCAGGCTGCCTGCTGAGGGACAAATAAAGTGGGTGTAAATCCTCTGAAGGCTTAGAGAAGTGAGGAAAAAATAGCGTTTTATGAACTGGGAGTGACATCTGCAGCTGGGTCTGAGCTCTCTATTCTGGGGGCTAGATTACGCCCAGGGGGAAAGGGTCAGAAGCAAGTTGTTATGCTTAAAATTTCCACAGAAGCATTTTTGCTCTGACCTGTGGCCACCCTGGTCAGTTGTCAGCCCTCAGCAGTAGATGGAGACTTTATGTCAAATCGGGTGAATTAATTTCATTTATTCATATTTTGGGTTGGTTTGTTTTTTTTTCAGAAAAATCTCCTTTACAGACTGAAAGGAGCCCGCCAGCCCACTCCGTTTCAGGGTTTGAATGAGTGGATTAAGGGCTGTATGTTAAGCTTATTCTTTAGCAAAACTTGGGGTGTTTTTTCCCCTTTTAAAATGTTGTTTTATTTCCAACACTTCCTTCCATGTTTGTAGGAAACTCAGAGAGGGAATTACACAAAACTGGCTTCATAAGAAGACAGTTAAACCTTAAGTGTCACAGGGAAGAGTGGTCCTGACTGCTCTAATAGCTGGGCTGTGGTTTCAGCTCAGACATTGATTTTCCCCTCCCAGCCCGCTGCTCCAGGACTATTGATCACGCTTCTGGGCAGGCTCTGCGGCTATCGCGTCCCCCTCAGGTGATCTGAGGCTGCAGTTCAGCCTCGGGCATCGCTTGTATAACATGCTGTGCTTTTTTTTTTCCTTAAGGTCTTTAGCAACAACGTGGATTTTGCAGGTAGATATTGCAGGGAAAAACTCTGCAGATGCCATCTATTTTCCAGGCTTTTCCACAGTAAGACTAGACCTTTGCAAAAATGGCAGCACCACAAATGACAAGACAACCTCCCAGCAGGACTGCATGTTGGCCAGCGTGAGGTCTCCTCTGGGGTTATGTTAATTTCTTTGGGAAAGTACAACTCGGGAGCCATTTGCCAACACGAGACCCTTACATCAGTCTGGCTGCTTGGGTGTTTTATTTCAGATATATAGCAATGTTAAAATGGATAATGGTGTAACGGGTAGTTTTTTGGTTTGGTTTTGTTTTGTTTTTCCTTTTCGCAGTATCCATTCGAACTAGGCCTGGTAGCAGCATTTGTGTTTTCGACGCTGGTGTGCCTCAGCAGGCTCTACACAGGGATGCACACAGTCCTGGTAAGGATGCTCTGCGCCGCCCCGTGCTGGTCGTGCCTCTAGCTCTGCTTACCTACAGCCATTCCCAGCTCCCACTTCCCAAGCAATGTACGTCCTGCCTTGGCCATGCCACTGCAGGAACATACGAGTCGTGCCACTAAATTTCAGGCTGTGCGTTCAAAGGCAGCTGTGACGAAACCCTGGGGCTATTGCTATTTGAGTCTGCAGGGGAGTTATTTATGCCATTAGGGAAGCAGTGATGCACGTGGGTTGAGGAGCCTGGTGAGGTTGATGTGACATCTGAATTGTAGTTCTCTATTTTGAAATTTTAATTGTGAGGAATGCACTTGGGCAACTGATGCTGCTCCTTAGCTAAGCCCTTTGTGCAATAGTATCACTGTTGTCAGCGAGAAATATCCCGGGCTGGTTTAGCCTGGGAGTGTCAGGGAAGGAATAGCAGGTCGGTGAGTCACACCAGCGGCCAGCGGAGAGCAGAGGAGAGGGTAAAACACGAAAAGTGAGCTGCCCTGGGGACTGGGGGACAGCGTGTCTCCCGTTACCATACAGGCATGTGGCGTTTAGAAAAATATTATGACAAGCTTCTCGTTTTCAGCTGAAAGAAAATTCATTCTTAAAGGACTGAGATGCACAAATACTTTGTTCGAAAATAATCAAAAAATATCTGTGGCTGTATGTGACAGATATTTGGGGCACAGTTGTTTAGTCGTCAGTCCTGCTTTAAGAACAGATTTCGGTGACAGAGTAGCTGGTTCCTTTCTGAGGAGGGGAAGCATTACTGATCTGTCACATACAGCGGTCAGAGGGGTGGTCCAGCTTCCCAAGTACGGACAGAAACTCCTGGCTACTTCCCTGCAGGAGGCTGCTATGCGTTGTTGGTTGGTTGCATATGCATCAATAATGGCATTTTTTTGCTAATAACTATGTTTGTAATAAGGAGACTTGACGACTGTAAGAAAGGGAGCCCTTATGAGATCAAGGTTTTCTATAAAATATAGCTTGACCTTCCCTTCCAGGCCTAGTGGATCAAAATAATATCTTAAATCAAAGATGGAGACACCCTTTCTTGGCTAGTGACCTTAAGTCAATCAGTAAAAATTCTTCGCATACTTCCCTTGCTAGTCCATCATAATGAAAGACTCCTCTAAATTTAGATGGATTTTAGGGTAAAGAAGAAAAAGTCCTTTGTGCCTTTGACATGCTAAAAAAGGTCTTGAAAATAAATAAATAATAAAAAAAGCTCCTTAGTTGAAGTGTGAGCAATGCTGCCTTTCAAAAGGGTAAATGTACTGCCCTGGGGTCCCCATCCTGTGCGTGCCACGGGGGGATGGAGCTGGGGAAGCGCCTGGTGGTCACGGCTGCTCAGATGTGTCCCCTCTCTTTGGCTGCACCCCACCGCAGGTTCTGGCATCCCACCTGCAATGACAGGTTCTTTTGGGGAAGAAGTGCAGTTCAGAGCCATTTCCCACACTTTGAGGGATGGCCCCCACCCTGAGCGGTCTGAGATGCCGGGGCTGAGGCACAGCAGCCGCTCAGCCAAGCTGCCAGCTGAAACAGCCTCTGTCTAATGGGTTTTTAACTGAGATCCTAACAGAAAATGAACGCTGACAGGATATAATTATGTATTAAGAGATCAAAATATTTTAGTAAAGCAAATGAATGGGTAACATATACCCACTGACTTAGTGAAAGTGAATTTTTCCCGTTTGCGGAACCAGAGGAGGATTGGCAAGGAGGTCGCACTGTGCTTTGCGACAGCTGGAGCTGAAGCTGCGGTGTGGGGGCTCGTCTTCTGTAGTCCCAGCTCTACAGATCGGTCTGTATATCAGCGTTGCTGCCATTGCTTTTGGATCAGGAGTGGCCTCAAAAAGCACAGTCATGTCAGTAGAAGAGACGTTACCAATAAAGACCTTCTGGAGAGGCAGTAAGCTGGTATGAGAGCTATCTGCATCATTATGGCTGTATCAGAATGAATACTATACTTAGGGAAAAGGGAACAAGCACCCGTTGCCTGGGCTGTTACCAGGAGAGCATCACCCAGCTAGGGGATGGGGTGGAAGCAATGCACTTGTGCTGCTGAGAGATAATTTAATTACAACAACCCACCTTCACCACCTCGACACGAGAATCTCCCATGCGCGTGGAGAAGCAGGGGAAAGGCAGGGCCCTTCCTTCTAGGTCTTAAATGATGGAGCCTGAGGAGCTGGTGAAGAGGGAATTTGGAGTTACCTGGAAAGGGCAAAGCAGACATTTGGACATGTTTTGAGGCAGCGAATCTGTAACTTTTTAGGGATTGTTTTTAAGGAACAAAAAGCAATTGGAGACAACAGGACTGGGGTTTTTTGTTGTTTTTGTTTGCCTTTTTCCCCAGAGAACTGTATTTTAGAAAATATCGCTTTACTCTCCATCTTAAAACCTTGGCCCAGGTGCTGATCCCTGCCTCAGCGAGGGGAACGGGTTTTCCTGTCTGGCCGCTGCCGGAGCGTGCCGGAGTCATCCCGTGTTTGAAACCATGAGCGATGGTGTTCGTGTGAGCGCGCGGTATTCCAGAAAGATGCGAGCAAGATCATTACAAATCATATTGGGAAGAACTTCATCAGCCCCCAAGGCGGCAGGAGGAGGGGAAGCTTTTCACCTTTTTTTAACCCTTCGGAGCCAGCAGTAGGAATTTCTCAATGCACCAAGCTGATGGGTTTGGCATGGCTGTGGCAGCGGAGCGGAGTCCCCTCCCGGCTGCAGTGCACGCTCCCCTGTCGCCAGCCAGCGGCGGGGGCTCGGGGGGGCAGCCAGTCGCTGCAGAGCCACAGCTGATGGTGTGGCAGCCTTACCGGTGGCACAGCAGCTGATGCAGTGGCAGCCTTACCGGTGGTATGGCAGCTGATGCAGTGGCAGCCTTACTGGTGGTACGGCAGCTTCCCCTTTGCGCTGCCCTCAGTTAAAAGCCATAATGCCCCATGCTGACCGGCATGGCGGGTAGGGTACCGGGAGGAGTCAAAAGGCCACTTTTTAGGACCAAAAAGAAACCTGAAAGTTGTTTCTGTAAACAAAGCAAATTGTTTTTTTTTCCTTGAGATGTACCGACTCAGTGTTGATGCATTTGTTGCCGATGACAGCAGCCTCAGGAGGCGACATGCTGCACCCCCCACCTGGCTGCTTTGCGCTGCGGTACCTCAGGGTTTTTAACACCACCATTAATCCTGAAATTATCTTAAATATTTTAGAACTGATAAACAAACAAGGTACTGGCATCACTTTCCAGTAGCAGTACCTTCCTGGTGGGATGAAACAGAGTAACCTTTAGGAGTGGAAAACAAGTAAGATATTTTTGTTTAGGAAAATGAGTAGCATCTCACACTAAATGAAGGTGTGAAGGGAGTTCGGGCGGTAAGTGACTATATACAGGACAGAATAGGAAAAGTGTTATTTTTGCTTTGATTGGCAATATTGGGGAAGGTGCTTGAGTGCCACCGTGTTCAGGGTGATGGTTTGATATTCTGAGGGCATTTTGTGAGTGTTTGCAATAGTTTTGATGGGGAGAGCATAGGAGGGTCTTGCCTTCCGAAAGCTTTTGCAGTACTAAAACAAGCTGTGCTCTAAGACCTGGCAAAACCACAAAACCAGCCCAGCATAAGAACGGCAGCAGCGATGCCGGTACCCACAGACCGTGCCGCCGCCGTGCTGCCTGGGTGACGCACAGAAGTCCCCAGTCCTGCATCCCAGGCAGCGCATCCAACCGGATGTTTACCTCAGCTGTTTTTCTTTATGTACCTGTAGCACCAGCAAATAACTTGAACAACTTGCAGCGTTAGAAACCCGGTACTGGCCCGTTCTTTAGGTAGCAAAGCAAAATGGCAGCACTGCAGTTAAGATCGCTGGGAGCCAGGCCTCCCTCCTGTGGAACCCGGGCAGGTGCTCGATGCTGTGGGGGAGGCAGGGGGGCTCTGTGCATGTGCTGGCCGAGCTGTGTGGCAGCAGGGGGGCTTTTTGGGAGGGATGGAGGACTTGTCCGTGCTGAGGGAGCTGGAGCGTCCCAGCAGGGAAATGAGGTTTTAAGCTTTACTGGTAGTGCTGCACCTTGAGCAAAATTTGTGCCTGCCCTCATTTAAAAATTCCTTTATAATTGTGGGTTTGGCAAGAGGCTAATCTGTTTACACAGGCAGACGGACAAGAATGTGCTTCCTGGGAGTGCTAACAGCAGCTCCACCGCCGGGAAAAGCTAAGGTCCCTCTCCAGGGTGCACAGTGGGGAGAGTCCCGGAAAGCAGTTTTTCTCGCAGAAATCAGAACCATCCCTCCTCTTCCCATCTTCTCCTTAGTTTAACAGGTGAGGGGGGAAAATCATTAATTCTGCACAGCTACATATCTTCATAAAGTGTCAATCTTGAGCTCAGCTGCCTTCTCTGGGTGTTCACAAAACCAAGCCTCTGCCCGTATGTACTGGAACCGAAGGGAGCCACTGCTGACGGCCGCGGCTGGGTATGTCCCGCACTCTCCAGCAGCTTCTAGTAAGGAGTCTCCAAAATGAGAAGCCCATCAATGGGTGGATAGAGGGAAAACCAGAACAAACCACTGCTCTCCAGACTTCTTTGATCAGTTAAAAAGTTTTGAGTGTGCACCCCCTATATGTGTATATTTACTTCTGAGTTATATACACGTACTGCTGTACTGAAACATACGCTATAAAACGTACACAAAACCATAAATTAAAAAAGGATGAGATAAGGATGAAATAAGCATTACTTTTAAAATGTATGTATATGTTTTATTATACTTACTAGTGGTGCAAAAAGTATTTTTTTCCCACAGCCCAATGGGTTGCCTTGTGCACCCACCCAGTTTGGAGACCACTGGCGTAAGCCGCTGGTAGGAGCAGAGGTGGTTATCTGGGTCCTGCTTGAAAACTACAGGAGCTGTGTTACTGTGCTGGGGCTGAGTGAGACGACAGCAAAATTCAGAAAACTTTGATCAGGTCTGTAAACAGAGGCTGTCTGCACCCTGCCCGGGAACTGCTGGAGTCAGCTGGGCAAATCTGAGCAAAGCCTTTGTTAGGGGAATGGTAATGTTTGATTAAATGTCTTTAACTAGAACAGAAAAGCACGTGAACAGCTTTGGAGTTTCACTCCTTAATCACACGTGGAGGGAGTATTGAGGTGTCAGGACTTCTTCTTCTAATATGAGATGGACAAATAGAGGGGTGGGAGATGGAGGTGGACAGTGGTGATGGGATTTCTGAGCATCCGTGCTGGGCGCAGCCCTCAGCTCTTCCCTGTCGATGTGGTTACTCAGTGTTGGGCCAAAACATGCCTTTGTGTGTGAAGTTATCATCTAAAAATTGGTATCAAAAGATGGATTATTGTGAAATATTATTGGCATCTAATGGTATTTTACATATTAGACATCTGTGAACAACTTTGTGTATTTCCATGGCTATCCTCATGTCATGGATGAGGGAATAAATGTAAGTGGAAATTTGTATTAGGAATATGCAAAATGGCTCTGGGAGTTGCTTAAAACCAAATGTTCTGTGAATCTATTGCCTGGAAGTTGTAAACAGCTAAAGTTCAGCCATACTGGAGCAATGCATTTACCAGAAAGTCATGAAATATTTCTGTTGTGAAGGAGTCCCCTCATTCCTGCCTAACTGTAAGTGAAATTCTCATAAAAACTCATTTTAGACTGTGACCAAGCATGGTAGTGGTCAGCTGTCATGACTTGGTGAAGAAGATACTGTCTTGAGAAGAGGACATGTCTGTCTGTGCTTAGCTCTTGCAGTGCATTTCATGGCCAGACTGCAAACTGCTGCCTCCTGCGCGACGCTGGGAGAGCTGCACAGGGAAACTTGTTATATGGCTTTTTCTCTGGCTGCTCTCACACAGACAGCTTTTATTGGGGGTTACCTCCTGTCTCCTTTCCCAGCCTTGCGGCCGGCAACAATCAAGTTCTCAAAACACCTTATTTACCTCTGTTAATAAATTAGGTTTTAACTATGCGCTTGCCTCGGGCTCTTTACTGCGAGCCGGATTTCATAGGCTTGGGCAACAGATTTCTTCTTGATGTATTCCTGCCCGGCGGGGCTACCTCTCGCCGCAGCTGGCAGATTCGTGGCACACACCGCGTCCTGCAGCTCGGCGCTTTCCTCCCCTGGAGCCGCTGTTCCTGGACGGGGTGCTTGCTTCTGACAAAAGACAGCATCTTCCCATTGATGCAAAGGAAACAAGCGATTTCATCATATCCTACCGATATGATGAAATTACTTGTAGGATTGTGGGAGGGGAAGGGTTTGTATGGAGGCGGCTTAAATGTTGTCCCTGAGATGGAGTTGTGCATGTGCCTCTTCCATGGAGGTCGTAGGAGGAGAGTGCCTTTAAAACATGAAAGCAAGCGAGGGGAAGGATCTCACTTGTTCAGGTGAAAAATATGGGTCAATATGTCTGAGATATGGAGAAGGCTAAGGTCAGGTTCAGGTCACGTTTTGTTTAGCACAGGCTTCAGGTTGTCACTGCACATGGACAGTGCCATGGCTGTGAATTCAGAGCATTCCTCTGCTGCTGCTTGCCCACGAATGCGGATCCTGGTCTTTTATCTTCACCCGAGAACATGTTTTGCCTTCCAGGTCTCACAAAGCTTTTAAATGTGATCTCTTTGCAGGACGTCATCGGCGGAGCGCTGATTTCGGCTGTGCTGCTCGTGCTCTTGTATCCTGTGTGGGACGTGATAGATCACTTGCTGTTAACTAGTCCCTTCTGTCCACTGCTTTCCATAGTCGTGCCTCTTGTCTTATGTTACAACTACCCCAAACTAGACTATTACAGCCCTACCAGGGGAGACACCACTACTATCTTAGGAGCGGGAGCTGGAGCAACGGTGGGATTTTGGTTAAATAACCAGTATGCTGCGCCAGCCTACACCAGTGAAAATTTTCAGCTTGGATTTCCTCTGATCACCAGTAAAATAGTGGTGGTGGTGCTAGCCAGGTTCCTCGTAGGGATCATTATTGTCTTACTGACACGCCAGCTCATGAAGAGCGTGGTCCTTGGCATGCTGGGTTATCGGTACAAGTTTCCCATCAGCGACCTGGAAGCCCGGAGGCGACTGGAAGTTGAAGTGCCGTATAAATTTATAACGTACTCCTCAGTTGGCTTCAGCGCTACCGTGGTGGTGCCAGTGCTGCACGAGCTGTTGGGATTGATGTGAGTGCAGCACCTTCCTCACAAAGGGACCTGTGGCGCCACCATTTCAGAGATGCGATGAATCGATCAAGGCTGGTAACTTGATCAAAAAGTGTTTTGTGCCTTTCTGCACTGGTGTGGTGGGTTGACCCTGACTGGATGCCAGGTGCCCACCAAAGCCACTTTAGTACTCCCCTCCTCAGCTGGACAGGGGAGACAAAATGCAACAAAAGGCACGTGGGTTGAAATAAGGACAGGGAGAGATCACTCAGCAATTACTGTCATGGGCAACAGACTCAACTTGGGGAAAAAATAATTTATTACCAATCAAATCAGAGTAAGATAGTGAGAAATAAACCCAAATCTTAGAAACTCCTTCCCCCCACCCATCCCTTCTTCCCGGCCACAGCTTCACTCCCAAATTCTCTACCTCCTGCCCCCAAGCAGTGCAGGGGGATGGGAATGGGGGCTGTGGTCAGTCCATCACACGCTGTCTCTGCCGCTCCTTCCCCCCTCAAGGGGAGGGTCCTCACACTGCCCCTGCTCCGGTGGGGGTCCCTCTCATGAGGCCACAGGTCCTGCCAGCAAACCTGCTTCAGCATGGGCTTCCCAGGGGGTCACAGCCTCCTTTGGGCATCCACCTCGGGCTGCAGGTGGGCATCTGCCCCACCGCTGACCTCCGTGGGCTGGG
>JAVJGI010000003.1:9154890-9168345 GCA_035590275.1 Ibycter americanus
CCTCTCTGCGGCGGCAGTAGCTCTTGCACAGGGTTTATTCCCCCCTGCTTAAATCCGTTATCCCGGCGGCGCTCCCAGCGTGGCTGCTGGGCTCAGCTTTGACCAGCGGTGGGTCGGTCCGGGAGCCGGCTGGAGTTGGCTCTGTGGGCACAGGGGGAGCTTCTGGCAGCTTCTCACAGAAGCCACCCCCGTAGCCACCCCCGTAGCCCCCCCTGCTACCACAACCTTGCCGTGCAAACCCAGTACAACTGGCCTGAGATACTCGGTTCGGAGGGGTCACGGGAACTGCTGCACACAAACATCCCTGGGTTAGAGATCGCTGACCCCGCTGTGCCCCACAATTAGAGACCCCTGGCCCAGACGACTAAAGCTGCCAAGCACAGAGTGCAACGCCAGAATCCCAGCTGGAGCAGCAGCAGCGGCTGGTTTGCCATGGGGTCGGGGTGCCGGGGAGCGTGGCTGTGCCTGTGGGACACCGGCCCACGGCTCCCGCCTGCCTGCCTGGGGGCTGCTCCTGCTGGAGCCAGAGGGCAAGCCAGGGAGGGGCTCGCTTTGGGGCGCGGGGGCACGAGCGGCTGGTGGGGTGGGGAGAGGGGCAACCAGCCAAAAGCGAAGCTCCGTCCCTGGGGCATGCAGAGCTCTGTCTGCGCCCTGCTGTCCCCTGGGGGCAAAGGAAGAGTGGCTGAAAATGGGAAAGCAAGGTGGAGGTGGAAGGAGGTGGGGGCTCTACAAGTGCTGGCACCTTCCCGCTGCCAGGCTTTGGCAGGAGCATCCTGCTGGCCAAGATGGCAGGTTTCTTCAGCAGCCGGTGTCAGCAGAGATCAGAACAGCCACACTTGGGTATGGCTGAGCATTTCCCTAAAGAAATCTGATGATTATTGTACTTATCACTTGTCATAGTGCCTTCTGATGGCACTGCTAGACCTGGCTAGTTCTGTGTGTATCGTAGTGGGTTTTACCCACCGCAATCCCCAAACCCCCCAAAACCCCAAAAAACAACCTCCAAAAAAACAGAAGAAAGGAAAATCCTATACAAAACATTTTAAGCGATTTGTAACAAATTTATCTCAGCTCTTAATAAGAAAGCCTCCACTAAAAGATCCTTTGCCTACATACAACGGAGCAGAGTTGTTACCCCAATACTGAGGCTTGTGTTCACACTGTTTAACTCTTGATTTAGCTTCCCTGTCTAGGGGATGGGACAAAGTCCTTCCTATCGTGCAGGGGTGACAAGCAGCATCCTTAAAACTGCGTTGTGGGAGGAGCTGAGTGGTGACTCTGGTGACTACAACATGTGGTGATGATAAGATGCCATCATTTTCTGGTGCTGCACAGCATTACGGTTGGTCTTCCATGCATCTTGCAATACCACGTACACACTTGTAGGGCAGCAGTTGAGGAGTGTTCATAGGAGGGTTGTCGCTATATCTCAGGCTGCTTATTTTAAAAATATATATGTATCTGCTGTTGGACCAATGAGCTGTTGAGAAATACAGCGGTGAATGTGGTCTGCTTAGCTAGAAAAATACAACACGCTATGGCCGTGGAGCTTCAAGCATGGCCCCTGTGCCTTCCCTGGTAGAATGTACAGTGAAAGCCAGGTTTCTAACCATGTGCGCTTGTCTTCTTGGCTACAAGAAAAATTAACCTAAAGAATGTAAAGGAGGTGCTTTGCCATCATTTGACCGCTTGGATAGATATAATCAAGTTCCCAAAAGGTAGCAGGGAGTTTTGTCTGAGGAGCGGGAGGCTGAAAGAGCTGTGCGATTTTAAAGCCAGGTCGGTAGTCTCTAGAAGAAATGCAGGCAGAAATCTTAACCATTTATAGATTTGCCCAGGCTACGGATAAACTGTTGAAAGTTTGTCGAAACTACGGAGCCCTGTTGAAAGACTGGTTGAAGCTGTTTGCACGCACATGTAAAGTCCTCACAGACAGCTTCAACCAGTCTTTCAACAGGGCACGTGCCCCTTGGTGAGCACCGGACTCGGGCCGCCAACGCCACAGGGTCCCATCCTCAGTCTTCCTCCCTCCCACACACCGCAGAAGCACTGCCATCAGGCTTTAAAACACCTTCAAAATATCTTCTGTTACGAGCACTTTATGCTGTACAGCTGCATGGCAGAGCTGAAGCCCCGTGGAGGTGCCACATCACAGCGGATGGGACCAAAATTGGGAAAAAACTTGGCAGCAAGCTGTTTTAAGCTGTGGGGTAGAATCAGTTAGTCCTAAGAAAGGCACAGTTTGACAGGTACATTCATGCAGTTTTACGTGTAAAATTTCTGTTCTGAATCACAGCTATTTTATGCTATGAAGATTTTATAAATTATATATAAATGCTTGGATTAAGAAAGTATGTGCACAGGTATTTTTTTATAGTATTCACCTGCATGTGATTCATGCAATAAATGCAAACTGTATTTGGTTCAAATTTAAAAATAAACCTATTTTGCAGTATCTGCTGTTGCTCTGTTCGTTTTGCACCTTCTGTTGCTACTTGTAAGTGATTGATACAAAGGGAATGAGTCACAGTTTAAAAAGCTTCCCAGATGCAACCACCCACCTCTCTTCCCAAGCTGGCCCGCTTGCAGCCTCGTGTCCCCTGCTCAGTCTAGCTGCGAGCTTCGGCTCCTTTGGGCTCAGCAATAACAATGTGCTATTTTAAAAACATAAAAAAAAAAAAAAAGACTACTGAGATACAACTATTTGTTACGTCCTTTGCAAGTGGAAACATGAATTGTCATGTCATTAGTTATGGGGGACACTTGGGCACCTGTAATCTTCACCTGCAATATCTAATAGACTAAAGAGTTAATTGAAAGCTAAATTGGATTTTAAATTAATATATGCAATTGTAGCATGACATCCCATAAACCACAGAATATTTCATGTTTATTGAGGAGCCTAACAGGGTTTTGTCAGCAAGGATGTGTATTTGAAACCAGGTGGGGCCATGCCCTCCCCTCAGCATCATGCCCCGCCTGGCAGTGGTGTGCCTGTGGGCCCCCAAGTGCCCACAGCTGATTGGGGTGAGCCCCAATTGCTGCAGCATCCCTGGGCTGCTGGGACCACGCAAGGCTTTCAGCTGGGCTTTGGGCTGAGGTTGTGCTTGTGGGAAGCTCACGGGACCGCAGCCATTCCTGCAGGGCCAGGCTTGAAGAGGCAAGTGGTCTGACAAGGTAAGACACGACACCCCTTCTGTATTTCATTAACCTGAAGCACCAGGTCCTCGCTGCAAACCCATGTGTGTCTTTACTGTCTTTGGAAATGCTCCCCAACTCCTCATCCCTGCAGTCATGCAATGCTCTGCATCTCCAGCACGATGGTAGAAAATGAGGTTTTGTGGCCAGTTTGCTGGTTATGTTCTGTACTCAGCAGCATAAAGGCATCAGCTGAATCCTCTTGTATCTGCAGCGTGAGTTTTAGAGTAAGACACTGCCTTTGATGTGAGCAGGGTAGGAGATAACTTCCAGATACAGAGCATCAGCCTAGGAGCCTGGGCTGTTGACTTCTCAGTACTGAACGGTACGTCCTGGTCTAGCCCCACAGCTCTGTCCCGTGGCTTTCTTCAGCCAGAGGGGTGGTACCAAGACAGGCTTCCTACGTTGTTCCCTTGTTATGCTGTCAGGAGGGATGCAGCAGGCATCGCGCCCTGAGCTTAGTCTGCTCTGTGCTGCCTTGAGGCTGCCTCCTCCTGCTGCACTCGCTCTGCAAACCACTTTCTGGGTGCGTGGCGCCGATCCAGGCTTCCTCCTGTCATGGGGCATCGCTGTGTGCCGGTCCCCCAGCGCCGAACCAGCTACTCTGGCAGCAGCCAAATGTTATTGCACGCCTTAGCAGGGATTAAAAACCAACCCAACAGTAACTTTGTTATGACCCCAGTCTCCTAATCCATCCATATTTCTATGTAAGACTGCAAGTAAGCCTGCACCTTGCTTTTCTGGGTACAGGTGATTTAATTCAGGGGATGGAAGAAAAGCAAATGGTCTCAGTTTCAGCTTTAACCCCTCTAACGCATGCTGCAAGTAGAAATTCAGAAACATGGGTACATCTCTGAGCAGGGTGGAAGTGCAGCTTGCTACAGGTAGGATATTGCACATTTGCTAAAACATGTAAAGCATGACCCTTGTTTGCTGCCACCGAGCTCCTGCTCCGGTCAGAGCGCATCGCTTCCCCCGCTGTCTGCAGGACCGCGCTGGCTGTTCAGCCCGCAGCAACGGCCGCCCCGCTCGCCATCCCTCAGCCGGGCTCAGTTTCAAGGTCGCTGGGCGGTCAGAGGTGTCGTGTGTGCCCAAGGCCGTGATACCCACGGCAGCCTCCTGGCAGCACCCGTTGCTTTTGCTCGGGCTATTCCATACTCGCCTGCGAAAGTGAGAATGGTTCACATTGCGAGCAGGTACGCGACCAGCCCGGAGATGGGAAGAGTCCCATGTGCTGCTTTTACACAACCGCTCTCGCTCAGCAGCCACAGTGCCTTGCCAGTGCAGAGCCCTGTGGCGGGGAGCTGGAGCCAGGCTGTCGCAGGGGTTCTGCTGTTTGGAAAAGCACCTTCGCAGCACCTAAGCGCAGCAAGGACAAACCCAGAAGTCAGTACCCCTGTCTAGCTGAATGGAACCCAGCAGTCACCCAGACAGCACTGGCTTTGACCTCTCCGTCGCTGTCTCTCCAGCCTTTTGTGCTCATGTTCGGAGCCTGAGCGATGACCCAGCACCCACAGCCAGAAGGAGCAGGCCAAAAGTAATTCGTAACTGGGGACCGCTAGTGAAAAAGCCAACTTCCAGCTCTTCCTTAAAAAAAAATAAACTGGCGTTCAAAAGATGTTTAACAATTGTTCAAAGTCACCACCATCAGCAGACAATGTTCCTTTGCCAGAGACCACAGCTACTGCAAAGGGTAAACGCAAAATTGTAATGCTCCCAGTGGCGCTCTCTAGCACGAAGCTGTGTTTGATAACTTGATTATTGAATACAGCTATGAGCAAGGTGTAAGTATCAGGTAATTGGTGCTGGGCTACAAAAGACAGTGCCCTGCAATAAATACACTAGACTTGTATGAAGTGTCCCACTCATCAGGATTCACAGCTAATCCTGAGCACAGCACTAGAGCAAAGCTTGCATTTCAGAGCTACAGCAGCCCCTGCAAGGTGGCTGGCACTGCATTGAGCTGTGCAAGGAGTCGGTGGCTCTGAAGAGGCTTTTTAACCTTCCTCTTGATTCTCTTCCTCTACTTCTAGCAAGTAATGCCACTTCCCCGGGACAGAGCTAACGTCCCACTTGTGGAGCACTTAGCTACCAACGCACGGGCCAATGGTGTGAAAAAGAAGTGATCCCTAAAAGCCTCACAACACATACCACTGCAGCTCAAACCCTTAGTCCCAGCCTAATCTGGTCTTTACACTCAAAGGACAGTAAATTCACAGGAGAATTTGGACACCCAAAGAGTCAGAAAATCTCGTGTAGAGAAATATATTTAGTGCACGCAAATATGCCTGTACTCTGCTGAAATGCAAATCTGCCTTATTGTCGTCCTAATCCCCATGCATGACACACTAATAAACAGGGGGGTTTAATACTTACCATCTGCGTTACAGATTGCTTCCCACACTGTGAGCTTGCTTGGTTACAGTTGTGTAGGCATCACGGAGAGATATATCCTGCAAACGACAAGCTGGCTAATCCCTTGGGAGACTTTAAAATGTGAGCTGCAGTTTTCTTACTCTCCATGGGTACTGGAGTCAGTCGTGCAACGTATGGCAATAGCTATATTCCCATTTCACGTCTGTCATGCAGAGATAATTAAAATCTACACTTCCATCTGAGGGGAACCGTACGGTTTCCAGATGAGTAACTGTAGTGCATTTTTCATACTGGATTAACACTTGCACCAAAAAGCCTTGCCTGTTGCCCTCCCACCTGTTAAGATTACCGATAGGGCTACTATTGAAAACCCATCGATCTAGCGATAGGGGTCTGTGCAGACATGCAGCTCATAACACTGTGAACTTACCTCACCCTCACCATTGCACACCTCTCTTCTCAATGAGATAGTCATCGCACCACCCTTCACCAGCATCACCCAGATATCCACTCTTGGACAGTCCCCTCCTGGGATCAGGGGCTACCCGGCTCTCAGAATGGAAACGAGCCACAGCGTATTGGCCTGATGAAAAATACTCGCTATTGTTAGCCTGCAACATTAGCAATGGTTATAATATTGCAAATGAGGGATAGCCAGCTTCTTTAGCAAGCCAGTAAAGAGCCTGCTTCAGAGTACTGAGCTGGCCACCCACTCACTAACATTACACCAGAGAGGATGTATGGGGCATTGCCGTGCTGGATGGAGCTTCTCAGTCTCCCAGACAGCGGAGGCACAGCGTGCCAGGCTGCAGCATAACTGCTGCCAGAAAGCCACCTAGAAGAAAAAGCATAACCTGCAAGAGGTTCTCATATATTGTCAGGGGCAAAACTGCAAGAAAAGTAAAACTCTTGAATGCTGCATCCAGCTGGGGTCCAGAAAGCCACTGGTGGGGCTCTGTTAGTGCAGCAGGACCACGCAAACTTCTGCAGACAAATATGCCAGCCTCCGTCGGACAAAGGCTTTGATATTTTTCAGCTCCTCATGCGAAAGACCACTGGCATATGTTCTTAAATGCATTTCCCCAATTTGGTTTGGAGCTTCAAAAACCACTAGCCTTACATCAACCATGAAAAAATTTAATTCCACCCCCTCCCCTTTCTGAATTTAGAATGATAAAGGATCAACAGTTATGTCTAGAGTAGGGAAGCAGATATTACACACATCTTGCTTACAAAATAGCTCTGGTTTTCATGAAACAAGTTTATTTTCCTCCCCCAGCCATTGATGAGCACATGACAACCGTACAGAATAAAAGCTCAACTCCTTAGTTCTGCTCACATTCACTCAACATTTGCTCTAATCAATTATCTTATTTCATGCAATAAGAAAAGAATGAGATTCCTGTTATGCAGCCATAATCAGTTACAGTATGAAGCTGTGTCTGTGGAACATTTCTGATTTTGAAAACTAATCATGTGCTCTGCCATTACATTTCTCTTGTAAAACACTGGGCTTTTACCCAACTTTCCCCGCCCCCCCCATATCAAAAATATTGAGGGCATGGTCTAGTCCAAGATGCCACATTCTTACCCTGCAGAAGCTAGCCAAATTGCGCTGTAAGGGACATATTTACCCGGGGAGATAGGCTCTGTTTTTCTAGTTTATTGGAACATAAAAGCGTAAGAGGATGTCCCTGCAGAGGAAGACAAAAGAGCAGAGGGTGGCGCATGTGACAGCGGATGGCTGTAGGAGGATAAAAGTCCCGTCTTCACATGAAGGGCTCAATATTGATCTCTAGGGCAGAGCATGGCATGGTGAGCTCAAACTTGGTGATAACATCAGGGTGTAGGACTCCAAGTTTCCCAATGCTTTGACCTTTGGCAAAGATCTCAGCACAGCGACCAGGAAAAAAAGCAGAGCCTGTAAGGAAAGTGAGAGAAAAATCAATATTTCTTTGGGCCAAAGAAGTCAATAGGCATTTAACATGGAGAACAAAGTTCTTGGTACTAAACTGTTCTCCGTGCTGAGACGCTAAGAAGGGGCTCTCACTTTCATGCATTAACAGTTGCCACGATTGATAGAGAATGAGGAAACAATTTGAGTTAAAAATAAAATGTGAAGCCCAAAGCATGGGCATTTTTCACACTCCAGTTGTTTTGACTAAGTCACTCCTGAAACAGAAATTAGCACAGGTAAGTTGAGTCAGAGGGCTACTGAAATGAAGAACTTTAGCAAGCTTTAGGCTATTTAACACCTGAATGTTTCCCACCTTAGTCTGTCTAAGGAAATAAAGCTTGCTGTCATCTAAAGAGTAAGTAGGCATGTCACGCTTGATTACATGTCATGTAATTAAAAACAACCTACATTCCTCATCTGCAGAAGAGGTTTTAAGCAGTTTCATATATGCTGTAAAACTATGGAACAATGAACAACTGAAAGGAAGTCATCCTCCTCTTACCTCAAACCAAGACCCAAATTCTGAATGTTATTTGGGAGTTTAAAAAACCCAAACCCCAAAACTAAAATAGTTGAATTGGCCATGAAGAACCTGGAGGAGCTGTGCAGACTTTTTCATGAAAAGCCTTTTCTACCTGGGAACTCATCTCTGCGTGGTGGCTATACCAGCAACACATTCAAGCTTGTCTATAGCAGCTATGCTTTGCAGTTTTTTTGTCTCTGTTCCGAGGTGAGTGGCATTTTGACCTGATAGCCCTTCAAAAGAGAAAACCAAACCAAACCAAGCCAGCAGGCTGCTCCTTCTGAAGCCACCTCTTTCATAACAAGTGTGTGGAAGCAAGGCACAGTGCGCAGGACCTCCAGTGAGTAGTGCCGCAGATGCTGCTGTGAACTCAAAGGAGGGAAGGGGAGAAGATGAAACAAGGTCACTGAATCCTACAGATCCTCCTGTAGAAAGCCACCTCCACCATGTTTTTAATGCTACTGCCCTTGCAAAGAGGGAAGGGCTCTCTACTAGATTTCCACTCAGAAGTTAAACTAAGTCAGCAGCAACAGCACTGGGGACCAGTCAGCCTCCCTGCCCTCACTCCTTGCTCTGCATTTTTATCTCAATAGGCTAAAATCCAAGAAGGCATCTTCTGCAAGAAGAGCTAGTTATTGGGTATGCATGAGGTTGCATCAGCGCGAATGAGAAACATGCCTGCTCTGCTTGCTTCTGCACCAGTATGAAGACAACAGCTGAGGAGCTGCTTCCAGTCCCGCTTGCTCCCTGCCTGCCACTGACATGGCACTCAGCCCTTCAGCATCCTCTGCATCCTGCAAAAGGATCGCAAGAACTCCCTAATGGCCACTTACTCTCAGGTTGCTCCAAATGCTATTTAAGGTTCAGGATCAGCCCAGGACACTACTGCGTTTACAAGGAGCTATTTAAAAAAAGGCAATAAAGGGCCAAATTAACCTCAAACCTCAGGAACATTTTCATGACACTCTGATCACTAGTGGTCAAGCCCAGAGATACATTCTTTGTTAGCTCCGCAATGGAAACAGTTCATTTAAGAAGTGTCTCCTGCGAGGTTTGTAGTTATAACTTGCAGCTACAAGAATAAGAACAGCAATTAGGTCTTTTTCCTGTCCAACTTGCTGCAAGTGCGAATTAGCTTGCATGTGTACTTCAGTTTTGGCTGCCTTGTGAAATCCGACGGCAGTAGCAAATGATCACAGTAATGTCACCTAAAGGCTGTTTTAAAAAAATGTTCAGAACCAGGATCTTTTAAATCATCCAGTTCCAGTCTTAGCTACAAGCACAAACCAGCTACTTACACTGGATGTACAAAAGTGAAGTTATCTAGCCCCTGGATGTTACTGGCATGTGACTCGAACCAAACAGGCTTGCCACTGCCAAGCTGCACTATTCAAAACAAGCGTTAAAATAAAACTTGACACAACAAATTTAGAAAAGAAACAAATGCCACACATACAGATCACTCTGCAGATTGTGGGTGAAAACATAACCTAAAAATAAAGTACCCTTGTAGTTAGTGGTAAAGGCTTTCCTATTTGTGAATAAAGCTGGTATTGTACACCAAGGATGTGTGCAGCACACAGTGACGCTCTTTTAGAAACTTGACTGTAAGCTTAAACTTGCACAAGAGCAAGAACCAAGCAGAAGGTAATAATATTGGCATGGTACCCCACTATAAAATTATAGGAAAAAAGAACTTTGACAATATGGTTAGTTAAAAAGCTGTGCCTGACTTGTCTGCTCTCCTGAGCTGCCTTTTGTGTAGCCTTGGGAAAGTTACTTCATCTTCTTGCACATCTAGGCCCAATTATATCATGAGACTTCACTATTTTTAAACTTGTTGCAGACATCTGGATGGGGTCTAAAATCATACTGCACTCAGTCAATCTATCAAAGGCAGTTTCCAAGATCTGTGCCACTTCCCACTGTGTGAAACAATTTTACGTTTTCAGGCACAAGAAATGCTCTGCTATCTGGGCCACCACCAGTTGTCGGTCTCCCCGTCCGAAGTTAGGCAGAAGGTGGACAGGCAGCCAGGGGACTCAAAGCCTTACCCAGCCCTCACATCCACCCCTACTGACCTTCACCAGAAGGTTAACTTCAGTAGAAGTTCCCCTGTGTTTAACCAAATAACATGCATTTGTGATAAATTTTGAAAACTGATAGCAATTCATGGTATTATTTTGCAAACTATGAAATGTCTCAGTGATTATGGCATAAAGTGAAGAGTTATGTTAGCTAGGATCTTAACACTGATAAAATTTATCCTTTCTTACCATAAGCTTCATAGCACAAGTGAACTGAATCAGTCAATCACCACTGCCAAAAGGGAGGTGGTGTCTTTCCACCTGGAGAGGGGAGGAGTGTGGGACAAGCTGCTGATTTGCTTGAAGCCTTTACCATGAAACCATACATTCAGTGTGCTCTGAACACGCTGCTCCAGGCTATGGCTTAGGCATTCAGCCGTATTTTCCATCTCATATGCAGTAACTGATGCTGGACCATGATGTTATTTAACTTTGTGCTTCCTTGCAGTGAAGAGGTAAATATATAATTAATAAAGGGGGAATATTTAGCTCCCTGTGGTGCAGGAAGCAGGACCTTCAAATCACCCTTCCGTTTCTAGTTTAGCTAGCCCTGAAATGCCGGTTGCTTCACAGTGCAGTCACTAGTGTGCCCAGTGCTTTGCAGATGTGGCACTTGCAGGGTATAATTCTGTGACTGGAAAGATCAGACGATAAGCAAATAAAAATGAAAGAACCTGTTAAAAGCTTTAGGGTCCCCATCTGTCCAGCTAACACTTGGCTCTTGCACCAAAGAAACATGAGCTGAGGAATAGGTTTACAGAGTTTATGAACTCTGGTTAATAATGAAACTATTATTATGATAATTGGCTGCACTACAGAATGCTTATTCCTGCCTGCCAAAAGGGCCTCCAGACTGCATCCCACAGATGGGGAATCTAAGGTCTTCCTCATCTGAGTGACTCTTCCTTCGACCATGCACGTGGTAAGGGAAGGAGGTTGGCTCACACCTGAGACCGGGTGGTGTTGGTCTTCGTATCTCTGTCAGGGCACCAGAATTTGGAGTAAATGTAAATTTTAGATAAAAAAATTCAGACATCAAAAGGGAAGCACATGAAGAAAGAAAAACTCAGAAGAAACATGAAAAATCTGAGTAGAAAGAGGGAAAAAGAGAAACAAGCATTTTGCAGCTGGGGGAATGCTTTGTCTGATGGACCAGCCATGACTAGAAAAGGAGACCTGAGCTAAATGAACCTCACTGTGCTGAGGACAAGCCACAGGCTGCGGGAGGACCTGAGCAACCCTCAGAGCAGGACAGCAAACCAGAGGATTTGTCAGAATAACCTCAAAGCAAAGGTAAGGATGTTTTTTTTCCTCAGATTTGTGTTTCTTGTATTATCAAGTAAATAGCAATAGTGGTTTAGATTTCTAGCAAAGCTTGTGTTATGAACTGGACTATCATGTCAACTCTTGAAATAATATATAAAATTTTAAGAGTGAGTCAAGGCTCTGCAAACTACGTGCTTATGCTATTTGCACATATGGGGAATCAGCAAAAAATGCAGACAGTATTATCTTGTTTGAATAAATCATGCCGTAAGTTGAAGTCCAGTGCTCAATTAAGTCTTGAAGCCAAAAGAAGACTAAAGGGCGCCTTCCTAGAAAGGTTAACAGCTGTGACCCAGAACTTCTGAGTAGGAGTTCAAAGTAGACAACACAGTCTTATCTGTGTATGTAGTAACATCAAGAATGGTATGCTGGTGAAGAGTGTGGTCTTCCTGAAGAAAGCTTTCACTAGTCAAGTGGTCACCAAAGCGCCCCTTGAGGCATCACTACTAGTAGCTGTTCTAGGAAGCGACTGCGTTTGCTGCTGCTGCAATTATATTGAAAGGCTGCTCTTGCAGGCCTTGGTGGTGGTACCATCAAGTACATCGAAAGCCAAAATTCATTTAAAAATTGTAGTTTACTATACCATCTGATCTAGGGATAACAGCCTTATCATTCTTGATATAGTTAATCCTTTCTGCTCTGCACACAGATAGTACTTTACAAACTTCACCTTGAAATCTAGTCAGAGATCGTATTGTCCTTGCTGATAGAGACCTACACAATGCCAGAGGAAGCCAGAAGGTGTAGCAATAGAAATCCAGCTCTTAATATGTCAAGATTATAATTGGTAGTTAGGAGAAGGGGTGGGGTGAAATACAATATGCGTTCCTAAAGAAGAGATGCCAAAGCCAGCCATGTCTTTTGCTGACATACTACACGGGAGTGAAACACAAAAGCTACACCTCATGCCTGCAAGTAAGAATTTAATTTCCAATGTTCAGTGATGTAGAAATAATACCTTTAATTAAAGCTTCTGTAGCTGTCCTCAAAATCTGTAATTGCCTCTCTGTACTCAGGCATCAGGGCCACTGTGGTTGCTTTGGGGTAATTCTTTGGCCAATAATCCAATAGAGCATGTAGTCTTTAGCACATTTTCTGCCTAATTGACCCTCAAAGAGCTCTGAGTTCCCTGCACTCTTTGTTGTCAAACACCTTGCACAGTTTCTTTTCTCTACCTTACTCTCCCTGCTTTTTCAAAAAGAAATAGATTAAAGTAGTATTATAGGCCTACAGTTGCATTAAGCCTTCAAACCCACTCGCTCGTTCCTGTAATTTGAAGGAACATCGGAAGCTGAAGCTTAAGAGGGTAATACAGCAGAGCTCATCTGGCCTCCAAAGTCTTTCATGTTAATTCTCCATCTCCTTAGTCACTCCAGCTGCCCTTTCACTACCTCATACTGACTCAGCTGGTGAAGTGTTTTACCTGTGCTACATTGGACAGAATTTAGTTTTGTGAGGGTAGATGTTGTTTTTCTTTTTAGGATCAGGTTATCCATATTTTTGACTAATTCCTTCTCTTGGCAGATAAGCTCAAATGCAAAGTCACAGGACATTATCAGACCAGACAGCATTTTAAATGGCAACTAACTTTTTTTGCCCATGTACGCAGTGCAGTCAGGCTCCCAGAACCTTATGCAAAGCAACAGCAACCTCAAAATCATATCTTGTGATGATTTACTTTCAGATAATTTTAAAAATCACAGACATCTCAAATTTTGCATGATTTTTGGAACATACTGAAGACCAATTGCTCTTTTAAGTTGCTCATTGTCAGCAGTTCTTCCTCTCTACACTCTCATACCCAGAAAAACCATACTTTGGGATCAGTGGGATATTTATTAACTTTAGTTACCTTGTTTGTAACTGCTGACCAAAGCCGTGCCAGAACAACCTCCACTGCCCAGATCATACCTAACTGTAATGGCATGTCAGGAAAGTCAAATCAGTACAATCAAATTTAAGATAAGCACCTGAGATTTCCTTCCCCG
>JAVJGI010000003.1:9168445-9202490 GCA_035590275.1 Ibycter americanus
CACCTGAGATTTAATTCCCCGCCCTCCCCCCCCCCCCCCCAAGAAAATAATCAATGCTTGAAAAGATGACAGAATAAATATCTGTATGGTATGAATGAATATGTCCTTTGTCTAAAGGGCATCTTTCATTCTGATTTCTTCCTATGTTTTTTCAAAAGCCTCCACATACAGGGCACAGCAGAAGAGGGTAAAGGGACAATCAATTATTTACCTGGACTGGTACACTGGATATCCAAAAATAGAGTTGGCTACTAGAGTCCTTGTGCAGACAGTGAGGCTAGGGAATATGGAGAATCATCCACAGACCTGCAGTGGTCAGTCAATTAATCATCTTCTCATGTTACAGCTAAGTCAACGGCTGCATTTTTATTAACTTGTATCTCAGGAAGGGTGTGAGGAAAAACTAATTCTTCTATCTCTTAAGAACCCTCATACTCAAGTCTACAACTGAACATATTCAATTCTGTATTTGATGGCATTTAAGACTATTTAGGGATCAATGATACTGTTTTACAAATACAAAATTACAATACACTGCAAGCAGTGTGGAAATAATCCTAACACTGCTTGGGTCCAGAGTCAGCTGTTGTTAGTCATGCTCAAGTGCGTTGCAGTGATGAACTGGTGTAGCTAGCAATCTTTCCTTCATTTGCCTTGAGTACAGAGACCAGCATAGACTTCTAGGCTAGATTTATTTTTCATTCTTGCTGTAGAGTGCCCCAGAAGCTTTTAACAGAGGATGTTTGGTGTGGCTGGATGTCAGGAACTAGTTCAAGAATGTAACAGGTTTGGAGCTCTTTATTTGCCTGTATTATTCTCAGGATTACAGCAGTGTTGGACACTTAAGAATCTTATTTGGGTAAAATCGCTGTGTTCCTCCTGCCTTCCCTAATGGAAGGTAATATTTGGGTGGTTGCTGAGGCTAAGGAAAGCAGACATTTTGAGTCATTGATCTGGGTAACAGGTTTTCACATGTTCAGTGCTGGAGTATCAGGGTGACTGCTTAAATAATGCATACAGAAAAACTTAAGTAGGAAACCTAGAAAGAAGTCTATCAAATTCCATGTATTTTTCTAGGAATCAGTATTTGTGTATAAAGCTCAATAAATTTGCATTTGTGTGGCAGTTGTGAGAAACAGCAATTCTGCCCTGGAATTTAACCGTACTGTAGAGTAACCATTACATAGCTAATCTTTGCTTTTAGGCCAGTTTTATCTGATTTATCTGAAATGTTATACTTCGTCCTGTCTAGAAGTCACAAACCTAAGCTGACATTGTCACAGCTATTATAAAAATAGAGAATTCCTAATCCCAAATAAAGCTTGCTTTTTTTTTTTTTTTAAAAAAAAAAGATGTCTTGCTATTTCACTTGAGGTAGAGAAAACAAAGCTTTGAATATTAAAAAACTTAATTTCTTCCTGTTCCATGACTGGTTTTAATACTCTTTAAAAATCTAAAGGAATAATTCATCCTTGCAAATATCAGAATCTGTCAGAAACTAGGAAACAATAAACCATGTTCTTTGTGGTAGGGGGTATAACATACTCCATGCACAGTCAGGCAGCAGATTTAGCTTTTAAGCTCTGCTTTCATACAAGCATTACAGAATAACAAGAACCAGCACTAAGTCAGTCTGCAAGTCTAGTTTAGTATGTCGTATGTAGTTTGCATGTTGTTTATTCACTTCGTGTCCTAGACTAAGCCGTCCTCCCCTCCCAATGACTTGACATTACTTGCTGGGATAAATAACAGCCACCTGATGTTATGCTTTCACAGCCACTACATTTCATGCCTTTCAAAAAACGACTTGACAAACTAGCATGGAATCATACATAATTAAACAATGAATCTCAGCAGTCACTGGAACTGTTAATCACTTAGTTTTAGCAACTAAGATTTCTGCTGCAAACCAACGCCTTACGGCTGAAGCGCATGGCTGCACCGCTAGGAACAGAGGGGCTTGAACTGGCCGGGTGTGAGTGAGCCTGGGACCAGAAGCAATCCTGGGTGCGCACCAAGCATGGCTATTCTGCTTTGGGACCCAAACAAGAAGGGTCTGTGCCCCGCGCATGTACTGGGCTGGGTCTGCACTAGCTCAGCATTCCTTTGCTTATCGTCTCTTTTCTAGTACGTACACCACAAGCAAAGATAAAGTCAATACCCCCACCACAGGCAACAGAAATACTAATCTTGGGATCCTGCATTCATGTTGATCTAAAAGTTTGAGCCCAAATCTTGCAAATTCCTGTTTAAAATTGTATTGCATAAATAAATGTTAGAAAATGTATGCAAGATTAAATTGGAAGCACTGCCCCTCTGCCTCCATAGCACAGTTCAAACTGGGTCACAGAACTGTTTAACTATGAGCTATAAATTTGACCTGATCACAATTGCTAGCATTAATATTAATATTTGTTGTGAGAATGAAAGCATACAGACACTTAGTTGGCCTGAAGCCGTAGCAGGCTGTGCAGGAGGTGAAAATGGAATCGAAGGACGAAGCTGTGACCCCAGCCAAGTGTGGCGCTTCACCACAGAAGCGGCGCACGCAGACTCGCACTCTGAGCCTCGCTGCTTAGATCACGGCCCCCGTTCACTGAGAAAGGAGATGTGCACTTTGCTGCTATTGCTGCTGCTGGCTTGGATGAATAATTTCGTTTTTAAAGAAGGCTTTGCAACATTGAAAATATAGTTTGTGATTAAGAAATAATTTTCTATTTCAAAATGTAACGAAAGAGACAGAAAAAATGGAAATGACCTAATTCTAGATAATGAGCTGCACCAGACATTTAAAACTCTTGATGCAAGGCAGATTTTTATCTGTTAGACTTGTTATGATGTATCATTAAAACAGATAGTTGCCTTGGGGGGGGGGGGCACAGACAAATTAAAACTCTGAACAGGCCTTCTCTAGTAAAGGAACAGCAGGAGAGCAAAGACTTGATGTCAGGGAGAAAAAATTAACACCTTGAGCTCAGGAACACAAGTGCTAATCATCTAGATGGTTCTGGGAGTTGACAAAAACTGGTAGAAAATGAAAAGTCTGTCAGGAGAAATGCTACTACTTCTTGGCGCATCCCTAATCTGTCAGAATAAAATGCAATGAGAAGACAACCATTGCAATCTTTATTAGTTAGCACTTGCAAAAAGAGGATGATAGCTTGTGTCTCTTGACAAGTTGACTGGACACCCCTCCACAGAACAGTTTTGCAGTTACCATAGAATTTTCCTCCCACGCTTGCACAACAGGAAACATACTTCTAAATGAGTCAGTTCAAAGGAGCTTCTTTTCTGAAATTATCTTCTGAATTTGAGAAACAAATATTTTCTTTTTCTTTGTTCTGTTATTGAACTTTTTTATTTCATGTGTGGTGGAAAAAGTGTGTCAAACATGATTTGGTGATGAAAGCTTAAAAGACAAAGAAGTCTAAGCCCGGCAAACCTTTTATTATCCCATACTGTGCTAAAATAATGTACGTTTCCTCCAACTGATACAGCTTTTTTTTGGGATAAGGGTTGTGCAGACAGGTTATATTTGAAGGGTATTGGGAAGGAACATTCAAAAACTTTCAGAAGAGGAGCTGAAATGACCATAGGAATGGAAAAAGCCCTCCTTAAACTCACATCTGATAGCCTCTTTTCATAATAAAAATCAATTGTCTAATACAAAGCTAACGAAATGAGACTTATTTCCAGAACCAAACTATAGGTTTTGTCACAACCTCTTTGTGTTGGTTAGCCTAACTGCACCACTTGCAACAGCAAGACACTTCTGAGATGTCCAGTGGTACAGCGCTGTCAAATTCTGATAAAACAGGTTTATCTGGAGAAACTTCAAACACTGTAGAGTCCCACTTTGGCTAATTAAATAATATAAGCCACTCTCCTGGTTCATGTCTTTGCCAGGTACCTCCTTGGGTGTTAATCCAGTTACAACCAAATTTGAGGCATTAGCACTAGTGTGGGAGGATACCTGATAAGGCAAAAAATAAACTTGGCCTAAATTTGTAGGGATTTAGTTCCTGTAAATCCGATGCTCTGTATTTATAGGACTGAAATAAAGAGCAGAAATAACAGACAATTAAAGGGACATTAAGTGAGCAGCCACACCCACTTTATTAGATAATTTAATTTTGTTACAACTGTAGTTCTTCATGTAACTAAGCTCCCTTGATGCTACAGGAAAAACTGCTCAAGAGAAAAGGATGAGAAATTAATTAGAATTTCAGTAGATTTCAAAGTAGTGGCCAACACTGGAAAAGCCACAAGAACTAGTGAGAAGCATCCAATTTTGCAAGATGACTTATAATTGTGCCATTGTAATGATCAGTGCTGGAACTGCTGAAACACCTCGCAGAAGGTAATAGGGTACTAAAATCAGTCAGATTTAAAAAGACTGTCCATACCTCTTAGTGTTGTTAATTCATGAAGCTGACTATGAGGGTAGGTAAGAAAAAAAAAACACCAAAAACCAAACCCAAAACAAAACCACACCACCTCACAATAATGGAAAAATAGGAGTGGAAGATTGGGAAATCTTAGGAATAATTTGATAAATAACTAGTACTAGTTTCACAACAAAAACTGGGGACAATTTTGGCTAAAATCATATCTGTATTTAGTGCTGAAGTGAAAGTGGTCAAAACAGACAAAAATGAGAGAAATAAATTGCACTTCATAAAATGTGATTAACAACAGTGGCTGAAAATTCATCAAGGAAACTGAATAAATCAAGAAATACTAATGACTGGCAGCAATAAAGATGCATTAGAAAGATATTTTTTTTTAAGAATATTGGAAACAAATTGTAGATAGAGTACTTTCATCTGCTAACAAGATCAGTTGAACTTTTTATGTGAGACAGAAATGTGTAAGTTTTTAATAAATGTTTCTTTTCATCTGGGGAAAAAAAGGGTATTTTTGAATATAGTAAGGTGTCTTCCAGTCCACTGAAAAATGAAGAATATGTTTGGTTACATCTACCAGGACTAAGATGTTTTGGAGATGCTAGGAGTCATGGCCACCAGAATTATGGTGTGATTCTCAAAGCAAATACCCTGCCTGCTGCTGTTAACTTATAGTAACAATAGTGGGAACCTGTAGTTCCAGAAGAATGTTAATGTGGTGCCAGTATTCCAAGGTGGATGATTGATCCTAGGTGAGAAAAAAAATCATTTGGGAATGGGTAAATGTGAAATTCAGAGGACTTGAATACAGTCAATTACCAGCTGGTATGTTTTTATTGAAAATAGATGTTGTCAAACAAATCTGATTATCTACCAAACTTGTCATTTGAAAGACTGTAAATACAAGGCGCAATAGCACCTATAAAGTATCTATTTTTGAATGCCAATTAAATGGATTAAGAATTGACTGATACCTTCTAGCATGTCACAAATGATATTTGCAGGCTTCATAGTAAAATTGGCCCGTTTCCTTTAGTTATCTATGAGTAAATACACAATTATTGACATTCACAAACAATGCAATAGCTGCCAAGACAGGCAACTGAAAGGCCAGGATTGCCATTAAGAGCAATCAAGCTACAGTTTCTTAAAATAGAACAGGTATTAATAATGCCAAGTTCAACATGGGCACTAAACATCTGTGTGTATTAGTGTCCCAATTTAAACTGCTCACTGGAGATAAATGCCAGTGTTCAGTTCTACACATGTAACTCAGAATTCGTCCCTGACTTCTCTCCTCTTGTATGTGAATTGAAGCTCACAGTCTAAATCTTCTTTTGAAGTTGTTTGTTGTATAATTATTATTATAAAAGCAAATGTTTATTGATGTTCTTAGTTACGGAGATAACTATTACACCCCTAATTTCACAGCTAAACCTTACTAAATGAGAAGCTATTACTATCATTTACTGTGGAATTAGCATTTTCTACACTTTGCCACACCTTTCATTTAATTAAATAAGGGCAGTAAAAAGAAGGGAGTGCAATTTCTTTTTTTTTTTTTTTTTTAAAGACAACTGTCAATTACTGAAGGAAGCAAGACTTAGTATGCATTTATTAAGTAAACATTTATGTTGAAGACTAAGAGGCTGCCTTCTCAGCTTTACTAAGCTGTTGATTACCCTAAAAGCATGAATGGCATGAACATTTACCTAAAAAAACCAAAAAGTCCAGGAGTTAGCTGACATTCACAAGAATCAATAATGTACAAAAAAAGTAGCTCATGTCACAAGCTCACATTATTCAGCCATTGTTGTTTTCACTTGAATGAAGGACATTCCATCAAATATCAGTTCTGTCATGGAAGGTAGTGGGGCAGACAGTGAAGCAGAATTGATGCACAGATTTAACAATAAAATTTTCTGTGAATCTATTAAATTGCTTCATTTTCATAAAATATGGGTATTGTTTTCTTTTTTCAAAGTTTGTGCCCAATTATCTTCCTTTTGGAAAGTACAGACACTCTCAAAAGTACTGCAAAACTAGGGTTTCTTTCCTTAAATAACGGACAGTAATTCTAAATGTTACAATGCAAGTGAAGATAATTATACCTTACACTTCACACTGCTCCTTTGAAGCCTGCGATACAGAATCCACTGTCAGTGCTTACTGAGTCCTTTTCTCTTTTTAGCCTAAGTAAGACTTCACTATGGACCCAAATTCCATGATTAACATCACCTCCTGTGATCATGATTCTGATTTCTGGAAGAAAACAGTCATCTCAGACAGTCATCCAGAAGTACAAGATGACCAAAATGTTGCAGAAAACATGCCCATTCCTGCAGAGATTAAAACCTGAAATTAAGAATACCTTGCAATATAATTATCAGAATGCCTCTAGTTTGCAATTCAAGGGAACTGAAACCAATGACAGTGAACTAGAAATTAAATGATTTTATTAAATTACCTGACAATACATGACCAAATTTGTTGGGTCTTTCTACCCATATTTTTATTGTTTAGAAAGCTTTATTTTCCTTTGTTTACCTCCTAAACATACACATCCATACTGATTATTTATTAATGGTATGGAACTGGCTGAAGTTTCAAGAGTTTTATGCACAAAACTTTATTATGGAGCACATACAAATTTGAGGATTGATGCAATAATCATACTCTTGTCAATCCAAGTTTGATTACGGATGCCTATGCTATAAAAGAAAGAAAAAAGCAAAATGCTTTTCTAGGCCAGTAATTGTAGGATTCACCAACGTATCAAGAAGTCCATTCTGTGCATTTTGAAACAATGGGTAGCATATCACAGTTCTGTCTTTGAAACTTTGTAATTTTGTATATTTAGTGGTAGTAATAAAAAAAAAAAAAGGTTCTATTATTAGCTGTAAGAAAGTGAAAAGCATTGAGTGCCAAATGTATGCGGAAATCAGTCACTTGAATTCAGTCACTCAAAACCCTCTCTTCCTTAAGGCTGCTCTAAACAGCTCTTCTCCATTTATTACCTAGCTCAGATTACACCAAAGCGTAGTGCAAAGGCCAGGGGAACATCACAATTTCACCCATATTTTCTAGCATCTGCACTTTTTTTCACAGGTGTTGCTATAAAGGCAAAAAGGCTCTGACCTTAAGGTCAAATCACAGGGCACTTAGGTGTTGGTGGAACAGAAGGAGCTTAAATAACCATGATTTGCACATATGGACCAAACAGGACTATAGTACAGGCATTTCATTTTTCAAAGTGAATTTTGGAACAGGCAAATATGTGCCCAATATATCTCTACCTATTCTTTGTTGCTCATTTAAAACAACATTTTTCCCTGCATTGTTTTACAGTAATCACGGGAACTATTTTAATCAGTTACACAAGGAATAAAAACAACCGGACTAAAACTCTTCTTTCATACTGTGTTGCTTACTAGTCTCAAGTTTTGCTTAAAATCACATACAGAAAAAGTATAGGGTCTTTCTAAATCAGAGTCATAGTAGAAAGCCATTTCTCACTGTACAAATTTTTAATTTGGCACAGGCAATAAAAAAAGCATGCTCCATAAAGATGCATCTAAAAATTCATGCCATGTGTAATGTCCTGATTTAACTGGCACTTATCTTCTGAATTATGTCAGTATCCTGCAGTCTCTTAAGATGTTACAGGATATCTTTTTTTCACTGAGCAATTGACCTTACTCCATCATCTGCTGACATTTTCTCTCACACATGCTGAATTGACAGACTGCAAAGCAAGTTTAAAAAAACACCAACCCAAAACAACAAAAAAACCAAATAAAATGCCCCAGACTACTTTGACTTCCAACCATCTCTGCAGTGAAGGTCTTTTAAGTAAGTGGTGCAGTGACACTGTATTCACTATGGCACTAGAGTATCAGCCATCCGCATTGTTACCAAGGTTAAATTCCAATGTCAGGAGAACTGCAAGGAATCTACACACCATCCCTGGAGAGCTTCTGAATCACTGGTGAAACAGAAAGTAGTAGGTGCTTTTTTTTGTCTATAGCCAAAAGCCACAAACTGCTTGTAATATATTGCATATGACAAGACATAATCCATCCTTTACACTAAATGCATTGTGGAGTAATGTCATAGGAATGTAGGGATTTTGAATGGGCATTAAAAATCCTACAGCATCAGGAATACTAAACAGTACTAGTACCTAGAAATAACTTCTTCACTGTGTTAGGGTTATTTTTTGAGTCTTTTTTTTTTTTCCCCAGTTTCTTGAAGCTAGTCATTGAAATGGAGTATAAGACACTTGCAAATATCTTCCATACTAAAGCAAACTCTTGATATGTCTATTAAAAAATGAGCTACAGAAGAGTTTTGAAAAGGAATCTTAACTGTTCGGTTTGGCTTCAACGGCAGCTCAGTACCCAGCTCCCAGAGGCTCTTCTAACACCCCCACCCCCTTCCAAATAAGAAGCTTTACTATCACCTGTTCTGTGCTTGGTAGAATTAGAACAAGAAGTAACAACAAGACATCGTTTAAACATTCCTCTGGTCAACCTGGGAATCCTGTTAACAATATTCTAATAAACCTTTGAAAGTCTGCCTAAATAATACTGAGCAAAATAGTACTTTGTCAAAACCCAGGAGAAAATAAAAGTGTCAATATATGACACAAATACGCGTTAAAGTGCTAGGAGACCACTTAGCTGAAGTGTTCTGTTTAGCATCGTGGCAGCGCACTGCAAAACAGGGAGACATCTTAACAATTTTTCATTAAAGTTCTATGAAATGGCAAGCTCAGTCAGGCTGTCAGGGACTCCTGTTAGTGCCACTGGTTCCACTAAGTGCACAATGGAGGCATTTCTTCAAGCTGAGTCAATTTGAGTCAGTGTCTCCTATCTCTGAACACCAATGCATGATGTATAAGTAGAATCATAACTGCTATCCCTTCAGTCTTCTTTTTCTATACTGTATTTACTATGCTTATTTTAGGTAGCAGGATAGCTTAGTTGCTGATGCTTGCTCTCTTGCATCAGCCTATGGTCTCTCAATGAAGGAATGGGGTCAACCTGCTTGCTTTCTCTCTTACATGCATATGCATATACACAGAGGAGATTCTGCACTTAAGGATGTTATTTTTAATTCATGTGCAGCTCACCCTGTATGGAGAAGGAAGAAGGCTGTTACACAACTACTTGTCTAAGCAGCAGGTTCAGTCTCAAAGACAGCAGGTCTTTGAATAAAAGACATATAAGGCATATATCTTCATATGAATATATAAATAAAAGGTACATATGAATAAAAGCTATAAACTAAAAGATCAGGTGTAAGAAGTTGTCTTTTCCAGGCACTGTTAGCCAAAGAGAATACAGTGGGTATCTGGCATATTCATCAATCCAGTCAATTCCTAACCACCCTTGCAACCAGCAGATTGATTAATTGTAAACAGTCCACGCAGCTCATGGCATATGCTTTACTGTAAGTCTCCTTAAAAAGCTGTCAACTCACAATTTATATTAAACTTCTAAAAATAGGTCACAGAAAGACAGCAATCCCGTTTTACAATCAGTGAATGCAGTTAATGCCTTTTCATTATCATTTCATCATAGAGCAGTATGATAGCATATACGATAATATTTATTCGTAGTGCTTACTGCTGAGAGCAACCAAAAATTCACCTCAGGTAGTAAGGGAACATTTGAGCTCCAGAACGACTTCTGCTGTACGCTGCCGCTCTGTTTTCCTTACCTTCAGTTGCCTTGATCGTGTAGCCATTCTTTTCATTTGGTGGTACTTCAAGAAGTTGCATGACCCTGTCCAGCAAACCATGGATAATCTCAAACCCTGGGCTCTTGTTGTAATAAACTGCACAGAAATGCCTGTAGTTTCTTGCACCAACATCTGAAGAAGGAAACAATTCTGTTATCGGGGAAACTCTATCACACTTTCAACCTTGCCTTTTGCATCAGTTTTCTTCTGCTGTACTGTGAGGCACTTGTGGCTGAAAGGAGAAATGAGTATGTCCAATGGCTTCTCTGACACACCTGTGATACAATCTGAGGAAATAACCTACTTCACTCCCTCAGTCAGAAATGTAAAGAAAGATTTAAAGTATCCTATGCCTTAGGCAGGAAACAGGGTTGTTATGTACATGTATCTTTTACACAGTGACAGGTACTAAGCATATAGTTAAGTGTTAAAGAAATTAAAAACAGACTAGCCAAAATGCAAATACTCAGTAAGCATCAATAAACTTGTGATGCTGGTGGGAAAGGTATATATTTATAGAACTCAGCTGCAGAACAACTAACAGTACAAAACAACTAGCCTACAACTTGAAATGAGTAATAATGTCAGCACGGTGATTTCTGAAAAGATGTAAATTCACACAGGTTTCCAAATCACAGCTGAAGCTTTTCATGTTCATCTTGGATGTCCCTGCAACTAAGTAACCATGATAAACGTGCTACATTGCACAAACTGAAATCTGTGACACGACTGTCTCCCACTCTGGACAGTTCCGTAAGTCAAAACCCTGCCTTCCCCCTCCTGTAAATTTTCTTACATTATTGAGTTCATTAAAATACGTTTTTCTTTTTTAAACTTTCAAAATCAGTATGTAGTAGTATGTTGTTATACGTGCACCTTTAGGCTACCCCGTTGCAATACACGCTCTAGGACTATTCTGGCCTACTTCAAAGTTTTACTCATTGTGGGTTTCAATGTTTTCACTTTTTGAGCGGAACAATCTAGGAATAGATTAACAAGCCTATTGTCACAGCTGCCAATTAGTAGCAGTGAAATTCAAAATACTGATTAATGTAGTGAACTCATTTATTGCTTTCAGGTCTTTACATTCTCAAGATTAAAGTGCAAGCATGTGTTCAGCAAGGCTGGTGTATACAATGTTTGCTGAAACCAGGGAAGGACTCTTTATGTGACTGTCCTCTTCTTCAGGACATTCATATGCTTTGAAAGAATCTTAAGTATATACATCACATTTCAGTTGGGGCTAGACCTGCACTTCTGAAGGAAATGTCCTGATCATCCCCACTTACTGTGCTTCTGTTCAGACTGTAAAGCAACCCTGTGGCATATAAACCAGACTCCTTTCAGTTGCAATGCAGTTAGGACAGGTGTTCCAGAAGGGCACCTGAATAGCTTCAACCACTCAAGGGCATTCAGCGCACATCATCAGACTAGAGCGAGTCAAAAGGACTGCTTACATGCATATAGCATGGACTGTGAATCACCTGCCAATCTCCTGTACTGCACTGCTTTGTAATATCGACATGTAGTGCAACAAGTTACAGCCAGATTTTCACGTACAGATTTCTTCCCTTCTAGAGTTCTCTGGCTTCTGTAGTCACCTAGTTGCTCATGTCTGGCTGGACACTCTCATCTTTCTCCTCTGCTTAACAGTGATCAGATATAGGGAGGAAATGTATTCACTGACAGCAATTGCATTCCCTTTAAAAAAACCTCACAAACAAAAAAAAATCCTTCAGATGTATAAATACTTGTAATGTTTAAGGGCAAAGAGGGAATAAGAACTTCTTCAGCAGTGCAGGAATGAAGAATGAATGAGTAGAAAGAGCAAGTCTACCTGGTGTGCAAGTTAAGGTAGGGCAGCACCATGTGACATAGTTGCATCTGTAGGGCTTACATAGTTCTTTCCAGGAATTACCCAAAAGAAAGGCACTTGCAATCCGGTATATGCCAGGGTGAATTATGTTCTTTACACAGTCAACTTGGCACTCACACTGAGCGTGTCAGGCCCTCTGGGTCATGAAACATCTCAGCTGGACTTAAGTGTTTCCAGGGAAAAAAGGCACTGCACTGCATACTGCTCATAGAAAGAGTGGGGTTAAAGGTCCCTGTAGGGTTAGTGACTTCTTGGGAGTTACAGTCACACTTATGGTCTGAATTGTACTTCCACATAGCTCTGGACATAAGTATCAGAACTGAGCACCTCAGACCTCAACAGGCAGTTCTTTTCTGTAGGCATCAATTGTTTGCTGCTGCATTCAATAAAAGAAATAAGGGACATCAAAATCAACAGGAGCCAAGCTCAAAAGAAGAAAAGGAGTGGGTTCTTCAGGCAGCATAGAGATAAGTAGTGAAGTTTCTTCCCTGCAGGATTTGGTGGATGCTAGAAGTTTACACAGCTCTGAGGAGGCAGACGAAGTTAATAGCAGGTAAATCTATCACTTCTTACTACAGACAAAGAACCGTGTTTGAGTTGGGAAGTCCCTGAGCTACTCATGGCTATACTCTGGAAGTATGCACCGTGCCTACCTGCTCTCATGCTTTTCCTTTGACAAGCACTTCTAGCTAGTATTGCAGACAGATTATTGGGCTAAACGAGCCTTTGCTCTGGCCTGCCATAGCTGATCTTTGTGCTTGATGTACAATGAGCTTAAATACAAGCAGAAACTTCAGCACTCATTGCGTGTTCCCTGAACTGTTAGTACCTACCATGTAAGAAATCAGAGATTATTTTAAAACTAAATTTACATATTGTTTATTTGCTCCAACTAACCATTTAGTAAAATCTGTCAAAAACGAAACAGGAAAACATTTACCAAATAACTAGAAATACACAGATTAAAAAGGACTGCAAAATACAAGACAAGAGCCTACACAAAAGATGAAAGCACAGCCTTTTTAAGCCAAAAGTCATTCAAAACTTCTAGGGCAGTAACATGGCAATACAGCTGCAAGTTGTCTCCTCAGTCACTGAAAGCTGAACTTACTGTGGCAGTAAATGTGCATTTTGTCACTCGGGATCTTTTTCCTGTCATTTTCCAAGCATTACTTGCAGTGTTAAGTAATGCTGGAGAATCCAATCCTGAAGTTAAAATGGCAACACAGAAAAGTAAAGGCTACAGAGAAAATATCACTAAATACAACATCTGATTTTTGGTCTGAGCATGCTGGCTGTTCTGTCCCATCATATGTATCTCTGTTTCCCAGATCTACTAAGAAACTAATCAGTAATACAGCCTTGAATGGTGGATAATTTACTTTCATGTTGTATTGAGCAACAGAAAAAAAGAAAATGTTTTCCCCATCCCTAAGATAGCAAGTTCTTTAGGCTATGCATTCAGTAGAATGACTTCCTTTTTTTCCGAGAGTCATTATGTTAGCAGAATTTGTGACAACTATCTGAATTTTAATTTCATTATTATTCAGATAGTCACTGGTGTCTTCAGATCACTATTCTTAACTACAGCATCAGAAATAAATACAACAATTTTTATACCTCATGTTTTCAACTGCAGAAATCCTTGGTAAAGGAATATTAAAAAAAAATCTTTGTTATAAAACTTACTCCTTTACAGAGTTGTATTACAACACAAGAAGTTAATTCACTATAGGCAATAGGAAATAAAAAAGAAAGTATTAGGAACTTAAGGCAAAAGTTGGCGGCTGTTAGAAATGCTTCAGTTCTTTATAACTTACTTAAGAGATCTATTGTGTCATGCCATGAAACATTTCTATTTTTTAAATAAGCTTGCCAAGTATGTCAACCTAAATTTTATATATATATATATTTCTGAGACTTCAAAGGACTTCCTGAGGATGCTGCTGAAAAACAATCCAAAGGATGGGCAGCTGGTTAGGAATATGTGAGCCAAAAGAGCGCAGAGGAAGATAAAGCTGTGTTGTATGCTGCCCCCTTCCAAATTAGAGATGCTTCAGAAAAATGACTTGGTGATCTGAAAGGGGGCACCTGCTCATTAAAACCTGTTTCTCAGCCTCACAAAAATCCCGAACTATTTCCTGCATATAACTGACACTTCCAGACAGTTTGGAAAAATGCTTCAAAATATGGCAGCAGCTGTACTCACAAATGATGGAAATTGTGTTAAATGTGTGCTACCATAAGCTTGCCAGATTCTCCTAGATAACTGGTCAGAGGTGATTTTCTAATGGATTAATTGCTTTTGTTGTGGTAAGGGAGAGAAAGGGTATTCTGTTAGGACTGGTGGTGTAAAGTGATGATTTATATGCTGAACTAGTGTAACTATCCTACCAGAACTGATGATCTGGCGTTACAAGTTAACCACACAAATGCTGTGTAACGTACCCAAAATCAGCACGTTTCCTCCTGCCTTGAGAAGAAACATTTCTGCTCAGATTTGGTTCTATTTAGTTATATTAAATCTGGCACACATTTTGCTAATTTAGTACGTCAAACCTTTCTGCCAGATATGTCTGAAGAGAAGTATGTTCAGTTCACCTTGGTAAGCATGAATTCTGTGTAAGAAGGTATTTTATTAAAAACCAGTGTGTTTAAAAGAGCTAGGTTCATTCACACTTGAATGAGTACAAGATGCCATTTCAAATACAGTTAATGTCAGTACTCTTTTGACCCATACTTTTTAAATTATTAATTGGAAATTCTGCATGCCAAAATCATGAAATAATAAAATTAAATTAGTCAGTCTGATGACATAAGCCTTCTGCAGGAAATCTCATTCCATATGTGAGAGGACAACCCCACATTTTTCAGTGTTTGCAGAGTTACCAGTTATTTCTTTCTCCCCTCCCCTTTCAAACTGTTTATTAGGCAAGTTTAGTTTTGGAAGTAAATTTGGGAAAGACAGTAGTTATTCTAAACACAACATTAAGAACAATTTCAGATACTGTTCACAGTCTGCAAGTGCTCAACCCATGAGAGTGCTGCCCAAGAACACAGGGTACAAAGCTGTTGCCTCAGAAGTCTTTATCTTACATCTGCAATGATTCCCATCAAAATGAAGTACACTACAAAATCAGTCTTCATAAAACTATTAAGCAGTCATCCACATAAATGAAAGCTTTCAAGAGCTACAATTAACACACACAAAATAAAAGTAACAATTTAACTTGCGGATTTTATAAAGCCAGAATAAACGCACTCCTTAGATCAAGAAACAGCCCCACTCTTGGTTCTGAAGAATGCTGATGCTGTTCTGCCATCTATACCAAGGGTTTTTTGCATTCTAGCTAACTGCATGCCTACAAGGAATGAGCTGCACCACCAAACTGTCTGTATTTAATAAAAAAAAGTCTACGTGGTTTGCTAAAACTGCTTATTTTGCTTGGCAAAGCTCTTTTTCCTTTAAAAGAAAAAAAGTAATCTACAAATTAAATTCATCGCCAAAGCAATTTACTTGCCATTTTGTTTATGCCTTATATAAACCTTTGTTTTGCAGATCCCATATACCTTAAACACAACCACTAACATGTGAAACCAGATAATGAAACAGCAGAACCATTTCTGCTGCTGAATTTAAAGTAATGTCTGCCTTTTCCACTGACAGGCGAAACTTCAGAGTTATAACTCAGTATACATGCACTTCCAAAAGTTGTAGCTTATGCACTCCTTTTCCCCTAATACACTGCACAGAAAGAAACGTATCAGTAAATTTTAGACAAATATTTAACATTTAAAAATCCATTTTTACAGTTCATTTTACTTTGATACATTTTTCCAGATAAAAAGGGTAATTTGAAATTTTGATCCTGTACAGTGAAATCAGTGCAGAGAGGGCCCACCACACAGGGAGGATTTCACTGAAGCTTTTGCAAAGTGAACTAGCTGCTTTGGGTGTTTCATGTAAAATGATTAAGGTTAGAGAACAATTCAAAGGCAGCCATGCTTTCTTAGCATACTTGGATGAAGTGGAAAGATCTATAGATGAGATGGTAAATTGTGTACTGTTGAGCTTTTTATTTATTTATACATTTTTATACACAGACTTGCTCCATTCTTTACCCTGTATCTGGGCTACCAATCTTAATTCTTCACATTGTCTGTCAGTTTTCCAAAAGATTATTTTGGAGGACAAGCAATCCTGTTTAGAGATGCTGGAAAGATGGCAAAGGGATTCCCGCTGAGACACACTGGCCCCAAAATTTTCCTCTGAACTACAGCTCACCAGAATAGAATCTGTCTGCAAACACAACCTGCTATGCCCAGACTTGAGACATACTGCTTTTCACCTGGCACAGCACTGCGTATCTTTGAGACTGCAGCAGTTTACGCAGGCTCTAGTACTGTCATAGCAGCATGCCTTCAATATTTACTGCTTTCCAAGGTTTGAGCCACTTGAAAACATTACCACCAGGTAGCTTCTCTCATGAGCTATATCCCTGATTAAGAGGACGTAAAAATGGATCAACATAAGCAATTTAGAGCAGGTTCTTCTTTGGTGCAGAATTGCCTTGCATTTATCCTTGCAGTCTTACAGTGTTCTTGACAGATTTTAAGACATATTTAGATGCCTAAAAATATTTGCAACATACCTACTTCCACTTTTGAGAGAGCAAAATGGAACTGCATCTCCAGCCACTCTAAAATCTAGCCTGTTATGCCAATCTCTTAACTCTTGCACTGTGCATATAAACAAAAAACCCCAATGCAGTATGTAACAACTCTTACACTTTTAAAGAAATACAGACTTACTTACTCCTACCATTTGGTATGTAACCATATTTCCATTATCAAAGATTCTGAGGAACTTCCTCTTACCTGTATTAGGATCTTTTACTACAACGTCAGAAATCTCAAAGAGTTTGAGGGGCAAGGGCATCTTTCGGTTAGCCGCAATAGTTTTCAGTAGCCCAGGAAGGAGGGTTGTACGTGCCACCTGCAGGACAAGCATGGATGCTGCAAGTGAAATACCTTCCAAAGCAGCTAATGTTAATTTTTAAAATGTTTTGTTTTCCTCATTTGTAACAAGACTTTAGAAGTAGTCAGGTGTAAATACTGCACTTATCTCTTATGTTTAAGCATCTTTTCTTTAAAATTATTAAACCTGAAGATGTACATTCTGTGCATGTTCTTTACGCTGCATTTTCTGAAAGAGCATAATGGTGCGCTTAAGAATAGGCATCATTTCACAGATGCTTCAGCTGCAGCGCGTGGTAGCAAAACAAATAATATGGAAAGAAGTGCAAAAAAATTCCCATAAATTCGATCTCAGTTATGCAAAAGGCAAATACTAAGTGTTATGCTGGAAATATTAAGTGCTATCTGAACTATTCTTTTGGTACCTCCTGGTATCAATCAATGACACAGGCAAAACCTAAGTAACAGAAACGGATATATTCAGATTGCAGTTGTGGACAACCTCAAATACATAGAAAACATATGCAAAGAACCAAGCAAGAGGTAAACATATTACTGTTCTTACAGATACATTCACACAAATTCCTGTGTTCTCCATTTAGATACTTCCTCTGAAGTGCATCATTTTTTATTTTCAAACTGGAAGAGTCTGATACAGTAAATCTAATGGAAAAGGGATGGGAGTGACTGACTGCTGCTTGACTGCAGGTAATGAGTTACCATGTGCTCAGCCACAGTTACTTCTTATCATTGGTCATGCAGCATTTCTATTTATCCTACTTTTCCTAACCAATGAAGAGTTCCAGCTGCACACTCAGCTGTTAAGAGGATCCCTGGCATCACCCTGCCCTTGCCTTGCTGGCAGAGGATAGAGGATGGGGGAAAAGCTATCCTGAGAATCCCATCATGGTTAACATCTAAAGCTGAAAGTTTACAGTGCATCACAAAGAATAATCCTTCCCAGTTCTGGGGTGGCCTACAGGTTCTGAAGAATAGAAATGTGAAATTGTACCTGGCTAGATGGGCTGTCACTTTTTCTCTGTTTGTTCACACTCAGTATTTTTTGTGCTACATTCTATATTGCTCAGTTGTAATCACCATGCCAAAGGGCATATATGAACAGGGTGATAACAGTCTAAACAGGTCACAACAGTGTCTTGTGTGACTGCTTTTTTGTGGTACCAAATAGAACAGAAAATACATGAAGGTACCCAAAATTTCTGTTCTTGAATCTCAGAGCAACAGAAGACTGTTTTTAATATTACAGATAAGATCTAGAAGGGTGTTTTAGACACTCAGAGAAATCAGACTTACTGAAGATGATCTTGAGGGAAAAAACCAACAAATCACAAAACATTAATACCCACAGACTGCTAAAACTTTCCCAAACCTTTCTAGTGAGTGTTTATCTTTGTATTTCTTAGGTTAGAAAGAAAAAAAGCTTCTAAATTTACCTTCCCTGTAAGCTAAAGAAAGCATCTTTTAAAAATAAGTCTCTAAAAGAAATGCAACAACTATGGGTACACTTTTAGGTATTTTCGGAATTGTTGAGAATACTGTACCTGAGCTCTCACCTTCTGCTCTAGCAAAGATCAAATGATCTAGAAATGGGTATTAAAATACTTAAAGAGCAATACAGGTTGGTTTGTTTTTTTAAGAGTAATAATGGTTAATAATTTTTAAAAAAACATTTCCTTTCCAGAGCTTAGGAAGTTTAGAGACTGCCAGATCTAGTAGTTCCCTTTAAATTGAATGGCTTTTCTTAATGCAGGAGTTGATCAATCATCTGGGATTTTCTGTAATAAGACAGCTCAATTTTGCCACATGCTGTTACACAGAGCATGGTATTTTACTTTATTGAAAAGCTAATAGTATTTCACACCACATAAGGTATTTCTCAGTGAAGGAGTAACAGAAGATGACAGCTACCAAGTTTAGCATATAAATATCCCCACCCTCTTTAATGCAGGAAAAGTAGCAGCTGGTTCCTTTCTCTCCTCTATAAATATAGAATCTGTGACAATGTTGCTCTCAAAATTTGACCAGAATCATCTCACCTGAAATTCTGCAGTTTTGGGGTTTGCTATGCGCACTGCTTTTGTTGCAGAGATATCCATGCCAAGTTTATCTGCAACATCTTCTTGCGAACACTATGAGGAAGAGATGAAAAAACCACCAAGGTCATGTAGTTAAAATAGACAGTAAGCCAGTGATAAAATTTGGTATCAAGAATGAACAATGCAATTGTAGCTCTTGCTCTGATGCCCCATAATATATGCTCTCACGTGCAACACCCACTCATAATAAAAATCAAGCCTCAGTCTTAAGACTAAGTAGGCAAACTGGTTTATCTACAAATGTTAATTACTAACCAAAATAAAGCTAAGTTTAAAAAAAAAAAAAAAGGCAAGTGTTTATTTACGCTTCTGTCATGGATTGCTGTAATCTGTTTTAAAAACAAAAAACCAGGGGCTCAGATTCTGCCCCCTGACTTGCAATGGGTATAGTATTTTATTCCGAAAATAGCACTTGTAAAGGGATTGGTACCTGAGCTTCCTCACAAAGAAAACAATCCCTTGGGGGCTACTTCCAGAAAGCAAAGTACTGTCTGTGAAAAACAGGTCATATGGCCAAGCCTACAATTTTCATAGCTGCGTAGGATTCTCATATTCATTGCTGTTGTTTTCATTTTTTGAGTCGGAGTATTTTTAAAGCCCATATTTTCAAGGTGTATTTTTAAGCTGGTCAGTAAAGCAATACACATGCACTTTATCAGGCTTAGATGATGTCTGTGCACATACAGCGACAGATGCTACTGATAAGATCCACCCTACAGATTTCCAGAATTTATAGCTTTATTAATGTATTGAAGAAACCAATAGCAGGCTAGGCATGTAATTGAGGATTTGCTAGAAAATACTTCAGTCTCCCAGAAGTGTTCCCTTTGCACTGGCAGAACTCCAAAAAGTGTGTTGATAGACCAAACGTGAGGAAAATGAGCAGATGATACCATCTGAAAAAGTGGATTATTGATTTTTTTTTTTAAAAATCTTAAATAAATGCTGACCTTAGGAGGAGAAGACTGTGTTAAACAGTTTTCAGATGTTTATCTAAACCGTATGTTACTGTGATTTAACTAAATGCATTTTGGCTAAATTGGAGCTCCTCACAGAAAGCGATGTTATTGTGTACAAGTATAATTTGGGGCTTAAACCAAGAAACAGATTGTATACACAAATACATAAGCAGTGTTTGTCATATAACACTGGGCCACAGAATGTTGTAGCATAAATGATATTTGCCATAGTCACAAGCCTCACAATGGTCTTTTAATAAAGTGCCGGTGACACGGCAGACTATGGATTTCCGTGCCACAGCAGAAATACAAATACGTAATGTGATAACACGATGTACTGGTCTGATCTTACAAAATTCTGCTGTTGCAGTTCGTAAAGGTCCTCAGCTGTAGTGATGTAATTTATTCAACATTTTTAAGCATATTACCTATTTAGTGCTGAAAGAATTGCATTATACTTATTAATGAATAAAGGAAATCTATAAAAGCTTGACCATGTTATACATATTATTTCCCCAACGTGGTACTACCACAAGGAGTCCAAATATCTTCGTCAAATACTAGCACCGCAGGAAGTAATACTAGTTACCCTGGCTAATTAAATGAGTTAATAACAAAATATTAAAACTGGAATATATTTTTGAGACTTTAGAATTACTCCAAATTCTGCTTTTGAAGCTCTATGAAATCTGAAGGTGTTTAAAATCATTTTCAATCCATTTGGATTACCAAATTTGGTTGCAATACATGAATTTTTCAAATGCATGAAAGTGTTTAGGAGCCTGCATCTCTGTACCTTAAAATCTTCGAGTAAGTTATCAAAAAATAATCTGTGATCAGATAACTATCTCTTAAAAAGTTATGTACTTTCAGAGATGTATACTCCTGGTCATCTAGTAAGTTTTAAATTCAGGAAAAGGTTGAGAAATTTCAGCTTTAGTAGCATATGTGATGGTAGCTCCCCACAAGCTTAAAAGTCCACAAATTGCACCTTAAAACAAAGGCTTTGAGCACATCTTGCAACAGAAAGGATTTTCTAAAATGCATCGTGTACTTTCAATAGCTAACTATGCCAATGTCTATGTACGGAGTTACCATATTCAGTTGGAGGGCATGGGGGCGTTTTTTTTCATAGTAGATCAGGTTCTCTGACCCAGTTCACAACTATGGCAAAGGGGTATGAACAAGTAGCTGTGGCAAAGATGGTGTTTTCTACTGAATATTTTATTTCAATGAAACAATCCTGCTGCAAAATTTCAGTATTAGAAATTATGCCAGCTGTTAGTACTGGAGTGGCACATATTGCTGCAGAGTCCTAATTCTTGGTAAAAGACTATGGCATGGCTGTAACAAATAATATGACTAATACCTGCAACCAGTGGTGACAACAATCACTGTATTTTTATTTGCTCTTCCATGCAAAAAAAAACCCCACCTGTGGTGAAATTTACAGAGGAATTTGTGTCCCCTTAGTGTGGATTATAACTTTTTTACAGGCATTCTTAAAATAAACTCTTTGCTGACTGAATAACTACATATCAGCTTAATATCTAATGCAAGGAATCATGGGCAAGTGACAATACTAAAAAGAGACAAAGAGAAACAGGGTAATCTCTAACTGTAGTAATAGCCACCAGAAAGTTCCACATTTTTATGTTTGTTCTCCAGATTATCAAACTATGATGAATTTCACATTTGGTCATCAAAGTCTTGAGAGACACTTGCTGTCTTACAATTTCATCCTATCAAGTTAAATTAAAACCAGTAATTCTGCAGCTATTTTAGCCTTTATACTCAGAACTACATGCCACATTAACAGTGACTCATTCAATTTCTCTGATCTACAAACTCACAAAATACTATACTATAATTCCAAAGCACTAGCAAACAATGACCTGCCAAAACAGTAACAGATAATACTGGTACATTTATACAATAACATATCCTCAGACCATCCTCTGCAGCTTTGGCTGCATCGATGTTCCAACATGTAACTAAGAAAAATATGAAATCAACATAATATACCAGGGCAAAAGTGAGTGCTTCAGTGAATCCAGCAGCTGCCAAGTCCAGTCTCAGAAGTTCTGTGAGCTTATTGAGGGGGAGCTAAAACAAAACAAAAAAGTTTTCAGCTTCCATCTATAAACATTCTTGTATCCTTTCCCGAGGTGATTCTGCTTGTTATATTACAGTGAATTTACTAGGGACGTACTATGCTGGTGTGCTTAAAATTTGCGAAAGCGTCAGCCAGCTGCCTTTAGGCTTGCCTGAGGAAATGAATCTCCCAATTAGAGATTTAATATGGGCTCCCTACTTAAACCCTGTCTTTTTTCAAGTACCAGCAACCACTGGTCTTGGACTTACTCAAATCAGTGGGGCATCTGTTTTGTATCCCATCCATGGTAAATACTTCTCAAGGCAAAGCATGTCAAAATACTAAATTCCTAGGTCCTGTTTTCCCCAAAGCTCTTCTGGCATGCACTAGTCATTTACTGACAACAGAGCGTTTATTTGAAGGGGCAATCTTACTTGATTAGCTATGGTGTACGTTTTCGGAATAGTCATCTGAATGTTGTTATAACCATAAGCTATTGCTGCATCTTCTACGATATCACATGCATGCATAATGTCCGCTCTGGTAGGAGGGATTTCAATCTCTATATTGTTCCCATTCCCTATGACGTGTGACTTCAAACACATCCTAGTCAGCAGCTTTGCAAGGCTTGATGGAGTTTCACTGAAACAAAACAAGAGAGTAGTAATTTATGGATCTTACACTGCATCATCTGGCTTTTTAAAGTAATCAATGTTTCTGCTGCATTGCCTTATATCCTGAAGAATCTCCAAGTGTGTTATGGACTGTACATAGACTTAGCATTCAATCAGAACCAGCTCAGATTCTTTACTTTCATTTTTCTTTACTTCATAACAGTTGTGTGAGGCCATAAAGAATCATTCACTTTCCTTGAAAACAGGGGAAGAAGTCTTACAGAGTTGATCTTATTACCCAGGAGAGCCCCTGAATTTTTGATAAATTAAAACAAAAAGAAAATCACACAGTGTAAACATTTTTAATACAATGCAATAATCAATATTTTATAGTACCTTTTTCACGACTAATGAAAACTATGTTTGCATTTGCAGTAACACACCTGATTCCTATTTTCTTGTTAATGAGTTCAGGTTTCACCTTCTCTTTTCGATAAGCCAGTTCCTAAAAAGAAAGACAAAGCTTTTCAACATACACAACGCCTGTCATTTCTACCTAAGAGGATTCGGTTTTGACATCTTAGTAGCCTAACTTCTTCTAATTACAATACTAAAATGACATCCAGTGTGGAATATTAGGCTAAACTTAATATTTTAAGGTAATGGGATTCTTGAAAACATATTATAGTATGTGATGTAAAAGCTGTTCTCAGTTAAGCTAGAAGGTTGAATGCAGCATGAAATCCCCGTTACTGAAACTTCCGATGATTTCTGATATATGCAAGTAACAGAGTTGCTGAAAGTTTCTAGTCACCAGTTCATTCTAAGTCAAAGCCCTAAAGCAGTGAATGGTCATGCATGCGATCTCATGGTCTAGTATAGATCAAATGACTTTTAGGAGGAAAAGGAAAGAAAGCTTTCTATATTGGCACAGAAATATCTACTGGCATTTTACTTAGAAAGTTTGCAACATATTTAAGAAAGTTATTTTGTATGTATTTACTTAGGTGTTTCTAAACTTCCAGATATACAAATCGTTAAAAACTTCAGCACCTAAAACTTTGGGGATTTTTGGGTCTATTTTATCTAGGAAAGCTACTTTGGTTACTGCAGAGATTTCTGTTTTGTTGGATATCTCTTCAGGATTCTAGGTCTTTCCTCTGTTGATTAAAGCTGACGTTGCTAAGAGAAAAAGCTAAAATACCACTAGAAAAACTTTCAGTAAAAATTAGTTTCTTTCCCTCTAAACAGTTTGTACTTGCTCGATGGATCTGATTTTATGAACCCAACCAGATCTCTGTTTGTTTCCAGTTACTTTCAGGAAACAGGAGGAATTGCTTTCTTTATACTTATTAAGAGAGCAAAAGTATGACCCCATTACTGCAGAGGTCTGCCAGGGACTCTGAATGCAGGCAAACCTGCACTTGAAGTCAACATCCTGCCTTATAGACCTTTATATAGTTGGAGTCTATGAAGTGAAAGACTGAAAAATCCAGCGTTACAAGGTTATCTTAACTGAAGGGCATTAAAGCTTCTAGATCTGATAAGTAACGTTATGCTGAGGCCGATTTCAGTTGTCCGCTGGCTTAAGGCTGAAGGATGTCTTCCTGCAGTCATTCTTCCTGATTTGGAACATGTAGGTTTTAAAGGCTTTAGACACAGATTACGACCTTTGATTGCAATCTTTACTTGTTCCTGAAAAATTTCGTGTCACATGAACTCTAAACCACAACAATGGTTACGACTTGTAACTTTAAACCCTACCCTTCTTTCTGGAGTATCAGGCTATGTCAGTGAGACCGTATTTTTAGACTTATCATAAATTAGTGGACCTTCAGAATGAGTTTCCTAGATAAGTGGAAGCTGGAGCTATCTTTCATGGAGCTAGAGAAGGCCCTGACTCACTAATATATAGATAGTGCCAAGCTGAGCTTTTACGCTATACTTCAGAAACAGCATATACTGACTGCCTCTGAAGAAAAGTAAGGCAATGTCACTCTTACCAGACTCTGTGTAAATAAAATCCTTTCCCCAAGGATACTAAGATATCGTTTCACTATGCTTACCGGGTAGATGATGGTCTTCCCATTAGGATAAACTACTTCTGCTGCTTCAACACTGAGAGAGACAGAAAAACAGAAGTAAAACCACTTTTAACACACAGCCCAAATGTAATGTGTTTCTGACTGGAGGTTTATACTCACCTGAATGGCTTCTCACAATATTCACTAAACATCGTGACTATAATATCAAGAACAATTTTTGCCTACAAAATAAAGACAATAATCACATTGAAATCCATCATCTACTTGTGTTGAAGTAGACAATATCTTAACAAAAAATGGGGAAAAAAATCTTGGCTTACATTCTCTTCATTCTATTCAATAACTTAACAACCAAAATCCTAGCAGTCTAGAGCAGTAGATTGAATTTTAAAAATGTTTTTCTTCTGCTGCAGAGAGATTTATGCAAAACCTCAAAATCTTTGGTTTTCAAGGTTCTGAAACATTGGTACATCTTTCCTAAACTCTGTTGTGAAGATACACAGGGTCTTTATTACCAGTTGGAACTGGGTCTTACCAACCTTCAGCCTAATTAGTTATTTCACTAAACTTCAAGTGAGAATGTAGAGGCTGAAGGACTGTGCATTGTTTAGTAATACATTATGAAATAACCTCATTTGCAAAATCTTTTGGTTTACAGTTAATATTTTAAGAGTTTAGTATAACAGAACATAATCATGAAATACAGATCAACTTCTCAGTTTCCAAGGATTGTTTTTTTGATGCCTTACAGTACAATTTCCTTCACGTAAACAGACCAGCATCATTTTTGTTTTTACTATCAAGGCAAGCAGTACCAAAAAGCAGTTATTTATTAGTTTGCTTAAAAGCCACCCCCCAACGTGCGAATTTGTTTGTGTGGTTAACATCTCGTTGTGTAGTAGGGTAAGTTAAAAGCATTTTTGCTCTTAAGCATCAACATACACTCTTTAGGGAAACTATCAATGAATGCACAACTTACATTCCCGAACAGGCAATTATAACTGCTAGGCTTTCATGCTTTGGCTTTGAGTTACAGAATTTGCATGTGGAAAAACTTCGATTTGACAATTATTTGCACAGCATTCCTGCTTGAAAAAGATAACTAAGAAGAAAAAGTGTTGTCTTTCTTCCCTCAGTCCAAATTTTGAGTAGGAGGTAAAATGATTCGTTACAAAGAGTATTCTGGCAAAATAAGCAATCTTAGTGAATTTTAGTGTTTCTGAAGCCTTTCAGATTTAGAAAAAGTGCTCAACAACAAAAAAAGCCCATAATTTACTTAAATTACTTTTTCGTACAAACCGAACACTTAGCGTCAATGTAAAGACATGGTAAAAACAAAATCAAATGAAAATGCAACACTGTCTATAGGGCAAGGCAAAAACTGTGTTGAGGGAATTCCACATAGTCCTACAACTTATCCTGCCCTTTTGAAATGGGAGGTTGGATCCATAAAGTAGCCTGGCTATTGTAGGTCTTTGTATTGTGGCCTATCATCCAAAGGGAAACCAATGATATTACAGCATAACAGAAGCAGGAAAGATTAACTTACCTTTGTAATATCCGTGCCTGTACATTCAATAAACACATTTCTGGTGTTTATGCTTATTTTTGTATGATCTCCTAAAACATGTGAAGACAAAAACATGTTAAGAAATGTTATTGCTTTTCTTGCAATGACACTGATACCAACTCCTTTTGTGATTCAGAAAGATCGCTGTCATCTTCCATAGCTTAAAAAGCCACTGCCTACTGCACAAGCATTCACAATTCTTACCAGAACATCACCTCTTCTTATTTTTAAATTTATGAATCAAAAAGAGGAAAAAGACAGACCAGACTCACTGACCAGGTTATGCTCTACATTGAAAGACACACAAATCTACAGGCATCTTGGCATCCGGCTGGGAAAGCGAGCTGGCACAATGGTGGCCGTCTGCTGGTTGCAAAGTGGTTCTGCACTGGCAGGGCACCTCAACTTTCCTGGCTTTAGTAAAATGTTTGCATTTGATGTGTGATGTGTGTAAGCAAGCAGCCATGGACAGGAATGAATTCAATGGTTTTAAAAAAGTGATTTACAATGACAAATATCCATAGCTACCTTCTGTGAATAACCAAGATCTCTTGACACTGTCTGCTGATACACTGTGGGTTTGTCTAGGTTAATGATTCATGTCCTACTATGGGTTCCTTTTAGGCACGAATCTGCTTTGTGCCTGTACAGGGAGTCAAGAGGTGTGCACTGAAGAACATCGCTGATGCACTCAAAACTGTTTCTCATCTGGAAGAATCCAGGTAGAACATACCCTTAGGGGCATCATCTAAAGTGTCTCTCTTGCAAATTAAATGCAAAGTGTCCCCCAGTACTTGGTTCCCTACAAGAATGGGGTTCTGTTAGTAACCCACAAGCAATCTAGAGCAGCTGTACAGAAATCTGCCTCATATTGCCTGTTAGGTATAGATGTGCAGTGCACACCTTGAATGAATGTCATGGCTGGTAGCCATGGATGTAGGCACCCTAGAATTGTATGGGATTGTGCCAAATCCGACCTCTTTGTCCTTCTTGCCTTTCATTACGCTGTTTGCTAATACAGAGGCATGCCACAGGAGGCAAAAGGAAGCACACACTTGGATACACATGGCATTTTCCTTCCCTTGTTTGACCCTGATCAAGTCATTCAGCTTCTGTGTTTCCTACCTGAGAAACTAGGTCACAGCTAGATTTAAAGTTAGGTGCACTGAAGATCTTAAGACTGAGGGATTTTGTATTCCCTTCCCTCTGATGCTGTGCTGTACCTCCTTGCAGATGGAACGTACTCAGCATTTCTGGATGCACTTCAAAGTAAATGTAACCTTTCACTTAACTGCTTGTCAATAATCCAAAAAACCAATACTGATGTTTGCATTTCATTATCTGTTTAAAAAGTACCTTTAACCTGGAAGCCTCTCTTAAATACTGTTCTTTACAATAGAGACAGGTATTAAATCTAGCTCAACCTTTTAACTGATAAAATGTAAGCAATATACAACGCTTATTCATGAAACACTCTGAAGTTGTCAACAGTGGTTGACACTACCTTCAATTGAACAGTTGTTCTTACCAGTCCCTGCCACAGAGTTTGAGCTGCCTTTTAAGAAGATTTGGGTTAGCTGTTTAAGATACAGATAAGGTCAGTTAGGAAAAATACATCCAAAGAAATTATCACTGCAAATTTTATCAGTCAGTGTAAGGAAAGTTGCTGATTCTTGACCTAAATATGTAGGTATATTGAAATGTCTTTGTAAAAGGAGTAATTCTTGCTATGTCATTAACTGGCTTCAGTAAACGTGGTTCTCAGAAATCACCCATAGTTTCACGTTCAGAGAAAAACCATGTTTAGAAACTATGCAAAAAAGTCCAGATCAGTTTATTCTTTTTAAGCCACTAAAATCTTCCAAAATCACTTGTACACTAGGCTTAAGGCCTAGGTGAAAAGTCCCCCACTGTGACCACATAAAATGGAGTAGCAAGCAGACTGTTACAGATACCAGTTTGCAAAATAATTTCTTACACGCTTGTTTTAGCAAAATGTCTGATGAACATTGTTTATGTATGCAAACAAAATGCTTTCCTCACAACAGTTCCTTTCACAAGGAAGGAACCTTTCTTGAGTTCTTGAATGGTATGAGAAGCTAAACGCAGAGGTTTGCAGTGGGACTTTTACATCCTCTTGATGAGGATGAGAAAAGAGGAACACTGGCAGCCTAGGGAGGGAGCAAAAAAATTGGCTGCATTTAAACAAAAAGAAGACTATATAAAATTTTAAGAGAAACAATTTTAAGAAAACAGAATAATCCTTATTACACATCAGTGCTTCTGTTAGACGGTCTGACTCACACAGAAAATAGCAGCAATAGTATAAACTAGTCATAAGCAATCTTACCATTGATGATTGGTGGCATGGACAGAACAACACCGTTGCTGTCATAAATGACAGGATAAAGTGGCTTGTTTTCAATTAGGTGTAAATAGTGCCGAAGGTGGCTGTCAGTCTGGAGAAACAAAGCACAACCTACATTTCACATTAGCTCATTTGTGAACTTCCGTAGTGTCACAATCCTTTGCTGAGAGATTAATAAGAACTTTGAAAGGGGGAAGGATTGCGTTTAGAGCTAGGTACTTCACTAGCAACAGCTGTTCGCTCTCAGAAGCAGGAAAACTTTGAAATAAGTGAACTGGATTGTTTGTTTCTTCACAAGTGTTAAAAATTATTTGTTTAAGGATTCTCTCACAGATGCATAGGCCATGCTGCCCAAATGATGCCCTTGCTCACCTCAGCAGACCTTTCATTGCCAAACCCATGGGCACACATCCTTAGTTTATAGGAACTTTCCTTACAGTGATAAAAATTAGCACTACAACACTTCTAATTATAAATTGCTTAAATTTGATTGAAAATGTACGTCTGTTCCAATGACATAGGTATATGCTGCAAAAACATAATTTACTTTTAGTCTCTCTGGTACCTCTTGTTTCCTAGTTCTCTTACTCATCTTTAGTCTGAGATCTTTGAGAATTTATTTCTCTCTATGGCCAGTATGTGTGCTCCAGCATGGCTGCATATTGTAATGACAGTGATAACAGTATCATTTTCAAATGCTGGCATTTAAAGTGGCCCACATAAACATCATAAAATTAGACCTGACAGAATCTTTTCCTAGCATTTACCTGGTTTCATCAGGATGCTGGGCCAAGAGCAGTGCCAGACTTAACCTGAGCCTTTCACACAGCTACGTTTGCCTAATCTGCGGTTGGGTAAGTAATTCGACATCTTCCCCAAGTAAATTGGCTGAACTAAAGTAACATTAAAAAATATGATATTATTTACCCCAAGCTTTTCTCAGCTTTGTATGCTATCTTACCAGTGTAGATATATAAATATACAACCTTTATACAGTATTATTAAGAACATCATGAAAAGCAGTCTTTGTGTTGATAAATCAGAGGGTTAATATCAAACTCACTATTCTAAGAGTTGTGCTTAGCCACAAAACACCATGATGTATCTTTCACGGACAATTAGAATAAAGTATTACCATGCATGTGGAATGTTCACTGCCTGAAGCTACAGAAGATAACTTTTATTTGCGAGAACAACTCTTAATAACAAGGATAAAAGAGACATTAAGCCTGAAAATTTCTCTTTCTGCATTTAGTGCAACAAGTCTGAAAAATCCCACTTACTCTATACAGATCCATAATTTGTGAAGCTGTGTACTCCTGGGATTGATTCAAGGGCTTGAATTTAATTTCAGAAGGTGCTTTAGCCGTAAAAGTAAACGGACCAGAGATGGTGTCCAAGTCATGAGTACCTATTGCTACTAATGCTCTTCTCCTAGAAAGAAAGAAGACAAAATAATGATTTCACTAGTAATATTTGGAGTTCCTTTGCGATAGTATCTCATGATGCTCTATACTCCTATGCATTCATAGAACTTACTGAAAACGTAGAAGGGCAATTTTGAGAAACCTAGAAATTATTTTCATGAATAACATTTTAACAAATGTTAACAACAAAACAGTCAAAGGCAAATCTAATGGGACTGTTGCAAAATGTTTCTTTCTCAACTGTTGTAGGAGCTGTAACAGCTATTTATGTTGAAAAATACTGAGAGCAGGCAGAAACTGGCAAGGAAGTGAGAAGGATCAAGAGAGCTGCTATAGAAGATTTTCCTTAGCATAAATATAAATATAATGCCTCCCTGCCATAGGTATGTGCAGTCTTAACATGTGATAAAAGCATACCTACAGACATTATTTTAAATTTAAGTACTAACCTGCAAATATTTTGGTGTAGTTTTTCTTGGAGGTCAATGAAACTATCGTAACGTTCCTTGGTAAAAGTTATATTACGAAGGACTGCAGCTACAGCATGAGGACGGACTTGGATGGTCTACAATTTACAACAGCGACACATTATAAAATTCAAGGACACAGAATATACAAAACTAAAACTGATTAAATTTGCACTTGTCTTTATAAAGTCCTCTTTTGTAAAGTAGTAATCAAAAGGGAAATTCACAGAAAGACATCAGAATACCAAGGGGGAAAAAAAAACCCAAACAAACCCACTACAGGTCTGATAGAGACAGGGAGGTTTCCAATACACAGTGTAATGGCCGAGAAGGTCAATGCAATGTGAGCATCTGAAACTTTGACTTGATGAAGATCAACAAAGGCAAGTGTAGGGTCCTGCACCTCAGGAGGAACAACCTCACGCTCCAGCACACGCTGGGGCTGACCTGGAAGGCAGCTCTGCAGAGAAGGACCTGGGAGTTCTGGTGGACAGCAAGTTGCCCATGGGCCAACAGTGTGCCTGTGTGGCCAAGAAGGCCAATGGGACCCTGGGGTGCACTGGGAGGAGCATGGCCAGCAGGTCGAGGGAGGTGATCCTCCCCCTCTGCTCTGCCCTGGTGAGGCCACATCTGGAGTGCTGTGTCCAGTGCTGGGCTGCCCAGGTCAAGAGAGACAGACTGCAGAGGGTCCACCAGATGGCTACGAAGATTATGAGGAAAGGCTGAGAGAGCTGGGCCTGTTTATCCTGGAGAAGACTGAGAAGGGATCTTACCAATGCATAGAAATATCTTAAGGGCGGGTGTCAAGAGGATGGGACCAGGCTCTTTCCAGTAGGGCCCAGTGACAGGACAAGGGGCAACGGGCACAAACTGCAACACAGGAAGATCTGTCTGAATATGAAAAAAACCTTCTTTACTCTGAGGGTGACAGAGCACTGGAATGGGCTGCCCAGAGAGGTTGTGGTCTCCTTCTCCGGAGATATACAAAACCCGCCTGGATGCGATTCTGTGCAACCTGATCTAGGTGAACCTGCTTTAGCTGAGGGTTGGACCAGATGATCTCCAGAGGTCTCTTCTAACCCTGACCATTCTGTGATTCTGCTACCTGCTACCAGGTTCACACAAAATAATTTTTCTATTGTCCCTCCCTCTCCTTGTCCCTAAAAATAAATCGTGAGTTAGAGATATTTAAATTTCTTTATCTCATGTTCTGCAATTAAGATTTCCAGTCTCACTGCTCTTATAAAATTGGTACTGATAACTAACTTGCTGGTTCAGAAACTCTCAATAAATTTACAAAGATACAGTAAACATTTTTACCTCTTCGGTGATAATCAGCCTCTGACCTTCACCCTGAGCTGGTATTATCTTTTCATACCTAGGGAGATTTATCCTAGAATAAAACCAGAAGTAAGTCTGTAACTGAAAGAAAGAAAGTTCCCCAAACGCAGGACACTTTAGAAATGTAGCAACGATTATATGCAGAAAACTTTCTAAGTAACGTTTCTTGGAATGAAAATTAGCTAACGGTTTAATACTTGTTTTCTATGGAACAGTAAACAGATTGCTGAACTAGAAAGGAACTACTCAAGAAGATAAAGTCATAGCAGAAAAGTGAAAAAAATTATTTGTTTTGGTATTCAGTACAGAGCATCACAAGGAAGCTCCTCGGCGGGAGTTCTTTACAGAGGGTAAGTCTCAAATGGAACAGCAGCTGAAAGATTTTTAGAACAGATCCAAAACCCAGTAACATTCTAGTCTAGCTTTTTAAAAATACACAACAAATCCTCTCCAGAGGAACATCTGACAATTCTGATCTACACATGAGATCGAACTCAAAATCCAAGCAAGTAGCAAGTTTGTTTATTGACCAGAAATGGACTCATATTTAAACAAATAACAAACCACACAAAAATCTCACAACTCTGCATTACCTTTCTTTAAAGACCTGCAGTCCTCGGACCAATCCTTCAAGGCAAAGAAGATCATAACGGTTGGCAGGAACATCAATTTTATAGAGAATGGTATCAGATGCACCCTTTGCCTTTTCTTCACCTTTTTCTTTACTTATAATGTCTTTCTCACATGTCTGAAATTAAGCAAAAACGTGTTTTTAACCTGAAATTTCTTAACATTGACAGGAGTGTGATAGTAAGGTAATATAGGAAAAACTGTATTAATTAGAAGTTTAATGGTGTAATTTGGTTTTATACAGCAAATGGACACACCAAATACCAGAAATTATGTAAAATCTAAATCTTTCTCAGATTCAGAGATTGTAATGCAGTATACCAAAAGAAAATTCACCACTAGAATTTGAGTTTAAAAAAAAAAAGATTATAGGAGCAAGAGTCTCCAGGCTAGCAGATCCCAGTAGAGAACTGAGACATTATTTTTAGCAATCTATCAGCAAATGACTTGTCATATCAAGTCTATTCTGAAATAAAGCATAACATAGGATTTCAAGATATCTTTTAATAAATATAATTAGAATATCAATTAATTATAATTAAAAAGCAAACCCAAAACAGGTCTACTTGAACAAGACTTACATGAATACAGGTAACAGGGCTAGCAAATTTTCACGAGTACAGAACCTAAATCAAAACTTTAAATATAAATTAGTTACAATTTAGACAACAATGTCCAGGACAAATACATTTTTGTGGATACTGCACTGAAGAACACACACAAAACAAAGCCAAACAGATCTTCTAAAATATGTAAAATATGATCTGTGGCTGTATTTATGCTGCTAAATAAAATGGGGCTAGACTGGAGCTGGCACAGACTGCTGACATCCATGAAGTATAGCAATATGCTGTCTTGGAGTCTCTTGCTTCCATGACGGTGATTTTTGTATGTCTGGGGTTTTTTTTTCAGATTCAAAACACCTGTGGTAACACAGTCTATTGCAACTGTATTTTTTAACAAGAACCTAAAGGCATGTGTTGTATATTCTACCCTGTGGCATGCAGATGTATAAGGATGTTTCAGGATGAAAAGCCTGCTGCAGTACTGCTGAGTAACTGTACAGGTCAAAGGGGCCTTCAAGTCTCTCGTCCACACTGCTTTTTGAGGATACCTGGGGCATCGTATCCTCCAAACCTTGCCTAGGCATTTTCTTGGTACATGCTAGAGGGCATTGGCCAACACTGTATCAGGGAATCGTATCAGGCCAATACTGTACCAACACACTGGAGGGAAGGGGTGCCGTCCAGAGGGACCTTGACAGGCTTGAGAGGTGGGCCCATGCAAGCCTCATGAAGTTCAACAAGGCCAAGTGCAAGGTCCTGCATGTGGGTCGGGGCAATCCCAAGCACAGATACAGGCTGGGCAGAGAATGGATGGAGAGCAGCCCTGAGGAGAAAGACTTGGG
>JAVJGI010000003.1:9205435-9215437 GCA_035590275.1 Ibycter americanus
GGCCGGGGCCGGGGCTGGGGCTGCAGCCGGAGCCGCAGCCGGAGCCGGCGGGTCCGAGCCTGGCCGCGCTGCTCTCCCGCCGTCAGCATGAAGGTCGAGTTCGCTCCCATCAACATCCCCCTGAAGAGGAGGATCCAGACCGTCGCCGTGCTGCAGTGGATCTTCTCCTTCCTGCTGCTGGGTAACAGCCATCCTCCCTCCTGCCCTTGCCCCGCAGAGAAAAGGGGCAGAATCGGCGTTTTCCTTCGCCAGCGGCACCCGCGGGCATCGCTCGGTGTCGCCCGTGGCTCCACGTGGGAGGAGAGGGACCGGGCGGGAGCATCGCGCTTCGGGGCTCGGCCCTTCTCTGCCCTGAAAGCGCTGGATGGCTTTTCCTCTTTTTTTGGGGGGGTCTCTTTCTATCTGCGGGTTCTCTTTCATAAAAACTAGTGACCGCGTCTTCTCACTGAGATTCCCACTAGGTTTCTGACAACTGCCAGCTTTTTACTGAACGTGAGCGTAAAGGCTGGTACGTGACTAATGCTGTTTTTGTTATTGATTTTGTAAAATAACTTGATATGCTGTAGTTCAATAAAATTCTCATTTAACTAGGTGACAAGAGTTAATAAGGATCAACTGGCTTACATGCAGCCGCCTCTGTAAACTTATGAAAAACGTCCTCACTTGCTTTAAGAAAGTGTTTGTAAGAATTTTACTTGCTAAACTTTTTCTACCCATTATTCCTCTGTAGGGAATTTCCCTAATATCTTAACAGGCTCCTATCGCTAAACACCTATTCACAGCAGCAAATCTTACTCTCATGGGTAATTATCTTGAACTTGATAAAATGAGTGACTTGATAAGGTAAGCAAAGCCTTAATTCTCTGGGACCAGATCCATGGATTGTGTAAATTGGCAAGTGGTTGTTGAATAGCCTGTGTGGAACAAAACTGTCCTGAGGTATAGAGCAGCTGACTACCTGTGTGTTACTGAAAGTGTTGGGATGATTTATGATCATCTGTGCTTTAGGACTTACAAGGAGAAAAGGAATGTATGTGTATATTCCTTGTATATCTTGCAAATATAGTATCATTTACATGGTGGTCTGATGTCTTTCAGATGATTTTTTTTTTTTTTCTTTTTTAGGTGGTTAGCCCACATAGAAGGTTTAGGTCTGTGGGGGAAACATGGAGGGTATGAAGCACCTTCATAGATTTATCCTTAGCACTTGGCTGTTATGTTACCTCTAAATTATATGTGGTTGGACTATAAAGAGTTCATGTTTGTGGCTGCATTGTAAATAGCCTGTGCTTTTAATTTTCTATTATTGAATTAGACCTTTGCATGTGCCATTATTCCATTCTAATGATAATGCAGTGGAAGTTCAGTGGTAGTGGAAGGAAACAATTTTTTATCCTAACCTGGCTGGTAACAACACTGCTGCAGAAAATAATGTCCTTCTGTGCTTACTGGAAGTGGTCGGCCTGCAGAAAATCCACATTTGCTGCAGCTCAGTGGGAGAAGTAGGCAGCTGTCTTCTGCAGCTGGCACTGTCTGGGGATAAATGTCAAAAATCAACAAGGAAGTGGTGTTATGGCTGGCTATGTTAAATATAGTGAGTGTACATGATCATGAAAAAATCTGTTTGCAGGAGTACTTGAATTTTGGTAGACAATAATAATAATCTGCTTGTACTTTCATGGGGATATTTATCTTTAGAGCTATCCAAGGTGACCTTGTTATTTGTAGGCGTACCCTTTCAGTCACAGGGTAGTCAGAGTGATCTGGCCAGAAAGTTTCACTTGGCTCCAGGAAAATTCACATGGCTGAATCCTAAATGACTTAAAGGAAAAATGGGTTGGTTTCTGATGTCCTGGATTACGATTATGCCTGAATTTTTCAGCCTTTTTTTTTTTTTTTTTTTTTGTCTGTTGAGCAGCCAAAATATGGAAACATTGCTCTTGAATTCAAAAGTGACGCTTTCAAATCATGCAGGGGATTGCCCCAGTACAAGTGAAATACTGTGTGAATTCACAGGATAGGTTGGAGGGGTAGGTGGTTTTTGTGGGTTGGTATGTGGCTGGAACTAGTTTATATCAAGCAACATCTTTTGTAGATTCAGTCTTTCTTATGTAAAAATACCTGCATGTGAAAACATGAACAGATAGCACCACGTGGTAACTAATGATTCATGTTATAGTTACAGGGATTCTGTTGAGAGCAGTAAATAAATAGGGGACTGGCTTAGTTCTCAAAGTTGTCCATCTAGGTATGTGGTGAGGTGTCACAGCTTCATGAAATGGACTGATGGGACTAACAGATAAAGTAAGATAACTTTAAAAATCAGTGCCCTGAAAGACCGAATTGGATAATGATATCCTTTAAATCTGGGAAGTGGCATGTGAAAACATGATTTGGCACACAGAGTAAGCTGTAAGTGGAATGTGAGTCTGTTACAGCTTAGAATCCATTATGTGACTTGGACAGAAGACTCAAAATCAAGCTTTGGTTTTATCTTCCTGGCTGAGACCCTTAAGAGTAGCTGAATTTAATGTGAAAAGCACATTGTGGTCTTTGCCCCTTGCTTTCCAGGTTTGCTGTGTTGTAATGCTCCATGGTTTTCTGAGACCGTGGAATTGACGATTGAAAATGCCCTCTTGCCTCTGTGACTAAAGGCTACTCACACGTTGGCCTGCAATAAATGTATGCAATGGTTGTTGAAGAATCTCATCACCACTTGGAGAAAGAGCGAATCAGTCAAGGAATGCTGAACAAATAGCTGCAGTAGCACGGAACAAACAAGAAAAGTTCTGCTTCTTTGAACAGTGTACTGGCTTGGGCTGGGTCTGCACTGCAGATACATTGCTTCTGCTGTACAGCGTAGGCAGAACAAACATGCCTCTGCCTCAAAAAAAGCTGTACAGATGTGCGCAGAATTTCATTACATACAAAAGGAACCTCTTTAAAATTCCGGGTGTAAGTTCCTGTGCTTCACTGCTCTGTACTGCAAGCTGCCAAAGTTTGCCCTCAAGCAGAAAAGACGAGTTTTCATTGTAGCAGTGGTTCTTCTGTTACTTATCCAGGGGCATGACACCAGAAGCAAAAATAAGTTCTGAAATACTGTGGTCTGTATCCAAGAGCTTCTGGATTAAACGAGAGAAATGCCCATCTAACAGTTTCCCACCACGTGCCAGCTAAAAGTGTCATGTGGTTTCCTATCTTACGTGCTCTAAGTGCAGCAGGCTAAAATAGTTAAGGTGAAGTTCCATGAAAAAGTGTTTTAAATAAGCTTCTCTCTTTTAAAAGAAGAGTGGTATGAGCCTGGAGTCTAGAAAACTAAAGCTATGAAAACTGAAAACCAGGAAATGCAAAAATGTTGCTGTTTCTTGTTGTCTTAAGCAGAAATCCAAAAGGGGTTCAGGCTGAAGTGTGATTTCAAGTCATTAGTGTTTCACTGCTGAAACAGCAAATATATGAATTTTTACATTTTCAGAGCACCTACTTCAGAAAAAAAGGCTGAAACAGACTGTTTTGATAGATGTCATTTTACGCCTGTAATTACTATTATTAGAGATTCATCACCTTGGCCAGGGGCTGACAGTCCCAGGGTGGGTCTGACCCTGTTCCCGACGTGTGCAGCACCCATCTCATGGTCACGGGTGAAGCTGTGCTGATACCTGCTTCTGATCTCTGCGCCGTTGTCCAGGGAGAAGGTCACCTGGAGAAATGAAATCTCCAAGCCTGTTCAGTGGTGCTGGGCTGATGGGGGGTGGCGAGAGCAGAGAGGTGACATCAGTCCCATTTTTTATATTGTAGATTTCACAGTACATACACACAAAAGAAATTGTCACCATTGATGAATGCGCTGGATGTCCCTGGTGTTTAGCATGAAATCTTTGTTCTTAAGCTTGGAAATATTTTTCTTAAGAACTTTGACTGAATTAATTTGGCTGCAGTTAGTAGTACGTCTGATATCCTCCTGTTAGGAACCAGGGTAGGTTTTCTGTTTCGCAGGTCTGTAAGCATGCGGCAGAGGTGAGCTGCGTGCCCCAGTGCTGCAGGGCTGTGAGCCAGGGTCAGGTTGTATCAGGAGGTGATCAGTACCTAGGCAGGAGGTAGATCAAAGGGTTCATTTAAAGGCAAAACAATTCAAACAAAAAATCAGTGAGGTTTCATTTAAGTGCTGCTTTACAGCTGCTTTAGCCTTTTGTTTTTCTTCCTCTCTAATGTACATAAATCAAATGACAGCATTTTGAAGAAAATAAAGTGAGAAGGTGAGCTGGTGAGCTTTTCCTCTGCCAGCTTCTGTGCATGTGATGTGAAAAGGGACAGTGGAATTTCAGCATGTACAAAATCCAATGCAGAACTAGGTAACTTGGGTGGAGTGGTGGTGCCTTGGTCCAGACAATGAGAGATGGAGACGAGGGAGAGTTTAACCCTATGACAAGGATACCAGGATTTTGTTTTGAGACGAGGTGGTGGTTGGGGAGAATGGTACACCTTCTATGGCTCACTTGATGGATCTGGCAATGGCATGCAGGTCTTCTTACTGGGAACCTAGGAAGTGACTGTTGTGCATGCAGCCCAGTATTTATTTGCAAAATACTTAATAATACAAAATCAGTACATAATAAAAGGTATACTTTAATATGCATGAAGCCACAAAATAATATGCTAAAGACACTGGTGTATATTAAAGTACATCCTGTTTTCTAGTGATTAAACTTCTGTGCATGTAGGATGAAGCACTCTGTTAATTGAACTTGGCTGGAGACAGTTTTGAGTTGTGGATCTGGCTTCCCCAAAAGAATAGAAATGATGAAACATTTGCTACAGGGTGAGATATTGCTGCTGGAATAAGTGACTTATGTGTTGAGAAAGCAGGTGTCAGTGTAATGGGCTAAAGGAAAAAACAACCCTTTCCCCACGTGTGTCATGATGTTTTGTTATCTGGTGCTGATTTAATTCAGCTGTAGCTGGCTAACTAAAATGGTGGTGTTCTTCCTCAAAGCCTTTTTTAAAAAACTCTCTTTTGATACCTAAGGAAACTCAGCCAAGCTCCGTGAGCCTTTCCTAGTAAGCTGGCTGGTATTGCTGCTTGTTCTCATCAGTCTGTATTCACCTGTCCGTGAAGCTTATTGCTGGCCCATGGGTAGGGACTGATGTGTGATCACAGAGGATAACAGGGTGCTTAGTGATGCCTGACTGACTAGTATTTCTAGGAATGCTACTCCTGTTACCTACATCTTAGGGACGGAATTTAACCACGTCTCTGTGTATATTAGTTTGTATCTCTTGAGAATAAGATGAGAAAAATGTCAGTGCGTGTCAGGCCAGAGGTCCTGGCTTGGCAACCTGTGTGTGACCAGAACTGATAGTGGATGCCTAAGGAGAAATAAAGAAACAGGAAATATGTAGACTAAATTTGGCATGCTGTCTCAGGATTTGGTAATTAGTAACTCAGGGATTTACTGTATCCAGACCACGCTATCTACAAGTCAATAGTACCTAATGCTCTGTATCTCTAGTTTATCAGTATTTGCCAGTGGAAGGTCTGCTTGCTTAGAACTGGAACCGAATTCCAGAGTAAACAAGCTTCCAAACCTTGGCATCTGAGGGTTTGTATTTTTTATCATAGTAATGTTGAAATACAGCTCCCTTGGTAGGAATGCTCAAATATCCTTGTGACTGGGTCTCCCAGTTGTGACCAGTGAACTGATGAAGAACCTCCACTCCAGGAGACTGGTATGTATTCAACAAATGCCGACCTCCTTACCACCTCAGTCCTGGAGATGGCTACCAGATTCCTGTGAACTTGACCAATTTTCCAGTGCAGTTAGTTTAAATAAATTCCCAGCTTGTTCTTTGCTGGGGAGTCCATATCTGCCGTGGGTAAAAAATGACAGCAAGTTGCTGTGCTCCTGGTGGAAATCTCTATATTGACAGAATTGCACAGACTAGCAAGCTCTAAGCAACAGGATTGTACCAGCATTATGACTCCATTTTTTAAAAAGAGACTTTCTATGTGGAAGCTGCAGAGCAGTAGTACTGCAGAGGCATGAACTGGCTTACTGTTTGCCTTGGCAGGTTGCCTCCTCAGGTGTCGCCTGTTGTCCCAGGTCTTCCTTTGGTGGGACTGTTGGTCTATTTGCTGTATGTGTTATTTCAGTTAAATTTCTATCCCTTTCTTTACAATTTATAAATAATTTAGAAAGTATTCCCAGAAATTAATTTTAATTTTTGAATTGTTTTTTTCTTCTTTTCCCCTAATGAAAGAATTCACTGAGTAGGGGAAAACATTTTTTTTAATGCCAAAATCAACTTATCAGCGGTACCTTGAGGATAATGGAGAGGAGCAAATGTTTATTAGGGATGCAGACATCACTGTGCGATTCTCTATGTGAGTCCCTTCCAGTGTTCTGTTCTTCATGCACCCAGCTTGGAGGCATTGCTGCTCTGAGGAGTAAAGGTGAAGAAAGGACTGTTTTGTTGTAGGTACATCAATGTGGTTGTTGAAGAATATGCAGTCAGTCTTTTTCCCCCCACCCCCCCTGTGGCTGTAGATGAAAGAAATTAGCTTTTCACCTTGCTTTGTGTATTGGTATGGGCGTGTACTCATAAAGGCCAGAGAAGTAAAATATTAAAAATTGCATCTCTACCTGTCTATTCACTAGAATGCCAGTGAGATAAAGATGTCCTGTTTATTGTGTCCTTTGTGGAATGAGGTTCAAATCACTGAACTCTGAAAGCCTCCAGCTCATTTAAAACATAGCAGCACAGTGTCTTTAGAGAAAGCTTTGCTAAGGGCACGTGGGAAACAGCAGGAACTGGCTTGTAGCTCAGACCTGAGCTGTGGAGCAGTCCGGAGGTCTCAGTGTGAGCTGTTTTGCGTGGCTCCAGGGGGTACGACGAGGAGCCTGTAGTGCTGGTTGGATTGAGATGAGCACCCTGGCCCCACCTAGGATCCACCTGCACTGGCCAGACAGGGTTTGTGATGGCTCCAAGCGTCATGGGAGGCTTTTCTTCTAGTGGACAATCTACGATTTGATGGCCCTCACAACAGATATTACTCAAACGTTTTTGACTCCTGAGTAACTGCAAATGCATTTGGAGCTTCCAGTTGCTGGGATCACCTGTATTTCCTGACCCGATGTGCTGGTTTCCTACTTCCCATCCCTGTGGTATTTAACTATTTCATGAATTTGGTGCCCACAGCTGCAAACTCAGAGCTTATTTAATGAGTGAAGCATCAGGTGTTCAAACATCATTGGGCAGGATGGCTGCTAGTGCTGCTAGCTGACACTACATATAATAATTTTCATCCGTTTCTTGCAACAGATGAGTATCTGCAGGTTGTGAATGGGGAGGTGGAGGAAAAGGGACTTGCCCATGTTGATTGGCAAACCAGATGTTCAAAGTCTCATGGCAGTGATTTGTCTTTTAATCCATATTTCCTTTTCCCCATACTGTTCCAATACACTACAGAGGTATTTTCAAAGCTTTAATTCAAGTTCAAGCAAAAACTTACAGTTACAGTGTACACTGGAAATACATCCAAGGAGGCAGTGATATAGTAAAGTGACAAATTCCAGGTTATTCACCTTTTGCCTGGAATTTGTTTATGAATTGAGGTAAAGTGGGTGCCATTTATCTACTCACTGTCTTCTCTGAAGGAGAAAACACTGGGTTTGTGTTTATAGGCTTGTTGGTTTTGAGTCATCAGTGTTTAACTCATCTTGCAGGCTGTTAATGCATTGAAATAATAAGGAGGTATGGTAAAAGGAATTTGCTTCACATGTCTCATTGTGAATGCAATAATAAATGAGCTTTGTCCTATAAGATGCTGAGCTTCCCTTAGGAAGTGCTGACAGCATACTTATCTCCCCATACCTTACATGCACGCAGGAACGTGTCCTAGCTAAAGCAAAGCAATGAGCTTGTTGATCTCGTGTATGTTTGTCTGCATAGTATTAAATACTGCTATCTGGCACTTCTCACTGCTGACTTAATTAGCTCTTGCAGCAAGGATGCTCTGATCCAAAGCACCTCTCAGCTGTTTGGCTAGGAAACTGATAGTAAAAAGCCATGTGATTCTGCACTGAGCCAAAAGTCCTTTTGAAGGGTAGTAAATATAAATACTTGCCAGTTTTTGCATAACAACTTGAAATTAATTGATTTATGGCAATTAAACTTCTCATACTTGTTCAAACTGGGACCGTGAACCTTGGCATCCTGTCCAGATTAGCATTCCTAGAAATTCCTATAGTTTCAGGATCTCTTCTTCAAAGAACAGGTAATGACTTTTCCTCGGAATATTTCTGTGCCCTATTTTGAAGTGTTGCTGGTGTGGAGTTCCCAGTGAGTTCTCCCTCTGGAGCAGTGGAATTGAGTGTCATCTTTCATGTGTGTTATTCATCCTGTATTAATGATGTTCCCTAGAACTCGTTGTTGCAGCTTTTGGGTGTTTTCCACATCGACTTTGGAGGTCTGTGGGCCTCAGTGAGCTGTGGTATCTTTCTAGAGCTCTTACTGAGATGCTTCTCTGTGCAGGACCAGGGTTGGTTGCCTTTGGAATCGGGAAGCAATGGGCTTCTGTATTGGTGGTACTGAAGAATGGCATCTCCTTCAAATCAGTAGATTTGATCCTTCTTCTGGTTTTCTTTATGGTTGCTCCCTTCTCCTTTGCTCGGAGCAAATGTAATTCCTTATTTTTCTGCTCATTCCCTGCCAGAAACAGGAATGTCCATCCTTTTCTTTCCTACTCAGTCCAACCAGCAGCTTCGCTTGCTCTGTCAGCTGCTGGATTCTGCGGTCGTTCTCAGTTACCCCATGACAATATATCTGTTTCTACTCTGAAGGCACAGTCAAACTAGGCACAAGGGCAAGTTTGTTCTTGAAGTTCAGAAAAAATGAGTATTTGGGTTGGAGGAAACACGAGTGCCTGCGGGCTAGATTAAGCTCTGAATTTCAGCAGCTTGAAACCTGCTTGGTATAGGGAATCTGCTGTGAGTTTTCAATGCCCAAGTAATCTCTCTCGAGTGAAACTGATCTTAACTAGTGGGTTTTACTGTCGGTCCATCTGCTTATTTCTGTTTTCAGTTCTGGTAATAATTAGATTGTGTTAGCCAAATTACTGCCTGAAGTACTTCTGTTATTTTTTACTCAGCTCTATTTACTTATGTATTTAGCACCACACGTTTCACTCGTGTAACTCCTTTTAGGACGTAACAGGGTATTGCCCTCATGAAAGCCAGCCAGTTGTGGGACATACAGGGTACTAGTTCTGCTTTGTAAAATATCACACAAGAATGCCTGTTTCATACAACTCTTGCCTGTTGAGACTTCCAGTGAGGACTGGGTTCTCTTTTGTTTGCCATTGTATGAACACATGATGCTAAAGCCCTGGCTCCCTTCCAAACCTGGAATTCAGCATCTGCTGCATTACTCTGATGTGTGAGCCTGATGTGTTTTGTTTGCAAGATGTCAGGGCGAGCGGGCTGGTGCAGGGTGTGCTACAGGGTGGAGAGCAGCAGGTACCACTGCACTGTGCTTCAGCCCACTCTGTCCAGAGCTGCTTGAGTTGCTGCAAGAGTGCAAAATCCTACAAGTCCTACAAAGATAAAGTTTCCATAGGGGGTTTCCCTGAATAATTATTTCAGGGTTGAGCCCCAAAGTGATACGTTGTGTTTAATCAAACAACTTTTTCTGGCTCTTTGAACTGTGTAAAATACAATTCCTATGTATTGTTATTGTAGCAGGATGTTACAATTCTTACTAACCTGGGTCTGAAAGTATCAGGACTTAAACCTACTTTTGTCTTCCCATAGTAGTGGTGAGCTTCCACTTGCAGTGACGTGTTTAGAGGCTGAAGCGGAACCTCTTAATCATAGAATCATCACAGAATGGTTTGGGTTGGAAGGGACCTTAAAGATCATCCATTTCCAGCCCCCCTGCCATGGGCAGGGACACCTTCCACTAGCCCAGGTTGCTCCAAGCCCCATCCAGCCTGGCCTTGAACACTGC
>JAVJGI010000003.1:9215660-9227290 GCA_035590275.1 Ibycter americanus
TCTCTTCTCCAGGCTGAACAGCCCCAACTCTCTCAGCCTGTCTTCCCAGGAGAGGTGCTCCAGCCTCTGATCATCTTTGTGGCCTCCTCTGGACTCGCTGCAACAGGTTCATGTCCTTCTTATGTTGGGGGCCCCAGAGCTGAACGCAGCACTGCGGGTGGGGTCTCACAGAAGCAGGGTAGTGTTTTGGTCTTGTCTAGTGCATCTCCTTGGCCAGTCACAGAGCACTTTTCACAGGGAGTAGAACTACCATCCCTATTTTATAGGTAGAGAAGTTAAGAAATAGAAAGGGAAAATGATTACCCAACACCAGTCTCATTAGAAAATCTAGAAATAGAAAATCACGTCTTGCTGCGTCCCCCTTTCCCTGCTTTCCTTCCCCACCTCTCCTCCCTTCTTCTTGCTCACTTGAGCATCATGTCTGTGTTAGCTCTGGCTGTCTCCTTTTATTCTGCCTTTGGCAAACCAGATGCTCTCTACCAGACATTACTGTTCACTCTCACCACGGGGAGAAGACAACTGTGTTGGCCTTCAGCTCATGCCTTTGTTTTATTAAAGTAAATCAGCACCATCGCAGGCTTATTCGTCCAGTTGTGCAGTAGAATAAGCAGTACAGACTGAGGTGATACACCCTTGTAGGTGTTTCACCCTCAGTGTAACAACATTCACACAATGTGGAATAAGCTAACTTCAATTTGTGTGCATTTTGAGTAGCATTTGTAATGTAAATATCAGGGCTGGGAATTCAAGGTCTTAAGAGTAGACAGGTGTCATTAATGCTTGCTATGGTTTCCTTTTTTGTCTCTTGTAGCAGAGTTTTGCTGTGGATTCTTCGTGATCCTGATTCTGGGCAACTTCTGGTTCCTTGCTGTTCTGTACCTGCTGTGGCTCTACCTTGACTGGGAAACGCCATGCACGGGGGGCAGACGCTCCCAGTGGGTCAGAAGCTGGACTGTTTGGAAGTACTTTAGGGAATACTTTCCCATTCATGTGAGTAAAAGGTTTCTCACAGAACTGTAAATGCTGGAACAGAAACAGTTTGAATAGCCATGAGCATGGACAAACGTCTAAGACTCATCTTTGGTAAAATTCTAATACTTACTCCAGGGTGAACTTCTTTTTAAAGCATGGGAATTCTGAGATTTAGTGACAAAAAAGGGCAGAGGCTGACTTTCTACTTGGACTGTTGGGTCACAAGATAGTGCCTCAGCACAGTAAATGCTAGACATGGTATCTTGAGACATATCTGTTTAAACTTTGGCTGTAAAATAGGACAGTAAAGTGCTCAGAAGGAAATTAATTGTCATCTGTTCTGTGTCTTGTCAATGTGCTTCTTGTTTTTGAGAATCCTTCTGAGGCAAGTATTATAATGTTCTCCACTGTCTATTTTTCAGCTTATAAAAACTTCAGATCTGAATCCAAATCACAACTACTTACTTGGCTTTCACCCTCATGGGGTCCTGGTAGCTGGAGCCTTTGGAAACTTTTGCACTGGTCTGAGTTTCAAAAATTTATTTCCTGGGCTTACTCCATATCTTCATATCATGCCCATCTGGTTTGGCTGTCCCTTCTTCAGAGAATACATAATGAGTGCTGGTAGGTAAAAGCAGAATGTCTTAGCTGTTGCTCCATGTGATAACTTCTGCTTCAAATGTAGAGTTTATTCCTGCACCTATAAATGGGAAGTAATGCCAGTTCAGAAAGGTCAGCATTGGAGCTAAATTAAACCTCTGTTTTATGATGAACTGTTGTTGTGAAACAATTTGAAAGCTTTTATTAGTAGTTTTGTTAAACTGTATCACTGAGGGTTTCTTTTTCTTTCTGAATAAAAAAATGCTTTATTTCCCTTGAACTTTGAGACAGCAGTACTAAGTACCAGCTATTTACAAGAAGACAAGGGCATATTGATTTATAACATTATTTAGTCATTGCACAGAGACTTGTAAAACAAGTGGAGGATAATCTCTTACCTGAAGGGCTTGAAGTCCTACTCATTACAAATATCTTTCTAGTCTGAATTTAATTACCTACTTCTGATTGAGGTCTCCTACTGCAAATTTGTGTAATTTTAATGGAGATGTAAACTCTAAAGAACCATTTTTCTCTCTTCTGAGTAGCACTTCTCATAAAGGAATGGTATTCATGACTGGTACTGCAGTAATAAAAGATAAAAATGACAAGCAGTAAGTTTGGGGAGCAGAAGAATGTATAATGAAATCAGGCCTAGTGTTCACCCACAGTGGTTTAATACAGGAGTTATTTTACTTAAATTCAATAAACCAGAGCATTTGCATAAGGACAGTCTGGTGCACAAGACTAGGTTTGGGAGACACGGTTCTAGCTCTTATTCCTGACTGTAACACAGATGCTCTGGTCTCAGATAAGCTATTCAGTTGCTCCATTTGTAGAAAAGTGTCTAGGATGTTGTTCAGTTTAATATCAGAACTGCATATCCATATGTACCTCGACATACCAGAGAATGCCCTTCCATGCAAATGTTATTTCGGAGGGGATTCTTTCAGAATTGCAAAGCTAAGGGATTAGTGGTGGAAATGACTGTTTTAAACATTGCCTAGCCTGGAAGTCAGCTTTACACGTTTTTGGCATCTTGACCCATAGGAACAAATATTAACCTGCTAGATGAGAAATAACATGAGTAAAAAAACATGCTAAAGAACAGTCAGCATTGCAGCTCATTTTTCACAGGTATGTAGCTGATAAACCAGAAGGGACCTTCAGTATAATGCAGGTTATCAGTCAAATCATAAAACACTTGCAAAATCTGTGTACTAAATGCCATGCTCCCAGCACCTTGTTTCATCTCCCAGCCTTTTGCTCTGTCTCCGAAGCCTGCCGGGCTGCCATTGTCATCACGGGGAAGAGCAGCTGCAGCACTACGGAGCTGCTGTGTGAGTGAGCAGGGAACAGTGCCCTGCACCTGGGCTGGCATCCCGGCTTCAGCAGGGAGATAAATTTGTCCTGGGGAAAGGCAGTGGCTCTCGCTTCCTCTTCCAGAGAAAATGTGTGCTGCTGAGTGAATGAGCACTGCTCAGATTATTTGTGTCTCAGCTCAGCTGCGTTTTTCAGAGTGACTGTGAAGACATATGTGGCAAATGGAAGTAGTTTTTTACTGAGCTTGCTCCAGTAGCAAGCTATTCTCGTTGGTGGCCAGCTCTCAAAACTAGATCATAATCATCTTCCCTTTCTTGTGAGATTTTCATAATCCATGTTGTAATAGCCCTAATAGGAAAAAAAGCAAGGGGGTGACAGGAGATGGAGCCTTTGCTTAGCATCCAAAAGAGCACGCTCCGATAGTAGCCGTGTCAAAAACCAACGCAAACTAGACTTGATTTCTACATTGTCATTTAGGCTGTATTAATTCAATACAATGTGATTAAATGTGGCTTCTGGGTAAATGGTACCACTATGAGCCTTTGAAGTAAAACTTAGGGCACAAAGGAACCCTGCAGGGGTTAGATGCTTATCTGTTAGAAAGGGTTTTTTTCAAAGCACCAAATTCAGAGCAAGGTCTAAGTCGATGTTAAAGGCTGGTACAGCAGTGTGCCTCCCATTAGAAGTATCTGGATCAGCAAGAGTACCAGGAAAGCTTCACATATTATGCTATTTTAGCCTATTGATGAGTGCCAGGTCCTGGTTACTGGAGAATGAGCTGATGCAGTCGCTGGGAATGGTACAAGTGAGCCTTTTCTTATTCTTCTGATGCTGTCATACCATTGCCTTAGATGAAGCTGCTGCTTTATGGTTTTGAAAAGAATGAAGGGGGTGAGCTTGGCACTGTAGATCCATGTGTGAGTTAACAAGTCCTCTAGTCCTTCTGTTAAACCCTCACCACCTGTGTTTATATGCACCTGCTGTATAGCTTTAGCTGCTGCCTCTCAACAGTATCTGCTGCCGTTCAGTTCTTCTGTTCTCGGGCACAGAATCTCTCTGAGGTTAAGTTGGCAGAAGAGCACACTCTTCCCTGAAGATCTCAAAACTCCTGTGATAGGCAAACAGCAATTAGCTCATCAGTGTGAAATCAAAGGACTTACCTAAGAGCAACTCTGTTGAATCTGTTGCAGAGCGTGGAGGTTGAACCCAAACCTGTGAACCCTGCCCTGTGCTGTAATCATCTTGAAACATACTTAGATATTTAAAGATATTTTAAAATATTTCTTACATTCCACTGTACTTGCACAAGAAGATCCAGTGGTCACTCTTAAAATGTTTGCTCCTTAAGGAATGGTTTCTGCATCCAAGGAGAGTGTCTCATATGTGCTGAATAAGGAAGGAGGCGGCCACGCGTCCATCATTGTCATCGGAGGAGCAGAGGAATCTCTGAATGCGCATCCTGGAAGTTTAACTTTGAACATCCTCAAGAGGAAGGGCTTTATTAAAATGGCCTTGAAGCATGGGTAGGTTTACCTTCTGGGCTGCTTGTAGTAAGTTTTGAATACAGATTGATTCTTAAATGTAGCTCGTATTATATATAGTAAACCCATATAATTGGAATTTGAAAGAGTTACTTATCTAAGAACATGCAGATGTCTGGCACAGGAGCCAGCCTGTCCACCTAGATCCAATCTGGGAGTGTTGAAAACTCCCTTTGACTTTCATAATTTGTAAGCAGTAGGCGTTATTAGCATATCTTGCTGTTTTATTTCAGCTGGTTTTTGCACTAGCAAAGAGTAAGAATTATGAAACTATATTAGTAAACCTTGGCTGTTATTGCTAAGTGGAGCAAACATTCTGTTTTGCGTTCTCTAAATTGAAGTTATATTAAGATAGAATTCTCCTATCGTTTTAAGCAAAAAAAAAAAAAAGAAAGCTAGGCCCTGTTTTATTAAATCACTGAAAATTGTGCACTAGGAAGATTTGTTTTCACCTTTATTCTAAAGAATTTCTTTTGAAGTTTGTTATTTGCGAAAGTAAGTTTCTGGGAATTTTTGGTGACAATCTCAAGAAAAACTAACTTACATTGTACTATCGAACAGCCATCAATGTGTAACTAAACAGAGAAGGTATTAATATCTTCTGGGTGATTTACACAGTATAAGCTATCGTGTACGTTCTGGACTGGGCTAGATGTCTTGTATACTAGAAATAGTGGAACCAATGACTTGTTCCTGCTACACTTTCTGAGCAGCAACCAGGATTACATATTGATGTGTGAAGCAATGAGAAAAAAATATTAGTCTTGAGAAATCTGTAACAGTTTTTTAAGCTATTAACTGGAAAAAGGGTGGTCTCTGAGAAGAAGAGCTCTCTGTTTTCACACACGATGTTAAGGCCCTTTTTTTCTAGAAACTATTCTGTGTCCAAATTCCAAGAGGGTTTCTTGTACATATCACTAGGAGTCTCACGAAGGACCTATCCTCCAGCAGAAGGTAACATTTTACTCTAATGTGTACCCAGAAACAACACTTGTGTATTTAAATTAGGACTTTAGTGCCTGAATGAGTCTTTACTCAATTTCTGCTCAGCTGCTATTTAATCCAGTGGGATCCTGAACACTATCAGTACCTTTTATTTTTTAACCATAAAGTTTAGAAGAATATTTAGGTGCTTTTTTTTTTTTTTTTTTCTTGGGCATGTCCATAAACATCTGATCTGTGAGATCACAAAAGTTGGTGTTTATCTCTCATCTAAACTGATTTGGATTGAGAAACTAGATACACCTGTACCTCTCATGGCCTTGATTTCAAAAGCATCCCCAACACACAACAATAAAATCAGGACACTTACAAAACACAGGAATGGCCACTTCTTTCCTTATGAAGTCCTTTGTTTCAAATGGTGGTTCCTCATGTATCTTATAGAGGCTGAGTTGCCTACAGCCCTCCATGGGTGGTGACACCTGTCTCTGCCTGGGTGACTTCAAAACCTACACCTGACACATGGTCACCTTAACCACCGGGCTACAAGCCATTCAGGGTCTGAGCACCGGCAGGAAAAACTGCTTCTGTGTGAAGCACAGGAATCCTGACTTAATTTCTATACAGTAGGGCTGTGGGAAAGTCTGACCCTAATAGAGCTTTTGCAGCATTGTTGGCAGTCCTGAGCTATTGCCCAAAGACTCTGCATCCTGTAATTCCTTCTGATTCTAACATTTTGTTTCTAACAATTAAGAAAACATGAAAAAAGCTTCCAACTCACATGGAAATGTAAAGGTAAGGGAGGCTTATGGGACAGGCAGAGAGGCAGATGAGAAGAGCCACGTGCCATCAGTGCCTGCGTATATTTCTGGTGCTTGTGATCTGCAGCATCAAATACCAAGAGAGGACGGGGCAATGCAGAGACCAGGAGCGGTGCGGAGAGCTGTGCTCTCTGGCTCTGGCTCCTGTACTGCCAGCACGGAGACGCTGTGGTTCCTCAGCTAGGAGCTTGTCACATGCAATCTGAATATGTTAGGCAAAAGTCCCCTGCGCTTCTGAAAATACATTTTGGTCCAAGGTAGTACAGATACCTGATATGAGGTGAAGAAATCCTAAAGACATGGAACAAATGATGAATCAGCTAACTTATCTTTAGTTTCACAATCATAAGTTACTTATTTCTCTGTCTCAGCCTCCTACATAGCATCTTGCAAAAGCCTTTACCAGATTAAAACAAATCCCACAGTCTCAGGGTGCTATTGCACCACGAGATGTTCCTGTTTGTCTTAGTGTCGTAGTAAAAAGTGGAGTATTTACACAGCCGCAGTATGTACCAGGCTTTCTGATACTTTACAGATAGCCAGGTGATATATGCTCTATTTGAGAAAGAACCTTTGAGCAGCCACGAGGCAGAATAGTGAGCAGGAATGATAGTCTTTGGGGGTCGTCAGGCTTGAGAAGCTGTAGAAGCAGTTGTTTTTTCCATACAGATGGGCTTCTTTGGTTGCCCACAGTACTTTCCAGCCAACTCTGTCCTCAGCGCATCCTCCTCAGGCGTTCAGAGCTCTGCAGTAATTCATCCCGACAATATTATAGCAATGCTGCTATTCTACAGTAAGGTTTTTCTCAAAGATAGTGTGGGCTAAATGGAGCTAAGATGTAGAAGCTAGGACTTAAATAAAGCGAATAAAAAACCTCTGTATCCTTTGGAGACTGCTTAGGATCGCCCTGCTCCTTTTTCTTTAAACTCTGCAGCATACTATTTAATGAAACTAAGCATTAATCAAAAAGCATACTGCAGTCAAGGTTTTAAGTACAGCAGTGGTTTTGCCTGTTGGAGGCAAGTGTGCTGTTTCCATCTGCCTAAGTAGTTTGTCCAGGAGCTAGTCAGTGGCTTTCTTCCCAAGCCAATTCATGAACTGAGTGAGAATTCATTAGGCTGTGCCGGAGCCAAAGTGAGTTAGTATAATTTCCGTGGGTAGGATTTGACCTCTGGTAATAATGGATTGAGGCTAGTGTTTTTGAAGAAGTCTGGAGGAAGCAGGATTTCACTGGGAATTGGACAGCAGAGCGATTTGGCATTGCACTCGTGTCTGCAGGGATGTCTGGTTTTTATCACTGTTTTTGTGCTGAAATCAAGTGCATGCATTACTCCGGTCAAAAGGCAGAGGAACGCCAAGATCTGGTTTTGATGCCACCCAGCTGGGAGCATTGTAAGGTTAGCAGCGAGGCTTCTTTGCTTGCCAAGGGAGAAAATGCAGTGGAACAAGGGTGGACTCGCTGAAATAGTGGTGGATAAGATCATACTTGTAATTATGATATATACAATTATTCATTTTTATGATCATGAACAGTCATAACAAGTTGTGATGGGTACCAAACAGGTAAATACTGACCAAAAGCTAGCTGTATGCCAATCACCTTTTTTTAATTTTTTTTTTTTTTTTTAAACCCAAACCAGCCAAGGCAGCCAAAAAGCAGCTGCGTATCAGAAGAGTTGAATGCCTGTTGCTGATGAAGTCTAGAGCTGCCGAAGCTTTCTGTGTCGCTTATTGTGAAACCATTTCCATGCTACTGATGTGAACCACAGTGCAAATGCAGGCTGATGTGGGATTCTCAGTGTATTCATTATTTTACAGGGCTCATCTGGTCCCAGTGTTTTCATTTGGTGAAAATGAACTATTCAAGCAAGTTGCAAACCCTAAAGGTTCATGGCTCAGAAACGTACAGGAGAAGTTGCAAAAGATAATGGGCTTTGCTTTACCTCTATTTCATGCTAGAGGAGTGTTTCAATACAGTTTCGGCTTAATACCATACAGGCAGCCTATTCATACTGTTGGTAAGTCCCCTGTGCATTTTCTAATGCTTATGAAAATTTTTAGAAATGCATGTGTGCCACTAATATCTGTGTAAATTTACAAATCTATTCTAACAGAAGCAATTGGTTACCATGCATCTAAAACAAGTATGTGAGATTTTAAATAAATGTTTCTTTTTTTAAAAAAATTCCTGTCCTTCCCCAATTAAAAAGGGGGGTTCTTTTCTCCCTTCCCCTTTCTGTCCCAGGCTATACCTTATTCTTCATTCACAGTTACTCACAGGCTTCTACCCCCAGCAATCCTCAGAGAAACCCAAGGGTTGTCCAGTCCGTACCAGAGGGCTGCCACAGCCCTGCAGCTGTTGCTGCGGATTCTAGGTGCTGCGGTTATTTTGTAAGATGCCCAGCACCTTCGTTTCTTAGCCCTGCAGGGAAGCAGCAGTCGGGCGCTGCAGGTGCTGCATGGCTACCGCAGCAGTGCTGTGGGGCAGGGCTACTGGAAGGAGCTGGTACAGGCTTGACCTGGTGCTCATCGGGACAGGGGGAGAGATGCAGGAGGGAAGGGAGAGGGTGTCCCATGGCAGCTCTGCCACAGCCCTTTGGCAGGCTGCTGCTTAGAAGGCATTGCAGCTCCCTCAAGTGTTTCTTTCCCTTTTGTTTTTTTCCCCATGGAAAGATCCATGCATGTTTAATTGAGAGTGTGCATGCCGTGTTGGCAGGCAGTTTGGAAGAGTTTTTTTCTCCAGAAGATTTCATCCCTGGTCATCCACTCACTGGAGTGTGGGGCTGAATGTCTTGATTTTTAATGGCTTTAACTAGTGCTATTGGCAACCACACCTTTAAAAAAAAGTGGTGCTGGGCATCATGCAAAGGCAATAGCTGTCTGTCTGTATATTTTGGATAAATAATTTTTAGCCAGATTCTGAACTGAGTGAACTAATAAAGCCCGTTTCTAAAGAAAAGTGAATCAAACTTTCCTGGTATTCCACAAGGGACATTTAAGAAGGCCCTCCCTTTAATGGAGAGATTTGGTTTTAGTATGGAGCAAATCAAAATGTTTAAGACCAAAATGTAGCTGTTTTTATGTTAAATTTCATGAAGGTATGTGTTTTATCAGTTCATATAGTTAAATGTTTTAGAAAATATTTAATTTTTAAAGCCCACGGTGTGCACAGGCAGGGTAAAAGTGTCACTTACATTAAAGCCCAAAAGTTTTCAAAGCATTGGACTGAGAATAACGTATTTTCTGCAGTTTTTCCTTGGGCTGATGGCATCTAGACTGTTATGAAGCTTAAAATTTTACTTTAAGGCAAATCTTCCTCATTGTAATATTTACTGCAAGGGCAGAGGTGGTGCACGGCTGGAGCACGGGAGTGCTACAAATCAGCAAGACCAGAATCTTGCAACAGAGCTGGTTGTATGATCTCATGAAATCCCTTAACTTTGGTGTCTCTGTTTCGTCATGTTTGAAAACTGTCCCCATGTCCCTGCATTCTTGGGGAGGGGGCTCAGTATGGCTGGACACTGCTTTGAAAGTGTTAGCCCAGCTCCTGAAAGCTGCAGCCACGCTGAGCTCCACCGAGCCAGTTAGCCGTGTCGACAGCGTGGCCAGGTATTGGCGACTTCCCTCCTGGTTCAGAAGCCGTGGTTCCTAAAGCAAGGAGATGCGGTTCAGCAAAACCGAGGTCGGTGAAGTCTGAGTGTTTTGGGCTTGATGAGTGAAGTACTTTTGTTTTTCCTGAAAATTACTACTGCTTTTCAGAAATAGAATCAACTCTAAAATACCAAATTAAGCAGGTCGCTTAAAGCTGCACAGAAGATTAGAGGCGGGTGTAGTTTCCAGTTCCACAAGAAATCTGCACTCTTAGGAGAAGAGACCGCTGCAGAAGGGCTTGGGGATTGTTCGGTGTTTCCAGTTATGCTTCTGGAAATCCCGTATTGGATGTATATTGATTTCACGCCCTCTAAGGTATTGTTCAACCCAGGGCTGGGTTCCCACCCCTCGCTGTGTAATGTCAGCACCGTGCAGGGCCTGAGAGCTGTCAGCAGCTGGGGCTGCGGCAGGAAAATGCAGAATCAGCCCCTTTGTGGTTCTGGTTAGGCTTCCCTTCCCTTTAGTCAACGCCATCCAATCTGAAGTGGCAACATCTGTTGAAAGGGATTTTCAGGTGCCTTTGTAAAAGCTCCTGGGGGGTGCTTTTAACTCTGCTTTTCTACAGACTTCCTTGTAATCTTGGTTGGGTCTGTTAAGCTCTCAGTGCCTCCAGTGCAAGAACAGCTGTCAAAACCTGTAGTGACTGAATAGCATGAGGAAGACTGAGATCATGGGAAGCTTCTCTTAGCATATCGCAGGCTTTTTCGCCGTAGCTTTTTGTGAAGGAGGGGGCTGCCCTCTGGACTTCTGTGGAATTACCTCCCACGCTCCCTCTTGCTCTGGCAGGGTAGGTAGCAGGCTTTGCACAGGGTGTGAAGAACATTTCAGTTGGAATGATATCTGTGGGCAACGGATGGTTCAGAGACACCTTACAGGGTTTGGGGGTTTTACATGCTACCACCCCCTAGGCTGAAGTAGCCAACAACGTTTCTGGCACTGGTGCGGCAATACCCATCTAGAATAAATCGGAAGGTACCTGTGTTTCCTGCAGTCCTGTTCACATGGCTGTGTGCTTGAGGGCACCACTGTTGTCTTAGGCATGTCCCTCACGCTGGATACCTTTAGTGTTCAGATCAGAACAGAAGCCAGTGAGAAGCTACATTTTTTTTAAATGCTGTTTTCAACTTGTGGAGTCCTACCCCGACGGCAGGACAGCACATAGCCCATGGGGTTGTATGCTGAAGTGCAGACTGCTCCTTCTCATTTGCTCTTTTGCAGCCAAACTGAAATGATGGGGATTTTAAATTCATTTTGTCTGAACTTATGCAGAAGGAAGTGGAGAACCAGACCCAGGGCTCAGGTTTGTGAAAGGCAGGATCAGGCCCCAGGGCAGGAGAACTGTCCTGTGATTCTGCCACCTTGGTGGGAGCCATGGTGGAGCTGTTACAGGAGGGAGAGCAGTTCTACTTAAAAAGAGATGTTAATGAAGCTAATGCTGCTGCTGTGTTTGATTTACAGTGGGAAGCCCCATCCCTGTAAAACGGAACTTGAACCCCACCACAGAAGAGATCGAACAGCTACATGCATTGTATCTACAGAAGCTAAGAAAATTATTTGAAGAACACAAAAGAAATTATGGGATCCCCGAGCATAAAACCCTCATCTTTGAGTAGCAAATTATAATTTGTAATTCCAAATCTCATGGAAAAAAACCCAGTGTATGCTGAAAGATGTCTTTCTTGCAATCTGTATTTTGCAATCTGTAATCATCCTTGTGTAAGGAATAATTTTAAGAAGGGATTATTAGATGATGTATTGATTTTTATTTTACTTATATTGTGAA
>JAVJGI010000003.1:9233919-9244185 GCA_035590275.1 Ibycter americanus
GGGGGGATTTGCGGGGGGAGGGGCGGATTTGCGGGGCTGGTGTTCGCCCCGGCCCTGCGGCGCTCAGCGCGTTCTCCTGCCCCGGAGCGCCCCGACTTTGCGTGTGTATGTCCCGGTGCTGCGGCGGGTGCTGCAGCTCGGACGCCTTCCTTCCCTGCCACCATCCCCTCTTCTTCCATCCTTTTTCCTCCTGGTTCAGCGTTTCGCCTGAAAATTTTCTCTCTATATATGACTTCGGAGCTTGGCATGTTTGTTCCTGAGGCTGGGAGAAAGGAAGGCAAATAAAAGGTAGCACAACTGTTGCTGCTCTGGAAGCTGTTTGAAATACATCACCGCTTTCTGATCTTCAGCAAAATGAAAAAAAAGACCCTGTGTAAAAATATTTAATGTTCTCAAACTGGCAACTTGTTTGCATTATAGCAGGGTTTATTTTTTTGTGTGCTCATCCTTTTGAACCTCTCTCCCAACCCCTGCTGTCCGGTACTTGCCACGTTGCCTCTGCAGGATGCTTTTGCCTTCCTCGTTCGCAGCTTTCTGTCCCAGCGCTGTGTGAGGTGAGTGGCTTGGCTAATGACAAGCCAATATGTTCACCTGCCTTCCCTTCCTGTGGAGTCAGAGGGACCCCCCCTTCTTTGCTTGGGTGCCCACTGTCCTCGGGGCCAAGCAGAGAGCAGTGGGGTGTCCGGTACCTGAGCTGCTGCAGGTCTTGCCATGGTGGCTGAGACGTCACCCCTCTGCTGCCTGCCCCATCTCCTGACAGCCATCAGCACTCCCTTAGCAGAGCTGGTGGGTGCCACCCATCTCAGCCTGGCATCTTATCTCAAGCCGTCATTGATACTCAGGCTGGCAGCAAGCTGCAGAGGCGCGAGGAAGAGGCTGGTGTGGGCAGGGACATCTCTGGCAGCTGCCAGGACTCTGCTCGCTCACCTTCGAGCATCATCCTGGAGAGCATCACTGCAGTGCTGCACAGGGGGCTGCCGGCCGGCAGTTTTTGAGGGAACCAGTTTCAGCTTGAGGTAGGTGGCTGCAGGTGTAAGAGAAACTTTTGTCCATCCTCAGGCACTGGGGCTAACAAGGGAAGCATGCTGAATGTGGGGTTAAACATTTCTAGACACTTGTTCATCTTTTAATCTCACACCTCCTTTGCCTGCAAAATCTTGGGGTTTTAGAATACAAAAGACTTAGATTTCTAATGTAAAAAAAAGTATTTGTGTGATTTATATTTAATTATCCTTTTTTTAATAATGATTCAATTTTACTGCATCTGTAAGTCACGTGGAGTAAGAAGAAAGGCTTTTAAAAACATGGAAGTTTAGTACCCCATGCCTTGGCTCTCTGCCAACAGTAGACAGCCTTATCACATATTCTGCCATTATTACCTCCGTCAAGTAAAGTTTTGTCAGCTGTGAACCAGAGAGAGAAAAGTCTGTAATTTGACCATAAAATCTGCTGTGGTGGAAAGTATTTGCTTAACTGTCATATAATGTGTGTGTGTAGGAAACAGGTGTTACTGGTGTAGCTCAGTTACCAACGGTGGTGTATGAAATGCTGGCTACCACTTACAAATCAAGATAACTGGTGTTATTTACCCCTCCACAACAGGAAAAGCATTGTTGGAAATCCTGAAATACTACATTAATTTCTGGAATGAGCCATCTGAATGCATTGTGTTTGCGTTCTTCTGGGGAATAAGCAGGCCCTATGTAAACACACATTGCTGCCAAAGGGCATTTTACTCGAGTAACAATTGTAAATTAATCCAGGTAGATTGGACTCGAGTTCCTGGGAAGCCCTCCACCTTCCCACCTTCTCCTGCCAGTAGGGATGACTGGCTATTCAAACTGGATGGCTTTCTTCAGCCTATGAGTATTCATTTTCATGGAAACATGTATTGGCTTTTTTACTTTGATATGAAAATAGCGACTAGTGGCTTGACTTCACTGTAGCTTGTGTCCTGACGTAAGGATGTCTTTCATGGGACTGTTCTCTGAAAGTTTTTCGTCTGAATGCACAGAAGTGGGGCACGGGGTCAAAGCTGACAATTTTCTCTCGAAATGAGGGGTGCGATACCTCCTTTAAACCTGCCTGTTTGTCGTATCTAGTTTTTATGTCCGCCTCCTATGTCCTGACAGCAACTGGGGAACAGGGTGAGAGGTTTCTGTTCCTGGCGCTGGTCAGCATCTCCTCACTTGAAGCAACTCTGCTGCTCTTGAAGAGCATGGTTTCCCTACTGACGGGCCAGCCTGTTACATCAACTACTCTCCAAACAGTAGCTGACAGCGCTAATCTGCATTACATGGGATTAAACGGGCACAGTAATTAACTTGCATAAGCGCTTTAGCAACTTTTGGCCTTTGAATTGCAGCGTGTCCTGTACGTTGCGGTGCAGAGCCTCCATAAGGTAGGGACAGCACGGTGGGAAGTTTGGGAGAAGAAAACGAAGGGGAAATTTCAGCCGCAAACAGTGACGGGGAGGGAGAAAGCACACACAGCCAAGCTGAAATAGCCGTTGTCATTTCTTGAGGAGTCAAGGTATGCTGAGGATTTTACAGGTGTGTTGAAAAGGCAGTATGGGCACTGGTATCCACAGCTCTCACTGAATCCAAACAACTATAGAAGAAACGGCTCCATTTCCAATCCTACGTTAAGTGTTATTCCCAGGTGACTAGCGAAGCTGTACCTAGTAATTTACTCCTTCAGTTTTATAGGGTTTACTCATCACAAATCATACCTTTTAACTAATTCTTACAGCTGTGCTTGGGAGATTCAGTTCAAATGTGCATCCCTAGGCTAAACTAAAATGTAGATATGTCAATAATTTCCCCCAGCCGCTATCCTCAGGTTCTGGATTCTGCTCAGTGACCAAGCATCTGTAGCCTTTAAGGCATCTGTCCCAAGAAGCACTACAGAAGTAAGTCCAAAGCAACATGTCTTTTCACTGGTGTATGGCAACTCTTAAATATATCTGATGCAGCTAATTCAGATCTGCTTTGAATCAGATGAACAGCAGGGAAGGCTGAAATGCATTATTCTGTAGCATTTTCTCTTTGAAAACATATGGTGTCAGGGGAAATGTCTTGAAGTCAGTGGGAAAACTTGAGATGATTTCACTCCCCCAGTAGATAGCATGTTATCCTGGGTCTTATGTGTGAAGATTCTTTCACATGAGGCAAAAGTGAGAAGTCACCAGCAGGTCAGCTGAAATCTGTACAGCTCGAGGAAAAAAGGCTCATCCAGTCTGCCTCGTAGTGTGGGTTTCTTGTTTGTTTGACTTTCAGACGCAGGGTCCTCTTGCAAGCCTAGCAGGAATGTGTTCTCAAGACCTTTTTGCCTTTCAGGAAGTGTTGTCTTCAGAGACTGGACATTTCAGAGCAAAGCATTTGAAGTTTTCTCATCGCCCAGATAGTCCCATACCACTCCGGATGTCTTAGGAACCATTGAGAAAATGCATACTGCTGAAGTACAGAGAAACCTTAGGTGTGATGGACTTCAGCGCTGTGCCACAAACTGTATGGGAATGAAGCACATCAGAGGGTCCTAATTCAGTCTTAAAAACTCTTACAAACCTTCAGAGAAGTTACTTGTGCCAATGGATGATCAGCTCAAGAAGATTCCACTTAGAGGTACTGATGGTGCAACAACTTCCCTCGTGCATTTAAAACCAAATTCAAATGGGAAAACTGATCTTCCGCTGGCTTCTCAGTCCTTTCAACCAGGTAAAAGCGGGTCTGAGTGTGGTCCAGAAGTCAGGGCAGTGGGTCGGCGAACAGGGAATGGGTTCACAAAGGGATGACCATTTTGTGATAAACAAATCAGAGTTCATTAATTGATTGCCTTGGGATTTGGACCGGGGCCTCGCCCTCTGTGCCTCAGTTTACCTCTTTGGCCCCAGCATCATTACTGCTGCCCAGATGTCTACTGCTGCGGACTGCTGAAAGTGTAGCTAGATACCAAAGGCTGTGGGCACGGCTGTGTCACAGGCTGCTACCCCTACGGCATCTGGGACTCCCACTTCTAATAATCAATCCGCACAAACACTGGTGTAACAAGTAGAAGAGAATAAGGTATTTTAGTGGCCTGATGCCAGCGAATGCTAATTTTCTTCGGCTCTCAAAATCCAGTGCTGAAAACCTGACCCTCACTGCAAGGTGAGCAGCCCTACCAAGAGTATCTTGAGAAGCTCATCTCCCTCTGAAGCAAACCACTCGTGGGTGTGAAAAGCTCTGATTCTTATCTCAGTCTGGGCATGCTGTCAGCGGAGATAAAACTAGTAAGTGAAATTGTCATCAGCTTGGGTCTTCTTTTTTAAGCACTGAAGTTTGCCTTTGTAGACAAGACCGTTCCTAGGTTCCTCCTTTAGACAATAACTTTTGTTTTAAGAGCTGGTATAAATGGCATAGTTGATCTTTTCTACAAGAGATGGGGAAATGAAATGGACACGTTATTTATAGCACAACCATTAGTGAAAAATGAAGTATGTAAGAAAATGGTCCACACTTGAAAGAACAAAACCGAAAGTATGAATATAACAATATTAAATGACTTTGAAGTTTGACTAATTGTTTTATGAACTGGAATCCTAAACCCCACATCTTGTTTCTACAAGAATCTCTTCACCTGATTTTGTATGACGATAGCCTAGCACTCTAAACCTTTGGGAAAAAAGTGACTGGTTTGGATACCTACATGGAAGTCCCCAGTTTTAAAAATGTTTATTACACTATTTGTCTACAGTCCTTCACAGTGGCAGCTGCATATTAATGTTGCCATGTTTAATATTTATATGGCATTACTAACCATTTTGCTAACATTATATGTGATGTATCCTTTTCAGTATTGGAAGGATATTCTTCTAACATTGCTTGACTATATTGCTATGTTTGCTGTGTAGGACTTCACAGTGGAAGATCATAAGAGCTAAAAAAAAATAAAGAGCATGAAATTGGCTCTTTCCATGTAAAATTTCTAATCGCCTGCCATTGCACTTTTTGCACAGTTGCAGCAAAAATTTTGATTCTGCTTCCAATGAAGGTTCATATTGCAGGGCCCTTGTGACACCTGATATAAAGGCAACTTCTTTGCTTAAGGCAAAGCGCTATTTATAAAAGGGCATAATTTCAGCTGTGCACTGAGGTTTAAGATGCTCCTCAAAGGTGAGGCTGTTGGGTACGATGTTTTCAGCTTCATTCACAGTTCCTGTTCAGCTTGATACCACTCGTGACCCCATCTACGCAACGGGAGGGCGGCTCTGGCCCAAGGTGGTGGAGGAGCAGTCAGGCACAGCCTCCCCAGCTTGCGTTATCTACAAAGGCATCTAGATTGCCCTGGCCATGGTGGTGTCCCGCTGGAGTTACCTGCTGCTTACAGTCAATGGGTGGAGCAAGAATGGGGCTGAACCAGGCACTGACATCAAGGGGCAGTGGTCTCAATGGGTTACGGAGACTGATTGGCTTTATTTAATCTGTGAGCAGGCAAAACCAGCTGTTGTTGGGGAGTGCAGATGGACAGCAGTGTTTTTAATTGCTTGCATTAAAAAAATACATGAAAATTAATTCGAGTGTAACATACAACCATCCCCAGTCCTGGTTCCTGGGCTCTACCGTGAGCACCTGCTCGCTTGTTCCCTCTCCAGCCCTGACTGCAGAGGGGGATTTGGCTCCTGCTCTGTTTTGAGCTGTAGCCTCAATTGCACATGAAAACTGCACTCTTGGCCACTGTCCAGAGTTGTAACCTGGTTGCCAGAACTTATTAGAAAACCACCAGCTAACCCTCTGTATTGTTTAATCTTTTCTCTGATCAGGAATGGTACAGAGGTACACTTTTAACGCACCAGGACTGACATTTGATGTAACGCCAATGCTGCTATGGTTTTTCATTATTGCTTGGGATAGCTTTCAATTAAATTTTCAACAGAAAAATAGCTTTCCATTGTGTGTTCACTGGCAATACATTTGAATTTATCAGGTACTGAAATAAATGGTATTGCCAAAAAAGCAGGCTGAGCTTAGGTAAACATGATTTCTCTACAGCACAGTTAGCTAGATCTCCTGTTTTAATAATTTATAAACAGTTGAAGTAAAAAGAATTAGAATAATAATGTCCAGGTCCTGTTAATGTTTGAAAAGGGCTTTGCAGCCAACCCTAAGTTTTGGTTAGGGACTTACAGCAAAGGAGCTACAATGGATGGGAGATGTAAAAACTTAATTGATGAGTAAATAAGCAGTTCCACATACATATACATCTATGCATGTATGTGTATATATGTAATAAAATGATAGAACTTTCAGTAGCTAATTTCCACTCCTAATAGCTCTTAGAAATTTTGAAAGATGGCTTTTCTTTTCATGAGCTTTCTTAGTTCTTTCATAAAGCACTTAAGTCCAACTTACTGGTGTATAAAGCAATCTGAGGGTTGTCATTGCTCTGTTATACCCCAGATCAAATTAATACTGAAGGGAAGGTTTTTATGTTTTCAATGTGTGTTTCCCTGGATGTATTTAAAAGACATGTAGATGTGGTGCTTAGGGACATGGTTTACCAGTGGACTTGGTAGTGCTGGGTTAATGGTTGGGCTCGATGATCTTAAGGGTCTTTTCCAACCTAAATTATTCTATGATTAGTTCCATCAGCACTCTCATCAGTCCTAGGCTTGTTCCAGCTTTTTATATGAAGTGCATACCTGGATTCTCAAAAGCATTGTGCTTAGTACAGCAATGTTGATGAAATTAAGTGAAATCTTTCAAAATGTATATATACACAAAATTCACCTGGATTTCTATTCTGGTCAGATTCTACAAAAGTTTCCGGATTCATCATCAATTTCAAACAAATCTTTGCACCTGAAGAAGCAGGCACAAAGAACTAGAGAGGAGTTTGGATGGGAGTTTTCTGGTTTTAAGTTTGAAGAGTGCAAATCTGGAACCTGACTTCACAGCCAAAGTCCACATGTAATTGAATGTGGTGACCCAATGCTGGTATCTCAGCTGCTTTCAGATCATTCCCCTCCAATAAAACCAAACGAGTGAGGACTGAACAAATTAATTCAGCAAGGCTAAACTGCAGCCTTAATTATATGCACTGTAAATTAATGACAGTCCAGCTGTGACAGCAGGTTGCTGGTATTCTTGCTGCTCACCTGTTGCTCATGCCTGTCCCCTGGGGAGGAAGCTCCATTTCGTTTATTTCCTAAACTGAATCATTTCAGAAATCTGGCCGAGAAGATGGATGTACCCAGAGTGAGCTGGAGGAGCTGAGGGGGTTAACCAGGGCTGAGGGCACAGCAGCTGAGAAGGAGAAGGTCTGCGGAGCCCAAGCCTTAGGTGTGGGCAGGTAAAGCTGCAGGGAAGCTGAGGAGCAGTATCATGGATCCCAGTAAGACATGAGTGTCACCCCTGGATCTGCACCTGCCTGAACTCCAGAGGTATTTGGATATAGTGTGAAGTCTTCACGCAAGTGATGTTAACAGAAATGCTGTGACTTGTGGGGGAAGGGGATTAACCTGTGCGTTTTTTTAATCCAGCGGTGAGAAAAGGAGGGCCTAGCTTCGCCCTTTGGAGCTGGCTGTCACCGTCCAGTGGTATCTCCAATGTAAATGTCTGTTGGGTGTCCTGGTTTGTGCTTAGCTTCACCCCAGCAAGAGTTTCCCTGAGCTGGGCTTGGCAAAAATAATGATGTTGGTATTTGGTTGTTAGCAAATACAATAGGTCCTTTTGTTTCAGTACGTAAATCTTATTATTTCATGGGCAATAATGCTGTATAGATGACCAAGTGATGGATTAAATAAACCCCCATCAAATAGCTTCATAGAGCTATTGACAGATGTGTTAAGAGCATTTTTGTTTGTTTTGTTTTCCTGATTGCAAGCCCCTTTGTGTTTCTGAGACCTTGTCTGCAATGGGCTGGTAGCCTCTGCTGGGATCGTAGCAGCGTGCCTGATGCAAGCCGCTGGTGCAGATATGCTGCTGCTAAACACTGCATGGCTGCAGAGCAAATACCCACTGAAAACGCAGGGTACAGACAGCAGGGAGGGAAATGAGCACGCACGGGGCAGGCGGGGAAGTGTAGAGTCCGGTGATAGTTTTTGTTGGTGTGTTTGTTTATTTTTGCTCAGGGGATGAGCTAGAGAGAAGGCAAATAACTACCACCAGAAAGCACGGCTGTGTCAGGCAGGTGGTACGAGAACTGGTGTGGAGTCACCTACCCTCCTGCAGGCAAGGATGTCAGTAATTAGCACGCGGAGCAGTGTCTGAAATGAGGCAGCTGTGCCTCCATGGCTGGTATCCAGCTACGCAAACAGGCACACAGGGTACGTCACCCTCCCGGTTATTTACTCACATACCTATGGCCAGGCTGTGAATTCTTTGATTCAGTAGGAGCCAACACCCACCAGAGCCAACAGGAGTCTGGCTCAAGCAAAAGGGATGTAATTTTGCTTTTTAGTTACCAAGTATTGCATCTAATTGAACCTGCTGCAGAGGAGAAAGGCTGATCATAAGCTGATAATTCCTTGTTTAGATGTGACTTAAAATAACTGGCTTTGGGGAGCAGCAGTGCCTCTACTGATCCCATTGAGAACTGTCCTCCTGCCAACGCCGGCTGCCAGTCCCAGAATTACCACTGAGAATAATATCAGAGGCCAACTATCCCATCTTTTCCATCACCTGTTGATGGACTGAACGAAAACCAGCAGCAAGAGCTGCTCTGAGCCACCAAGAGCTGGAGAACCTGACTCAATTTTAACTCCCTCCCTGTCTCATTTCAGCACAAGCCGTCAGCCACCGGTTAGCTGAGCTACAGGGCAGGGAATGCTGCTGTTGAGAGGTGATCATTAAACCTGTCATGACACAATTAGTGCTGATGAGATGGGATACAGATACATGAACTTCCCATTGTTTTTTAAATATATCTGGCTTTCCGTGGATAACCACTTGTTCGTCAGTTCGGGAGATCCATAACCAGCTCTTGCTGTCACATTTTGCAATTTTAGCTCATGATGGAAAAATAAAAAGCACGTAAGGGGAGGTGTCACTAACCAAGTGATGAATCCTGGCACTGTCAGCATTTTGGATGGCATGAACACATCTCCATGCTTTCAAGAGCTAGTAATCTGTATCCTTGTTACTCATCATCATGTGCCTAACCATAACTATGTTTTTAGTTACATGGCAGCAGAAGTATGCATGTTGTTTTTCAAGTATGAAGAGGCCTTTTCCTTGTGGCTGGAGTCTCCCATGCTAATTTGCCAGCCTCCAAACTTTGATCCTAGTCTAGTGCAACTGCTGTAAGGTCAAGGGCTGTGTTCCATGTACCACAACGAGCGATGAAGAAAAAGGGCAAAGGTGATGGAGAGCAGGGGTTATGGCAGCTGAGTTGGAGCGTGTGAGTTATGTCCTGGCAACAGCCTGCTCCAGATAAAGTTGAACATAAGAACTAACGTTCTTGCAGGAAGAGAAAAATCAGAATTTTCAGGGGACCCAAAAGTTTAGTTCAAGAGGAGGATTACCTGTGTGTTGGCCTTTCCTTCCCCAGCACCAGTTTTATTGTACTCTTCTTTTAAAAGAGCTGTCGGTGAAATGTAACACCTTCTTCTTGAAATGCCAGTGGCAGTTCTCCTGCCTGTGTTTCCAGCTGGGCACAGCTGGGGTGTTCCGCAGCTGGTACTTCAAACGTGACTTCTTTGGGATTTATGTTAGCCAATTCCCATGACAGCACAGCATATATATATTTCCTAAATCAAGGACTGGGTTCTGTAGGCAGTAAGTGTCTCTTGAAAGCCACATTGTAAGCCTAAAGTTGTTTTTTTTTTAAATCTTTTCTTATGCCACAGGAAATCTAAAAAATGTTAATAACAAATCAAAGATTGCATCCTTTGCATTCTGGATTCAGAGCCTGTCAGGATTTAAGGCATTGTTTATAAAAGCACTGATGTTGTGTTTGCTGGGGTTTTCTTAGATGAAGACTAGTTTTTCTTTTGTACTTGAGTCCGGTAAATGAAATGTAGGAAAACCTCGGGTTCACCCAAGACTGACTATAAGGGCTAGAAGCACTTTGGAAGCGGTGCTTTTCAGCAGGTTGGGAGATCATTTGGTGCCTCAGAAGTAAGAGTGTGGCTATTTAGTATTCCTCCAGGCAAAAGTTACTACTATATGTAATATCATAGAACCATCATAGAATGCTTTGGTTTGGAAGAGACCTTAAAGATCATCCAGTTCCAGCCCCCCTGCCATGGGCAGGGACACCTTCCGCTAGCCCAGGTTGCTCCAAGCC
>JAVJGI010000003.1:9244435-9255902 GCA_035590275.1 Ibycter americanus
CTCTTCTCCAGGCTGAACAGCCCCAACTCTCTCAGCCTGTCTTCCCAGGAGAGGTGCTCCAGCCTCTGATCATCTTCGTGGCCTCCTCTGGACTCAGTCCAACAGGTCCATGTCCTTCTTATGTTGGGGTGGATATTTAATCAAACGATTAAGTAAGGGTGATGGGGTGTAATCTGTTCCACACTGCATGATTCTTTGTATATTTGCAGAATAGTACTAATGAATTTCTAAAATCAAACCACAAGCTGGATTTTTTCTCACTAACAAAATAACTGCTCTTTTCATGGCATAATGACTATGATGTTGATCATTACCTTCAGTGCTGTGTAAAGCTTTTTTTTCCCATGAGTTTTCTTTTTTGAGACAGTCAGAGGAAACAATATTGCTATAAAATCTGGTATCCCTTGCACAAGAAAAATAATGAGGTAATGAGAATCTAAGGCTTTTAAAAACAAGTTTCTTAATAAATATTAGTTCTCAATGGTTTGTACCATGCTTTCTTTGCCTCAGCAGGAACAAAGTAAATGACACCTAATGCTAGTTCTTCTAGCTGATCATATCCTAAAGGCATCCAGATTTCACACATTGATTAGATATTCCACAATATACTTTCCATAACTACATTCATTATTCACTATTACATTTACATGTATGTAATTACAGTATTGTCAGAGTAGTGTAGTTGCCTATTACAGGCTTAAAATCTTGAAAAAATAGTGCTCTAATTTATTCTAAAAATACTGTAAGCTAAACCAGCCCTATTGTTTGCAGACATTTCTAACACATCAGTGTACTACAAAACTATTGCTTTTATAAATTTAAGGTACGAGATGAAATAGAATTTGAAGTGTATAATGACTTAATATTTATCAGGTCTAAGATTTTACATCCATGCATATTTTCAAGAAATTAACAAGACTTTCATTTAGATCTCCAGAAAAGGATGTTCATTTCTACGTGTTTACATAAGAAGCAATTGTTGCCAAACCCTCCCGTGGTAAACAGCAATACCTTGCTACAAGGAAAAATAATGCTGTTGCCTGTGTTAACAATCTATTCTGGAAGAAAAGGCAGCTGAGTCAGTATATGCAACTGAGCTCTCAGAACTGTCTCCCAGAGCAAAACAGGTTATGTGAGAACATGACCTTGGTGAGCTGTGCTAACAACTATCATTTAAAATTCCAGGTTTTTGTCTCAACTAGAGAAATAGATGAGACAAAATGCCTTTAAAAACAACCCAAATAACACTAAAACAAAGTGCAGATACAATTTAAACATTTTACGGTGAGTAACTAGGTGATCACTAGCCAAAGTATGTTTAGTTTTTTTCCAAACTGGCATAATTGTGAAAGTTTAATGTATTAAAAACACACATTTTTTTGGCTATAGGAGGTCTCTGTGAATACCTGTACTATGGTGTTGTCAGCTGCCAGCTGGCTGCACAGGGACGCAGTGGTCCTTGTCAGTGCTGAGTACTGAGCATATTGGCTCGGGAACTTAACTGGCTAGCAAAGACCAGCCACAAACGTATTTTGTGAGTGATTTGTAGTTTGAGAGGATAAATTCATGTTCATTGTCTTCTTGCCAAAGGTAATGGATGTTTGGACTGGGGTTAGGACTTCTTGCTGTGGGTTTTCTCCAGAAAGGTCCAGCATCCGGTATTCAGGAGGAAATACTGGTCATGTTTAAGCTGGACCACCCTTTCAGGAATTAAGACTTCTTTGAATTATGGTGTTCTCCTGTGAATGAGTTTTGGTCTCCTAAGGGAAAGATTTAGAGGAACAATCCCTGAAAAATATTCACCGCACATATACACATTTGCATACATTCTACTTTCATTTCTTAGAAGTGCCCATGTCTCTAAAATATCAGAGGAGTGAAGAGGTACAGAATGCAGTCTTCTGAAGAACACCCATATGATCCATTAACTGACGAAGCAAACATTTTGCAGTGATGCAGATCATGGTATGCAGATGTACTCTTTGTGTGTTGTTAGGCAAGCGTGGCTGTAGTCTTCCTCACGTATGAACGGTTTTCCTTAATCTTAATCCTTCTAATCCGTAGACTTTTCCTGTGTCAGGTGAGGATGAATGCTCCAGGTGCTCCCAGATATCACTGGCCTATTTACTCTAGACCCAGACCACCCTACATCTGAACTCAGAGTGCTGTATCATTTTAATCATCAAAGAGATCACACTGTCTTCAGTTATTTATGTCTTTGTAGATTTACTTCAGAATAATGTGAAGATTTAGGAGGATTATAAAATCGTACTTCATTATTGCACCTTCAGCTGTGAATTCTTGAATGAGACCTTTCTCTTAAATCCTCCTGCCTTTATTATCTGCATATTTTCTTTTTATTCTCTGTATATTTTCTGGTTTTACTTGTTACTGTGAGTGCTGAGTTCTATATGCTTTCTAATGCTTTCTACATGCATTCTAATATGTTTTTTAATATGGTTTTATAGTATAGAATGGAATTTTAGTGTGTGTAAGTATATTAGTATTGATTTAGATTTTATTTTTCTTTGGTTTTTAACCAGTGATCCCTTTCTCTAATATTGCAGTGGGATAGCCCTAAAATGCATTGATTTTTGCTGTTACTATTATTGACTTATTGAATTTTGCAACTATTTTATTTAGAGTATAATTACTTTATTAAATATATAAAACCTAGCTGCTAGGGAAGTTCTGTTTCATTGTCTGCTGTTTCTGATACTAGATTTTCAATCACTAAGTAATTGCTATGAAGCAAAGGGGTATGTCCATCAATCAAAACTTAAACCTCCTCATATCATTACTGAAGAGTAACTTGAAGAGCAAATGTTCCCTTAAGCAGTAGGTTGTATGGATTGTCTGATGCAATCAGTAAGGAACACTGTAAATGTATAACTGAGCAGATCTGACATTCTGCTCAGCATTGCCCAGAAGAACGCGTGGACAAATAAGCCCCTGAATAATCCCTGCTTTTACACATGTACAAATGTCATAAATGTGGCTTTAAGGAAATAGTTAAAGTTTTTTGCCCTCCCATCTGCTACCAGCATGCCTCAGGTCTACTACTCCGCTGCTGCATAGCTGCAGTGTCTTCACAGTGCTCTACAGGAGTGTGATGGACAAACTGCACTAAATACAACAACCCATTGCCTTGCAGGTGTCAAGCAGCAGACAGCCTGGCAGTGATCAGCACAGCTTGCAAAATTGGACACCTCCACTATATCCTTAGGTTTTTGAAGGATTCCCTAGTTGAGCTTAGTGAAATCAGTGGGATGGCTTCCTTGCCATATCTCTGGCAGACGGAAAGGAGTTGCTCCCTTCTATGTAAAGCACACTGAAAGTCATTCTTTTAAAGTTTCACAATTCTATTGAAGCATTGCTGTACTGTACTACAAAGGAAATCCAAGTGTATTCAATGAACTTAAGGTTTGCAGAATAAATTTTATGAGTATTAAAATGATTGATTGGTTATGCCAAAATGAAATCAGATGCAGGTGTTAGGATTCAAACAACCCTGCATTCAAAATCAATTTCATGTATGAACGCGTAATGCATTTTGATTAATCAGTCTCTGAGTGTATTGATCAACAGCACCTTGGTGTGTGTGAGTCACAAATGCTTGATTTTTACATACCAGGCCTGGGACTTATTGCAAGAGCTTTCTTTTTCAAAATGTATACTATAGTTTTGGCTCTTACACATCCCAACTGCCTGTTCGTATACAGGATTCACCTTCGTGTTTCTAGGAATCACTTGTCTGTAGTTAGAGGTTCATCTTCTGATGAACCTGCAGTGTATGCCTCCATAGATCGAATAATTTCACAGCTTTCTTCATAGCTTAGGCAGGACTCTAAATCCGTTCACTCCTACCTTTATAATTCTGTATTCATTTTCAGTATAGATAAGTTCAGTATAAATTAATTCAGTACTGTTACACTTAGTCACAACTTTGTGTCTGAAATTCGGTCTGCTCTGAAGCATCTTTGTTATTCATCTCCACCTAATACCCTAGAGTAAGAAAATGCATTCATTCACCCTCTTTCTGCTTCTCAGCTTGGAACTTTTCCCGCTGGTTAGGATTCTCAGATCTAAATGTTGTAAGTAATATTATGCAAATATGATGGGGTAGTAGTGACTTATTTAATAAAATTGTTAAACAGACATAGACCCTCTAAAGACAAAAAAAGCACATTGCAAATGTAGGGGAGAAGTTCCACCATGAATGCAGTTTGCAAAGGAGACAGGCTAAATGGGGAATATTTTCCCAGAACGCATCTTGGATACGTTCGGGCATGTAGTTAGGTCATGGTGTTTCCCAAACTGCCAAATACTCAGTAGTTTACCTCAACTTTCTCAAATAACCCCAAACATCCGATTTGCACAAAAGCACAATTTTAAGCTTCTGTTTTGGAAATCCTTGGCCATGTTTGTTTCGTGGATGAAGTCTTAGAGGGTAAAATGGTTTTGTTTTGTGAAGACATAGCACAGTAGTTGACTAAACAAAACCCATTGAATAAAAGCAAACTATCAGAAGCCTTTGCAGCCTTCACCTGCTACAGCAGGAAATCATTCTTGGATTCTTTGAGCCACTCACTGTCGCATTACAGGGTTTATAACTACTGGCTCTCTCTGTAACAGTACTTCCTTACCCTGTTTATTTATTCAGAATTGCAGAAGAAAGCAACTCTGTCCTGGGAAGTGGCTTTTTTTCCTTCTTCCTTCTCAAATGCCAGGGGGACACAGGGTAATCCGGACAACTTGGTGAGTCTTACTATGGTCGTCTGAGAAGCAAAAAGGCTCTGTGACCAGTGCTGCTTTAATAAAGAAACAGTCTTAAATCAGTGCTGTGCCCAGGAGAGCCAAGGGGTGTCAGTGGGCAGGGCTGCAGTGTGTCCAAAGCGTCGGTGCCCACAGAGTAATGCCTGGGCACACAACAAGGTGCCAGGGAGCCTGGTTTGGGTGGCCGCTGGTGTACAAGCAGTGTGGAAGGCTCCGACATGGGCTCAGACATGGACTCAGACCTGGACTCGAATATTTTTATGGTCTATTTGATTATTAAATTGTAAGACGCTGCTCGCTCAGGACATTACTGTCTTTGGAGCCCATAGGCAACCACCTTTTTTTCTGCAAGCTCGCGTTAGTGTTCATTGATGCTTTTGATTCCTCTTGGCTGCCTTTGACACTGTCAGCTCCGCTGTAACGTTCTGTTGGCCTAGAGAATGACAGGCGGCTTTTGAGCAAAAAAGTTCAAGAGCAGAAATAAAGTCTATTTTTAATCCTTCCTCTGATTTTCCATGGGTGACACAATTTCTCATAGCAAGGCAGTTCCAGGGTACAGCAATGTTGCAGAGCATGCCTTGCAGCTTGTTTTACAGATCCTAACTCACTTACATGCTTTCCCCTAGTTGGAAATTTCAGCTTTGGGGGGTTATCGTGCTATTAATACCTGATTGGCATGCTGATATATCGCAGTGGGTTGGCAACGTATTTGTGGTATGAGAAAATACAAGCGAGGCATTTAAAGTAGTACTCAAGCGTTAACAAAGCTGAGCTGTGTCAAGTGGTGATAAATTTTATACTATACCCTTGATCACCTTATTATTAATGTCATCAATCTCTCTCTGCAAAAAGTGGCTCTGGGCAAGGCCATATTACCAAATGTCCTACTAAATAATTAATCATTTAGGACATGTTGCCAGAGTTTACTGCTTTCCAATTTAATCTTAGCAACTTACTCATTTGTTCCTTTATTTGGAAACAAAAATCTTCAAAGATATAAAAATGAGTCAAATGTGTACGTGGAGACTATTTAGCATTGAAACCTCATGCTGCTTGCTCTAGAAATGTTTCTCCATCTTTTAAAACAACAGCCCAAAATTAACAGTTCTGACAATGATCACTTCAGGAACACAAGCTGTTTCTGCTGCCAGAACCCGCATCACAGCTGGCTCTCCCCGCCCCTTCAGTATTAGCTCAGCCCTCTCTGCGTCTTAAAAGGGCATTCAAAATGCCACACTATCAGGATAACTTCAGAAATAGAACACTAACATGCCAGTTTGATTGCTTAATTAAAAATGTCCAGGGATATGAGTCTGTCTGTTGAACTGGTTCTTGTTTTTAGCTAAACCAAAGTAAGTTCTAAGCAAAGCATTTAAAAATGTTGTCGTCTTTTTAGTTAATTTAATTTGGAGCAATACTGTATAAATTTGTAGCATCCAGTTATTTAATGAGTCATGGAGAAAGTTAGCTAATTATAGTCATTTATTTTTCACAAGTTTGAAGGTGTACAATGGAATATATTCTATCCAGACCACGACCTTTGTCCTACCCAAGCCTTTCTTTAATTACCTCTGCTATTTCACATAAGAAGTCAATTTGGGTTTAATTTAACCATATGTACCTTCCTGAAATACTTGATTTTGTTTGTGTCCCTCCAGGGATTTTTAGCTAAAAGCTCTCACATCTGTTATATCTGTGACACTGTTGTTTTTCTTCCCCCTCTAGCTTCTTGCCGAGTATCAGTAGGCAGCAGCCTGCTCATCAAAGATTAATGCCAACCTTCCACACTTATTTACCCATTCATGGGCTCTCCTCTTTCAGTGCATCTCGTGGTTTTGTTTTTATTAATTCCCCATGGATATTAGTTAAATCGGCCAAATATAACATTGGCGTTCTGTTCTCCTTCCTGATGAGTCAGTTGATTGTACTTCCAAATCAGTATTTTCATAAGATCACTTGCAATCTTCCCTGCTATTTACTACTTGCTATTCATTCTCCATTGTTGATCAAAACATATGGCAGTGTTTTTTTTCCCCTTGACTGCATGCCTGAAACTTTTTAAAAGGGAAAGTGAGAATAGTTAATGAGCTTTTCCTGTTGGAAATTAAAAAAAAAAACCCAAACCCAAGTATTTGTGAATACATGAATGTTGTTAGTAGGAGCCATGAATGTTTTCACAGATACTCCTTCCCTGCCTGAATGCTCTAGGGTGATACAACAACTTCTTTCCTGCCTTTAATTGTGCTATTGTGCCTTTTTATTTAACATATAAATCAGGTACTATTTTAACTTGTCATTTCCTATCATTGTGTGTAGCTTGTATAAGAAAGGTCACTGTCTCCCACAGTCACTAGTGTGTCTTGTGCAGTTCAAATTCCCAATTATAAACATATGTTATCAATCATTTTATAGGTGACTATTGTGTCTACTGTAAATCCCCAAATTCTTTGGTTTCCCTACAGGATACTCAGCATGGACTCGTACAAGAAAAGTGTTACAGTGTAAATGACACATTACACCAGTATCTTCCAAAGCTCTGCTCTGCAAAAAACCCTACATTTAAGCAAAAAGGTGTGGTAAAATCCCTGATATCATGAAAAGCTTTGCCTATGCTATATGGAAACATCAGGAATCTATAAAGAAGGTTGAGAAAATACTGAATACATATAGGAATCTGTTTAAATCAGTATGTTGTTGTTTGTGTATATATGTATGTATTTTTAAACCTTGGGTGTCTCTAAATTTGAAGTTGCTTAATCAGTGTGGGCTGCAGATGATGTTTCACCTCTGATGCTGAGCTGAATTAGAAGCCACAGGGATTGCCAGGGACCAGGCTATCCAGCCTGCAGTACTGTCTCCAGCAGCTGCCAGCACCGAACAGTACAGGGGAAAGTTTAAGAAATGTCACTGTAGGCTAATGGATTGGACACAGTTTAGCCTTTTTAATCATAACTCCTTGGAAATTGGTTTAAACACGAATGAATGAAAGCTTCATAACCTGTTCTAAGATTTTTGTTGTTATTTGAATGGCTTGCTCCTGTCTAAATTGTCTTCAGATATAGAATGCACTGCACAGCTTTTCGGGATGTAACAAATGCTCTGTGATGAATGTCTGACACCCAGTCCTGCACTGTCATGTCCCACCAAGAGGGAGGGAGGGAGGAGTGACTCAGATTTGCTAATTCTCTTGGTTGGAACAGGGTATACACAATACCAGAGGTCTGTAGGTATGTAGGTAAACAAAGACTTTTCTTCCATAGTCAGGCTCATTGGTAAATAATTGGGTAGCGGAAATGTTTATCACTTGCCATGCATATAAAGTTTTATGCTTTGCATTACTTACTAGAAAAAGGTAAAATAACAAGAGAAAAAAAGGGGGCGGGGAGAGAGAGAGACTCCTGGATCCAGCATCGGGCCTGCAGATGGGGGGCGTTTCCTGTAGGAGCACTCGTCCAAAAGTCCCTTCTTTTTTATTCTTATTCCCTCCTAAAATGACACTTGCCTTCCTCTTTTATTCTTATCCTTCAATGTGGACCACCCCTTATTAAAATCAGCCTCGCTTGCCATGTAAATTAGCATGCATGCTCCTCATAGGCATGGGGGGGCAAGTCTTTTTGGTCTTGAATTGAGTCAGTGGTCACGATCTCCCCCTGCCACATTTACCTTTCCCCCAGTTACCGCAGAAATCTGCTGACTCTGCTGCTTCTTGGGCCATTATTCACCCTTTGGCAGGCTGTTCCCTCTTATCAGTCTTCAGTGCATACAAAGTAACCTTTCCTTTGATCTTGTCAGTGTTTGAGACATTCCCGGAGTGTCTGAGACCTTCATGGGACAGGCTCAGGGGATCTCCACCCCCTATTCCCCTAATGAGTTTTGTCTCCTGCTGTTGTTCGCACCCTTCTGAACTTTCCTTGGTGTTAGATTATTTGTTTTCCCAGTTGGTCTCTTACACTGCACACAGGAAGATCGTGGCGGGTTTGGATGGTTGGTATTTGCGGGGCAATGAAAGTACTTCGACTGCTTTGGTGTCTGTAACAGGCTTGCACGCTCCTCGGTTAGAGGCGTGGAGTACTAGTTTGGGTAATGTAGCTGTTACCTCAATCCAAACAAAAGTCAGTAAGAACTGGGGGACATCAACACCAGAGGCCTTACAATTTCTCAAAAACCATCTTGCTGGGGTGGTATGTCATCATCAACTCCTCATTTACCCTGAAGACCTGGGGATACAGCCAGCAGCTGTGACTGTTGGGAATAAATATGGCTAGTTACACAGTTAGCTTTTTGGATTTCAAACAACTCAGAAGTTCAGGCAAACAAAACAGGCACATCGATGCACCCTGTAATAGACGTAAGGCTGAAATACAAAGTTTACAACAAATCCATGTTTGGAGTTAAAAGTTTCTTTGGAATCTCCTGCTCATAAAACTTGATAGTATTCAGATCTAGCAGTTTAATAAGGGTGACATGTAATTTCAAGTTGTGGATTCCATGCATTTCTCAAAGTGAGGCTTTTGCCAAGGTATTTTACTGCTCAGTCGCTGGTGACTACCCGGGAGCAAACAAGAACAGGGAGTTCAACATGAGATCTGGTGCTGAGCAAATGAGCTCTGCACTGTCTGGTGCTTTCTCTCCCACCTCCCTTTATGTAAAATTGCTTTTGTAGTTTTATCCTGAACCTTCCTTGCCTTGAATGAAATGTGGAAGATTGCATGATACAAATCTAGGGCTGCTTTCCTTGTGCTAATATTCACATTGTATTTATTAAGTTTATTCTGTCTCTACCAATATAAGTAAATCCTCTGGAAGAAAGCCACCTGAATTCCCTCCTGTTGCAGAAATACCTACATTTTCCATCTTTGAAAAACGAGTTTCATCTCCTTCCAAGTCTGCTTATCCTTTCCCACTTTTTCCAGTGAGTGAGAAACTGTTTTAAATATAACCTCTCCATACTCCTACCCGTATTTCAGTTAGCATCACTTTTGCTTGGGTAGTTCATGACCTTTACAGCTCAGATAACTCCTGTAGATAATGTTTTCCTGCTTTTCAGAACTGTCAGTGGCTGTCTGTTCTGTTCCAGTTCTAAGCACGTGGAAGCGTTCTTTCCAGTAACTGAGGTGACTGGCTTGGTCTTTGGATTAGAAGTACGTATCCTGTTAATTTGCTTTTAGTAAGAGTGATTATATTCCCTGCCACTTGAAGACTCTGCAGATGACTGTAGATGCCAACAGTGCTTCTTCCTCTGAAACATGGTGTCTGTGAGAGGAGAGGAGCAAAGACTGTTGATAGGACACCTGGTGTGGTCAGCTGCATAGTTTATAGATGGTACGAAGTAACTCGGTGCCTGATGATCTGTAGGTAAGGCTGTGTTCAGACTGCTGCCCTTAGCATTGCAGTCCTGATCTCCTCTTTCTTGTGCTGTGCTGCTCAGATTGCTGGGTTGTTCAGCCCTAAGGGCTGCGCGACAGGAGTGCTTGACCTGCAGAACGGAGGAAAACAAGCCTAACCCTTGTGGCAACGGTGGCTGCCACCACTGCAGGCACAACCCGCTGTAATTAAATCTTTTTTCTGGGCTTTGAAACCTTCTTCCCATTTGCTGTTTTTATTTTGCTTATCTTTGGTAGGTGCTCATTTATTTTGTCCTTCAGTATTGTATTACGCCAGTTAAATTAAAACCTTTAATTCTGGAGGAACATTTACAGGATCTGGATGAGTCAATATTGATAAAAGATGTCCTCGGTAACTGTTAAATAGGAAGGAACCAAGCCTCGAGCAGTACTAACCACAGCTTGCTGCAAGTGCCGCCAGCTTTGAAGACAGTCGGCATGAAACGATCTTCGTTCAGTTCTGTCAGCAGAGATCCACGTCACAAACCTCTGCAGCAACCGCCGCTAATGACACCTCCATTTACAACTTCAGACTCAGTAAAATCTTGACGGCAACCCCAAACCCTGAAGCCCTTGCAGCAGCTCTGGATTTTGGGACGGCGACGGAGGCAGCCCGGCAGGCGGAGGCCAGCGGGAGGCCAGCTCGCCGGGCCTGCCCTCTCACCGACTCCTCTGAAGGAGCGATAAAAGCTCAACTTTCTACCCAAGTTACTTTGATCGGGAGATTTGTACCCCCTCCCCCCAAAAATATGTAACTTAACATGCACCAGGGCTCCTGCCAGGATCGGGTAACTGTGCATATTCCTGCACCCAAGGCAAAATTATCGTTTGACACCACCCACGCGTTTACGCAGTCACCAGTCACTGCGGGAGCTCCTGCCAAAGTAATGAAATTAACGGCGGACCAGAGGTAATTAACAGGCGTTTTAATAGAGATGGAAGACACCCCGATCCGCGTAGGAGGAGACCGGGCGGTTTCCAGTTGCGGTGAGGCCGCCAGCTCCCGCCCAAGGCTCGCCCCGGCCGCCCCCCGCCTTCCCCGCCGCCCCCCGCGTCCTGCCCCGCACCATCTGGTCCTTCTCGCAAGCCCGACGGCTGGGCCCGGGGCCGGAGACCACCCTGGTGCAGGGCCCGGGGGTCTCCTGGGTGCACCCGGACGGGGTGGGCGTGCAGATCGACACCATCACCCCCGAGATCCGGGCCCTCTACAACGTGCTGGCCAAAGTCAAGCGGGCGCGGGATGAGTACAAGAGAAAGTGAGCGGCTGGGGGGGGGGCTGTCAGCCGGGGGGGGGGGGGGTCGGCCGG
>JAVJGI010000003.1:9256685-9315555 GCA_035590275.1 Ibycter americanus
ATTGACCGGTCGCGTTTTACCGTTTTCGCTCTGGTTTGCGGGGGTTTGGGGCTGCGGGGCGGCCCCTTCGTGCTGGCTCTGGCAGGGCCGCGGGGGGCCGGGCCGGGCGCGGCCGGCGGAGGGGCGAGCGTGGGAGGGTCGGTTCGGATCGCTCCGTAACCAGCGTGAGGGTCACCTGGGCGGACCCAGCCGCAATCTTGGCAAAATGAGCAAACGGTGAACTTCAGAAAGGAGTTAAAGCGGTGGCTTGGATAAAAATGGCTGTAAGGTAGTTTGAGCGCTGCTAGGTATTTTTTTTTTTAACTTGTTGAAGAAATAACCCCCACAAAACATGTTATAATTAGGTACAACAACTGGTATGTACTTTTTTTTAAATGAGAAGTGCTGCATTTTGTTTAGAAGTACCAGATCCTAGAACATAGCTTTTTTTTTTTCCCCTATGAAAAGGACTTGATAACATCAAGTGTGAAATTTCTGTATTTAAAGAGCCTCACTCTCTAACTTTGAAAGTGCTGTTACAAATACAGAGTCTGTGGAAAAAGAGCAAAACCAACGGTAAATGATTTTGAGTACTTTCAGAAGTCTGTTGAGGGTAAGGGCACTAATTTTTACTGGGGATGTTTTAGAATATTATGGAAGTCCTAAGGAATATTTGAGTTGACATGAAGCTTTTTTAATTATATTGTTCTAAGCATTGTGTAAAGAAGAAAGCACAACATGAAACCAAAATGACTTAATGGGATTTTTGTCCGGTTATGTTCTGCTGTAAAATGGTCTTTCTCCAGAGTGCACTCCAGCATCTTATCACACAGATATTCACTATGGTGTATGACTGACCTTCCCTCCCCCCGGCCCCCGCGGGATAAAAAGTAAAAGTCAGAAATGGTAGATAGGTTATCAGGTCTTAATTATGTCCTAAGAGCAAGATTATCATCGGGGTGCACTCATAAGACTTTTACTCAAAACCATCTGTACCACTGAGAGAGCAAGCACATCTCCTAGTATTTGCCTGCTGCGTGCTTTGAAAAGTTAGGAAAGACATTGTTAAGCCCAGTAATTCCTCCTTGTCCTGTGGATTTACGCCTCAGGAATGGTTGAAGCTAGACACTGTGACTGAAAGACTTGATTTTCTTCGTAGTTGTTAAGCGTGTTTGTTATTGTTAGTCCCTAGAAATAGGAGGTAGGTCCAGATGTCATGGTGTGTATTTTCAGTTTTGATGACTGGCTGACAGATTTGAGTGAATCTGATGGATCTGCTGATCTATGTGGTCAAAACTTCTGAAGCACATAACACGCACAGCCTGTGCTATGGATCCAGTCCCTGTTGGCTGGTCAAGGAAGCAAGCTTCTTACTAATGGAAATAGAATCCCTTGGAGAGAAGCAGACCTAATGAACTTAAGCTAAAATAGCCTGTTTGATTCTTAATAACCTGTCACTTGGTTCTGAAAGTTGTGCTATCCCCAAGTGTCCCGTTCCACTCAAAGTAAAGAAGATGACAAACCTCAGCCTCGATATTATTCTGCATATTTTGCAATCTCGTATCTGTTGGTGTACTGCGGTATTTTGAGAGAGATGTAGCATACAGCTGTGGACAAGGGTAGGCTGTCCGTACCTGTGCATCTGGAGCACTCTGAGGCTTTGACAGAAGCGCTGTTAATGTCCTAAAAAGAGGTGTCAGGACTGTGGTGTGTTGAATCTTGTTCCTCTTTGCAGAAGCGTTGATGAGTAGTTCCCATCTTCCCTGCCCCATCTCTCTCGCTTGGAGGATTCTGATTATGTAAGACCACTGAGCAGAGCATGTTGGGCTGAGTATGCTGGTATGTGTAACTTCAATTTATGACACTGTTATAAAACCATAATGTCTGAGAAATAAGTCCTCAAATCAAGAGGTCTGGTTCAGCCTGAAGCCTAAGAAAATCGGAATGGTATTTGCTGGAAAACTGGCAGTCTTTGAAGAACTAGAGGAAATGTCTTCACGCTTGACTTAAAGCATGGTGTGCTCTTGCCAAACTGGTGAGCAATTAAGCCATTGATTCCCCCAGCCCACATTTGGTACTGATGTAGGGCTTTTATTCCTGCTTTTTGTAGACCAGTGAATGGTAAAAATTAGGTCTTCAGTATGATTATGGCTCAAACCAGTGAATCGTCAAGACATCTGGAACAAAGCATCACACACAGCTCAGGACAAAACGTGAGAGCGCCGTGGATGAAGCATTCTTGTTCAAAGAGATCCAGCTATGGAGTAAATTTCCAGAAGGTAGCAGGAAGAACTGAATGCTGAATTGTTTAGAAATCTACATTTTCTTTAAAAATAAATTTTCCAATAGAAGAGTGACCAAACTAAAACCTGTCCCAACAAAGAAACTGCTACTTACTGCCACGGTGACAAAACCGAAGGAATAATGCAGTCCGCTGCAACATTACCAGACCTTAAAGACCAAGTTCAGGTGGCCTGAATTCTGCTCAAGCCCCTTTTTTCAGTCAATGGAGAAATCTAGGTGGTTGTGGAGAGCAATTTGGATAATTTATGTAAGATGCTGAATGGGAACTGTCTGAAAGCCAGCTAATAAGAAATAGGAGGCAGAAGGACTTATGTGGAATTTAGGCCATCTGAATATGGCCCTAAGATGCGATTTAGTGCTACTAAGTAAGGTGTATTAACACTAAGAAGACTTGGCTTCAATTTCTATCCATTTCATCTGCCGCTGATTACTAAGCAAATTTACCCTTTAAACAGCTATTTAGGGGTGGGGGCTGCCTGGCCCTGTTCCCTGGCAGCAGCGCGGCCTTGCAGCAGCAGGGCCTGGGGCCGGCTGGGCGGGGGGCAGCCGTGTGTGGAAGGTCCTGGGGGCCATAGTGGACAGCAGGCTGAGTGTGGGGCAGCTGTGTGCCCTCTGTTAGCAGGAGCACAGCCAGTAGGTCAAGTGAAGTGATTATCCTCTTCCACTAGGTGCTTGTTAGTTAGACCATATCCAGAATGCAGCATCCAGCTGTGCTGTCACCCCCCAGGACAAGAGAGATGTTGATGAACTAGGGTGAGTTCAGTGAAGAGCGGCCAAGATTGTGTTGAGGTGTGAGCTTTTGCCATGAGAGGTGAGGCAGGAGAACCGTGCCTGTTGTTGAGCCTGCAGAGCAGAAGGCTTGGGGGGCCCTTCCAGCAGCTATGGGGAGGTTTTCAAGAGAGTGGAGCCAGGTTCTTCACAGTGGTGGGAGGACAAGAGTCAGCAGGCATGAACTGAAGTTAGGGAGGTCTGTGTCTGTAAGGCATTTCTCACTGTGAGGTCAGTCAGGCAGCGGGACTTCCTGCCCAGAGAGGTTTTGCAGTCTCCTTCCAGTGAGGTTTTCAAAATCCAACTGGATACAAGCCCTGAGAAAGCAGTTATGATCCCGTGGGTGCCCCTGCTTTGAGCTGGAGGTTGACCCAGAGGCCCCCTGAGGTCCCAGATGACCCGGTGGCTCTATTTAGTTTCTGCCCACAGAGCAGTTGTAGTGGAAGTTTGTGAGCCAGCTTATTTAGGACTGCATGCGGTCTGGCAGGGCAGGTTTACTCATCATACTTGGAGGATTATAGCAGGCACTCAAGCCAGTCTTAAGCAGCTCTCAAATGGTGGGACTTGTTTAGTTATGCAGTTAGAGTTGGAAGAACTGCTCTTCATCCTGAGATCCTGATCTGCATCAGGGTTTGCCATGTAGTAAGGCCTGAAGGGCTTTCAGAGGTTTCAGTACTCTGAGATGCAGTTTGGGATCTAACGGTTTTGAGGATGTTGAAGGAAATCACCCGGACAATGCCATATATATCGTAATCACACCTCTTAAATGGCTATTACTAAATCCAGGACTATGGGGGGCGGGAGGGGGAAGTGCAGTGTTCTGAAGGAAGCTCAAATCTTATTCTTTTACCTTCTGAATCAGTTAGAGAAAAGTTCTTCAAAACTCAAAATGGTTTTAGCATCAGCCCATTTCAAAACTTGCAGCAGTCTTTACTGTTCCTTGGGAGGGAATTACTCGCACATGTGTTCTCTGGTTCCTTGAGTGAGCCTGCAGCTCTCGGGAAGTCATGGGGCTGACTTAGTGTCTGTAATCCGGGAGGAGGAGGAGGTAGCGGCGGCGGCAATTTGTCAACACATGTGCATTGGGAAGATATTTCCCTTGGCATTTGTGAGTCTTGTTAATTATGGAGGTGTGCTAGTTAGTTACAGCATCTGAAGTGGGACAAGCTGGCTTCTCAGCTTTGTAAGTTTCCTGAAAAGCAGGGAAGATAGGATTATTGAAAATTACTGACTTGTGTTTTTTCGCTGTTGATAGTGGAAAACGGCAATAACAAACTTCAAGCCTTTTCCCATTTCACTTAAAATTGGAAACCTAGCGCTTTGGTTTTTTAGGTACTGTGTAGATATCATCCTTATCCTGAGTGCTTGTGTCTACTAGATGAAACCAGTATGAGACCTGGAAGGGGAAAATATGTAATGAACATTAGAAGTGACTTGCTGAAGATTGAGCAGCAGAATAAAAGTAGTACTCCTCTGCCAGATCCAGTTCCCGATCTATTTGCTGTGTTATGTTACTGTCTGTGTAGAACAGTCCTGTGATAAACTCCTAAGGATGCTGTGAACTGAAAACTATAAAACCAGGTTTTCTGCATCCTTATAGGAAAGATTTTTCTGCCTTTCCCTTACTGCTGTCCAGGACAGGGTGTGGAATGTGCCTCATTTTGTTTAGATTGACTACATGTGAGAAACCTTGACCATATGCAGGAAGGTTTTGCATGGGTCTGGGTTCTTTGCTTCTTGACCGGAAGACTTCAGAGCAATTAGTGCAGTATCATACATCAGTGTGCATGATGACGTAAGATTGGACATACAGTATGATTTCTACCAACCAAAGGTCTAGGACAGTATCAGAATGTGGTCTGTGAAACAATGGAGCATGATCTGTGGTTGTTCCACCAAACCATTGCCAAAATGAAAGTTTATGGGCTCATTCTGTGAGAACCTATGAAAAATGTGGAAGGAGGAGCATTGGTGGTTAGTTTTTAAAAGTTAGATGTGTATGTAATTTGTGTTAAGTAAAGAGGGTGTCTGTCTGTAGTCTGTGTTTTAAAAGTATGTGGGTATGGAGAGAGGCAGAAGGGAATGGGAAGAGCAGGAGGTGATGACTTTGCAGGAGGATTTAAGTGGTTGTGTAGAGCGATGCGTCTGCAGATTCTGTGAGGATTTATGTTTGGTGAGTGCTGAAGAGTAGAGAGGTAAGGCTACAGGTATAGGAGGGAGACTGGTCCCAGTAACGCTCAGGCAGGGGCCCTATGTGGCAAAATGTGTGTTCAGTCTGGCAGCAGTAAGGCCACAAACTACTTGGAAAGTTCTGTCACAGAGGCTTGTCAGTCATAGCTGCAGTTTGGTTGATCTGATGGAGTACTGCTGTACTGTATTGTTTTAGGGAAGCTGTGAATAGAGAATGATTTTTCCTAATGAATAGCTTTGAGACGGCTAGAAAATATTTTCCAGTTCTGCAGTGCTGAAAACTGTGTACATTTTATTTCTTTTTTTCCCCCACCTTGTGGGGGCTGGGGAGAAGATGCTTGTGGAGATTTTTATCTAGTTCTCTTAGAACCTGCACAAATAACTTAACCTGATAACATCCAATACTTTCAAGAACAAAGTACAAATCTACTTCCCAGTCAAGCGTAGCAGGGCTGTGAGCTAGTGTGTGGGCGTCCTAGCCGCAAAGCCGAGGCTGTTAGTGGGTGTTGGAAGGTGGTGTGAGGGTTTTTGATCAGGCATGCTAACTAAAGTAGACTTTCATAAAGAAACTTGTGACAAATTTTGTTTTAAAAAAATCTGTCGTTTACCAATAAAATAAGTTTTATTAAAAAAAAAGATGAAATGCTCTGTCCACATCCTGTGTTACATATTCACATATGCAGTTCTGGCCAGGTCCAGGGAGTGAAAGAACAGAGAAATCTGCTAGCCTGACTTTTTTTCTGTGCATCTGTAGATGTCTGTACATCTAAGATAACAAGAGTCTGAGTACAGTGGTTGAAATTGTATGTATTTTAATTACGTTATTAGCTTAATCTTTCATGATTCTTTGGGGGATTTTTTTTAAATGCAAGATGTAATTATTTGGGTTTTGAAATGTTAGTGGCTTGTGAAACAGATGAAATATTTTATTTATATTCTTCTAGAAATATTTAATAGTTTATTTTGGACTCCCAGCTTGTCAGCTTGTATTAATCTAATCTGACCATCTGTATGAAACAGGCAAAATAATTTTGCCTGGGAATATTCACAAAATTCCTGGAAATGCTGTTGGTACTATGGTACCTTTCTTTTTAAGAAACGTTCTTATTATAAAAACCTAGCATTGAAGGCTCTACCCTGCCAGGTACTTCAATAATTTGGTCATATTTACGTAATCAGAGTGTAAGGGTGTGTTTGTTTTCCCTGAATAGATGGAGTTTTTGGCAGAAGGGAATCCTGCTTTTCTGTCTGTAGTATTTGTATACTGATTCTGAACTACTGACTTGAATTATCTCCTGTGAGGACTTAATTACCTCTTCACCTTCATCCCCTCCAGTCCGTATCTGTGAGCACTGGATGTTGTCCTCCGATTTTCAACACCTGCATTTGTAAGTTCTGTTCTTAAGGGTGACACATAAGGACTTGGAGCTGAGGACCACACTCCTTTAATGCTTCTTCACATAGAATGAAATGGCATCTAATTTAATGAGTCCTTGTTTTGTGTTTCTTTCATGTTACACAATTGTTGGGCACATTCATAACTGATCCTGCCTTGCTTTGCTTACAAAAAAGAGAGAGAATAATAAAAAGAGAGAAAACATTATTCATTCCAGTGTGATAGAGGAGAGAGGTTGTCCTGATACTGTTATTTCTAAGGTTAGAAAATAGGGTGATAACTCAAGTGAGCAGGGTAGGCATCTTTGTGCCACGCTTAAATAAATTCCAGTGCTGGATTTTGAACAAGGGAGCCATTTCCCCGAGCAGTGGAGATGTAAAACCTACATAAAGCAACTCTTTAGGAAAACACTGAATTTGAAATAAATCTTTTTCCTTTGCTGTTTCTTTTTTTTTTGGTAATATTGTGTTCCCCACTGTCCCTAGAATTTCAGAGCAGCCAAGAGAAATAAAAACCTTTATAAAGTGGTTTGCAGTAAAACAGCCTGCTTGCTAGTCTTTCTGTAACTTAAGCTTTTGTGTGATTCCCCATGGGTCACCCCTCATTTTTTTAGCGCAAAGAAAGAGTGCTATCTGCCCATAAATATGTGGGGGAACAAGGTGGAAGCAGTAACAGCTGAAACCTGGTTCTGTGGTTTTATGAAACCTGCTTTATGAGGTCTAGGCCTGCCTTGGACCTCATAAAGTACCTAATTCAGGAACCGTTTTTTGCCAGCTTTGATGTTGCAGAGAACAGGACTGTGCATCTGTGACAAAGGTGGAGAAGTTCCTAAGTAGTTTCCAGGTGACATTCCTTTTGGGATCTTGGCATTTATGTTGTCATGTTTATATCCATAGGAAACATTTGTTTAAGTCCTGTGTCTACTGATTGACTGTGTGTGCAGCATTCCTAGTGTCTTATAAATCACAGTTTGGTTTAGTTTGAGCCTTTTTGAAATCTAGAGTTAAATAAGCCATGTAATTTTCTGGCATTAGATTCTGAAAAATACTAGGAAAGGCAGTTTCTGTGCATTGCAGTACAGTTGGGGTGTATGTTCAAATATAACTAATCTTACAGTATTTCTGTTAAAACAGCTTTAGGAGTCAAGGATAATCATCTGTAAACCTGTGTGTTTAGGAAGTGGGATTTCACAGATACTAATGTAAGCAATCTAAGAAACAAAGGCAATGTTTTTGACAATAAATTTATAACTTGTGGTAGAGATAAAATTACTAAAAGTGTACTTAAAAATTGCATATTCACAGAATTTTGAATGAGTGAATTTCATTTCTGCTTTTCTGTTTGTGCTCAGGAAAAGCTCCACAAGTTATTTACTGTATATATATAGTTGCTGGAGTGAAGTACTGCTTTCGGTATGTCTTGCTTAGTCCTTGCGGAGAGGTTCACTTCACGAGGTATGAAAAACCCATTGAGTCTTGTGCAAGGGTTGGCTTGAGGCAATGCTTCCTGGATCTGGGACTTCTATAAATTGTGTTCCTGTTGCTTCTCTGCTGTGTGGCTTGTGGGGGGGGATCTCCTTATTATATTGAAAGTGAATGTTAACAAAGCACAGTCTGAAGCTTGCATGTGAGCTTGGGAGCAGTAATCTTTCCCTGAAAAGGTCGTGGTCCCCTCTGAGGGAATTGTGACTTCTGTTGCTGGCTGGAGGAGGGGGTTTGCTCCTGTTCAGGAGATGCAGTCACGCCTGTGGAAAGTTGCAGGGTGTGTGTGGTGGTGGTGGTAGAGAAAAGCAGGTGCTCCTCTGGGAGCTTCTTCATCAAACTTTTTTTTGTAGTAAATCTCTGTAGATGACTGGACACAGTGGTGGTATTTAAAAAACCAACAAACCCAAACACACCAAACCCCAAGCAATTAGAACCTGAAAATGTATTTGTCCCTCAAAAGAGAAAGGGTATTGAAAATGAAAGGCTGAGCTGCTGACAGATTAATTGGTGTTATATCCCACTCTATCAGTTTGATAGCTTTGATCAAGCTGTGGATGTCTTTATTTCTTTGAAATATATTGTAAAATTCCTCTGGAAATTATTGTTCATCTGGCTGATGTTTTTCTTGTGAGGAACTTCTCTAGAAACTTGGAATAAATACTTTACTTTTTCTTCTGAAGCCTGTATCAGCATTTTGTTTTCTCAGATTTGCATTGTTGCTTGAGTGTATTCATTTGCTGCTTGTTCTTTAAAGAGGTTCCGGCTTAAGGTTATCCCTAACAAAAGCCCATCAAGTAAAGAAGAAATCTTACAGAAAGAAGGCAAAGACAATATAAATACATGGGCTTACCAGATTTTGGAGCTGGCCACCTGGTAATTTAAAAAAAATGAGTATGGGATAATGGGTAATAATTTTTACTGTCAGGCTACGTGAACTCTTAATTCATCTAAAAGTAAATGTGGACATTTGTATGCATGTATAGCTTCTGCTAGAGCGAAAAACAGAAGCACCTTTACTGCTAAAAAATCTCTGGTGTCGTTACATTAGTTTTTTGTTCTGATTTGATGAATGCGTGACTAGAATACAGCACACAACCAGATTGAATATATGGCAGCAGAACATCTACTTCTGTTTTGATTTCGAAGAAACAAACCAACCTGTTCACTCCTTAGCATTTCAGATTTCCCAGAAATTAGAAAACTGATTTGAGGCTGTGTTTTGTGTTAGAAAATGGCATATCAAACCATTCTGGTCCTTCCCTTGCATTGAAATGGAAAGCAGAGTCTGCCTCCCAGTGGAGGTACTTGGGAGGATTGTCTTAAACAATTGGAAAATGATTGTAGGAGTTTGGAGAGTCATAAACTAGCAGCGCTAACTGGGCTGTTACTCTATTTTTCCAGTAGCCAAAGGCTGGGGGTAATGATGGATGGAGCCTCTGGTTTATTTTTATGCAGTCGTCTTTCATACTGTGTGCGCCATGGTATTGGTGTTCTCGTTTAAGTGCTCTTCCATGTTTATTTTGTGTCTGTGGTTTAAAAGTCTAGCAGTATACTTGGGAAACTGGTGTTTTTGTCTCTGACAGTGAATTTGCAGATACCAAGGTTTCTCAGAGGTCTTCTCCAGTAGTAAGGTACTTTATCCATTAATTTCTCTTTTTGACACAAATGTGAAAACATTTAGTTTTGTTTGGCATTAAATACATCTCTTAGGTGCTCTAATAACTGCTTATGAGAAGGAATGGAAGCCATGTATTGACAATATCTGATAAATCAAAGTGCCTGAAATGAGTAAGGCACTTGTTAGCCATGAAGCAGTATTGTGTAGAAGAAAAGGAAGATAGAAGATGTAGCAGCACTAGACTATGTTCCTGGCATAGCCATTACTTTGTTGAGTGACTTTGAATAAGTGTTTTTATCACACAGTTTTCTTCTCTGTATTAGTAGTATCAGTGATGTTAACTTCTTGGGAAGTGCATTCAAGTTTTCTGACAGTAATTTTTACTTTAAGAGCTGTGTTTTATTACTCTTATTAATAGAAGATGTATTCATCAATCCATTGAAAATCTGTCTTGTATAAGTTAGTTTTTTAATTTATTTAAGGAAAATAAATTTAAAAATTTTTTAATAGGAAAATTTCTGAGATGCAGAATTGCAATGGGGTTTGCATTTTCAGCTGATTTTGTTATCTTGGAAGGGTATTTGTGTCATAGGTAACAATAGCTTTAGGAGTGCCTGTTAAGTGTTGCTCCTGAATTAGTGCTGAACCCATTTTGATTTAGTTTTACTTTCCTTTACCTGTAAGAAAGGTTTAAACTTCAGTTTGTAGTCCGTGCAGTCAGACTGTGCATTGGAAGTCCCATAGTTTTTTGGGAAAAATAAAGCTGGCTGGCTGCTTTGTGATTGTCACTTTAGCTTTCAGGTCCTCATATGTATTACTGTCCTTCTTTCGTTGAAAGCAGAGAATAGATTTACAAACCTGAGCCTCTCACTCTCCTGCAACGTGCAGTGATATTTCATACAAGTGAGGCATGGAAGTACCTAGAAGAGGTTGATGGCAAATGGACATTTTGAATACCCACTTGCCGTTACCTTTTTAGCAATAACTGGATATACCAAGGATCCATTTAAGAGAAGGTGCAGGTCTTTGCCCTCAGGAAATGTCAGCTGCTTCTGTCTAATTTATTTCTGTGCTACCATGTTTGTCTCCCTGTTGTCTGCCACCACTAGGTGTGATTCCTCGCCTCTTGCTATAAATGGGCCTACTAAGAGGAAAAGAAAATGTTTTGCAAACTTTTCTAGATAATAAAACTATTTCCCTTGTCTCAAGGTTTAGTTAATATAGTAGAAAGTTTCTCTTTAGGGTAAATGACTTCTTTGGTTCATGTAATTCCTACCCTTACAGTATGTTGATGTCTAACAAGTACATAATAATGTTTTTGTCCTAATAACATGCTTTCTGGCTGCCTCCTAAGGAAATAGGAGTATCATTTTACAAATGTAGCATTGAGATATGAAGGATATAAATTAAACCCCTTTGTATTTATAGGAATGCGTAATAGCCTACATCCAAAGTTTAAAGATATTTAGGCTGTAGCACTTGAAACCACCAACGGTGAGCTCCAAAAAAAGTAATGAGATCATTAGTAGTGAGAGCAGAAGGTTAATCCTCCAGACCACAGCTCTTCTCTGATCTCACAGTGTACCGGTGAGGACCAAGTCACAAGGCGTTTTGCCTGTGGGTCTACGCTGATCTTCCTTCTCCTACAGCCGAGTGGAGGTTTGACTTGGAGCATGACCGCCAGGCTCCTTCCCTCTCCTCCTCCAGCTGTGTGTTCCCCCTTCGGGGTGGCATTAACGTCTGTCTATCCATGGTTACCCAGTTTGAGATGGCAGAAGAATAACTTCTTTTGTAGTGCTAATTTTCTGTTGATTTAGCTGCCTGCAATGACTCACCCTAGGCTCAAGTAAGTTCCAAAGTTGATACAAAGGGAAATCCACCCTTCTGCCCTGAGAAGGAGAGGGTTTAAACTGGATCAGCAAGCTAATCTGATTCATTTCTAGCCACACAGGCACTTGTGTGTTGGTACAATGGAGGGAAAGAGCTGGATTACATTTTGGAGATGAACAGTCTGTTTTTATTAGCAGCCCAGCGTTAAATCTGCTTGAGCCAAACTGAAACCATACCCTTAGGCTGTGGACTTCATGAGCAGCCTTGCCTGCCCCAGCGGCCTGTTGAATGCTGACCTTGGGAACCGGTGTGCTCCAGGTGTGAGCTGTCTTTCTTGGTGGTTGTGTGTGCCCTCATGCACTTTTCAGAAACACTTGCTCACAGAAGCTCCCGAGTTGCCATCGGGGCTGGAGTTCAGTTGTGGGTTTGTTTATGCCAGAGCCTTGTGGGGGGCGAGTGGTGGGTGCGGGAGTGTGGCAGTGGCCCCAGCAGCCCCCCGGCGTGGGTTGGTGACCCCCCCCCGGCAGAGTGGCTAGTGTTCGAGGAGCCTGAGTGTTCACCCAGGGTTGTGTGAGAGCTGGGTCACAGCTGGGGGCTGCAGAGTGGTCTGAACAAGGTAGCTCAAAATTACCCTAGGTGTGCTTGCGGAGAGTAGTTATTCGCCTCATGTCCTGAAAATCTGCATCCTTTTGAGAGAAAAGCCCTAATCAGTAGTAATTTTGGTCTCCCACTATACCTCTTTCTGTGCAAGCGAATAGCAGTTTGCAACATGGGTAGCAGTGAGGGGGGGAAGGTCCAGAGAGAGACAGATTATCTCTTATTTAGCCCTTGGAGTGAGAAATCAAAGACTGGAGATGATGTAGGAATTAATTTCTTTCTGGGTCTGTCTGCTTGAGAAAGTTTCAGGAAAACCTCTGGTGGAGTGTAGGTCAGGCTGTTACAGCTACGCAATCCTGTTCTTCTAGATCTTTCTTTAGCAGAGGCTGTTTAATAAACTGTAACAAGCCCTGCATGGTCAGGTGGAGCTGCTGGGGAAGGTCGGGCTGCTAGGTTTGTTTCCAGTGGCTGGTGGTAACCACAGTGTTGGTGCACCAAACATTTATTTATTTATTTTTCCCCTCCCTGTTGCAAGCAAATGTCCTTTCGGGCAGAGCTGCGGATCTGTTCCCAGCTTGACTCAGCAGAGACAGTCCATTTTGGAGCAGGACTGCTTGGTGAAGGGTTTTGTGGATGTCTGAGAGGTGCATGGAAGGGCTCCCTTGCTCTAGAAGTGATGCTGAGACCCAGGCAGCAGCCTGGCAGAGGGTGGCATGAAGGGGTAGGGAGGCTGGAAGATAATCAGGCAGGGGACAAGGACAGTGTTTGTGCTGGTGTGGAAACTGCTGGGCCTGGGAGAGACGGGACCACCAGCATGGGCCGGAGGGAGCAGGGCCCTGGCGAGCAGCACTGGGGAAGCGGGAGGTGGTGGGGAAGGGAGGCTTGCTGGGGCGAGCAGCGGGGGCTGAGTCGGGGAGCTGAGGTGGGTCCTTGTGCCCACTTTGCTGTCACTTCGAATTTGGGAAAACGTTCTGAGCACTTCTCTAGGGACCCAAGACATCCGTTTCCACCGTTCTCTAGGGCTGGTTGGGATTTCTGTCCTTTCCGGTTCAAATGTGTGAAAACACTTGTGCTATAGCTGTGAGGAACATCTGTTTTCGAATACAACTGTCTCTTAAATCCATATTGCAAAACGGATCTTCCGCTTAGATGGGTATATGTTAAGGATTCTTTCATCAGCACCGTTTGTTACCTCAGGCTCTACCTCGCCGCATAGTTGAGGGAGCTTCCTTGTGAAGCATAGGCTGTTGCTTCTGTGTACGTTTGGTTTTCTTTTCTATTTTTTACATAGATGAGTACATGAGTATTTATAAATGAATAATAGTAATTTGGGTTTTTTAGATTTTTTTTGTGTGTGTGTGTGAAATAAAAGCTTGCTGGCTGAATGCTGGCAAATAAATGTTTTCACTGGCAGCTTCAATAGCAAATTGCAGATGTAGTAAAAAACCTACTTCCAAGGGCTGTTCGTGTTGCTTTTTAAGTCCAGATGTAAACTAGTAGAGGCTGATTTCTGATACAGTTAAAATTCTATATTATTGGCTTTATTACATTGTCTTGAGTACTAGGATTGTTAGTTTTTTTTAATGAAGATACCAGGCAATACATGAAAATACTAAGTTATTTTGTCTGGGAGAGCCTAACCCTGTAAATAACCTTTTTATCCTTTCTGTCAACAAATCAGTTTCTTTTTGCAGGATTTGCTGATAAGTCTAGTATGTGTTCCTGCAACTATAAGTTGTTGACAGAAATGGTTTTTTTTGCAAGGGTATCTTGGAATCTCTGGGTCTGAGTTTGGTTTTATTAAATTAGTGTGTGTGAAATCATGGAAGTCAAGAAATAGGGCGGTGAGCACCCTGGGTACTTAACTCAAGCAGCAAATAGTCCACTGAAACCATTTTCTGGAAAAGATTATCAGCAGGAGAACTGCATAGCTGTTTAAATAACAACCTTTACGGACAGCTAATAGGTACAAGTTGGTTACATTTGCTGCATATTTTAAATGTGAATTGTTGGTGCAGGTTTTTAAGTATGACTTTTTTTCTGCAAGGAGCAATAAATAAAACCTTGATGTATCATAGAGCAAAGTCAATAAATGTAACGGTTACTGTTTCATGTAGTCTTTTAGTAAAGTGTTCAGGAATATTTATTACTCTGTGGAAATGTATTCTCTGCATAGGCAGATATACAAAGATAGGTACGTGTTTTTCACCCCAAATGGCAGAACTGAAAGGCACTGGGGAGTTAGTGTCAGGAAGGCAAGTAGCATGAGCTGCTGAATTTGACTAATGCTCTTCCAGCCCCCTTTGTTATACTGGACTTGAGTATGAGCCGTGACTTAACTTTGTTGTGTGTTACAGTTGGCTTTATTTAACTTAGATGGGCCTAGGCTCTCTGAGGTGATACAGTGCAGTGTTAGATGAGCAACAGGTTTTATTTATTATAAAAGACAAATGAAAGAAGGAGGGTGTGTTTTATAATTGACATATTTAATGGGGATTTTCCATTTTTAGATTTCATGCAGTTGCCTGTGACAGCTCCTGTTGAGTAAACTGAGACGGGAACATCTTGTATCGGCTGTTGTACCTGTACCTGCTGCGATGAGAAGTTGCATAAGGTTTCTTCTTCTTGTTGTTAATTCATGCTTTTATTGTAGTGTAATTATTATAAGCGGGTCAATTAGTAAACACATTCCTTCAAGGATTTTTTTCCCCTCATTTTACAAAAGTTTTGTTCTAAAACTAAAGGGTATAACAGTATTAGTGTATCAGGCCAAATCACTGATTATGTATTAAGCAGGATCAGTCCTGAAAACTGCCGGTTTATTTCTCCAGACTCATGAATGAGTGTGCTGGTTGCTTCTTCTCTTTGCTGTTCAAAGAAGTGTGTAACTTTTTACTTGTGGTCTTACTCTTTCTTGTTTGGTGACTACTTCATGAAACAGAATTACTTGTAAACTGAACAGCTATTAACATCTGTGCAGAAAGGTTCACTTGCACAGTTTTTCTGTAAGTTATATTCTTGCATAAATTAGCAGCTCTCTCCTCCAGGGTTTAACCTGCCAACCTTTCCTGCATCACTAGTCAGGGCTTGAACGCTGATTCCTCAAAAGCCCTAGCAGGATTATGTGAAAGCAGAATGGATGTGTGTTCTATAAGAACCTGAGTGTTTACAGCTAATCTGTAGACCGAAACACTAAATTAAAATACTTTCATGTGTCATGTGTTTTTATTTGTCAGTGATTAAGCAGGGGTTAACTAACAACAAAATTCCAGTATTGTAAAGGCAGTGGACTTTTCTCGCTGTGTCACAGTCTGTCTAATACTTAAGAAAATTGCTTAGGATCCTGTTGTCCTCTGCTTTCCATTCCCTGGTCCAAAATGTTGGGTTTACTTACCCTTTTTTTTTATGATAACAAGCAGTCATATGCTTCCAAAATTGACAAGGTGCCCACAAATTGTATTTCAATGAAATTTCAAAGCCCCAGTATAGTATTTCACTAAGTCTTTCAGAGGGTTTTTTTGGTCTGGTACTCTGGTACTTTTTTTAAAAGCAGACTATTAAAGAGCAAACAGTGCATCCCTTTCAAATTTGATGTGACCTTGAAAATCTCTGTAAAACTTTTCAGATTAGTTCTGCAAATTCATTATTATGTATTTTCATTTTGAGTTTTTTAAATAAAGTTTCAAAATAGCAATTGTTACAGAGAAAAATGCAGGTGCAAATATTGTATCTTAATGGAAACATTTTTATCTTTTTTTTTTTTTACAGTGTCGCTAAAACCTGGACTTTCTTGGGAGGCTAAATGACCTTTTACTTAAAGCAAGAAAATGTACTGTCATGTTCAGCTGCATTGGTTTGGCTTGCAGTAAAAGATAAATTGTCCTACTGCTAGCACTCCATTCTGAAGTTAGGGTTAAGTTTTGCTTCTACATTGTCATCAAAATTATTTTTTATTGAATGCTTAGTGATCCATTTAGCTGACTTTGATGTTCTTCTGCTGGGAGTGTTAATGATAATTCTGCTGGGTGATGGCATTTTAAACTGCATCTCCCTTGCTTGCCTGGAATTTTTCTCTTTAGCAACGTAGCAAACAAAAGAAATTGAATTAAAATGTGTCTTGTGTTCTTCAGTTGTACAAGGAAAGAGGTAGAGCCTTTACATTGCCACCAAGGAACTTTCTTTGTGTCCTGGCTCAGCCCTCTTTAAAACCATCACCCTACAAAGACATTGGAACTTAATCTTCTAATAAGGATGCTGGAATATGAATTTCTTGCTCGTATAAAAAGGGATTGCACTTTTCACATCCCAATTACAGTTGTGATTACAATTAGTTACAAGCATAGGTGCTTTGTAAATATCACAGTGTGAATTGCCAAATTGTTAGACATTAGCACAGGACTACTCTGTCTTGCTAAAGTTTGCTACCTGCTAATTATGAGATTTTAAAGAAAGAAAAGTTGAGTCTTACTTGGCCCTTAAGGCAAGAAACCACATTTACAAAAAATACTTTTTTTTATCCTTAAAAAAACACATTTGAAGAGAAAAAATATTTTTGTAAGTTAATTTTTAAAAGAAACTTTGAAATAGATGACTTGTAATAGCCTCACTTTGCTGAAGGAGAAACTGAAATAATTAGCAGTTTACTCAGGGTAACAGATGTACATCTGAGTTCTAGAGCTGGATGCTTACTTTTCTAAACCAGAGTGACATTCCAAAATACTACCCCTTAGTCTGTTCTTTTGGAGTGTTCTTAGACCCTTGCTTGTGATGCAGCCTTTATGAAATGGTGGGCATAGCACCATTTATAATTTGCAAATATTTCCAGGTTTAGGGGTTATGTGCAAGGCTTCAGGTAAGCCAGAAGAGGGAGCTTGGTGTGAGACCTTGGCGTGGTTATTTTGGAGATAGAGAGAAAGGTTCCTTTCTCCTTCTGAGGTGGGAATAAAGCTGTTGGGGTAACCACAGAATCAAATGGGAAGTTGCTATTCTAGAAGGGCTCAGTGCATCGCTAACCAAGGAAAGTTATGAAACCCAGAGAGAATATTTTTTGGACAGGCTCAGCTGTTTGTCAGACAGGGAATTTCTTTGGAAAACAATTTTTCCGAAAGGTATTAGATCAGTTGCCTTAATTTCTGCTTGTAGCAGTGTTTCGTTAAATTCTGTTCGTACTTTGTAGGCACAGAGAAGTTCGCCGGCTTTTTCAGGAGGAAAAAAATGTGCCCTCCCTGAACTGGGCCAGACAATATTAAAGTAGCTTGTATAACTTCTTGAAAATGAGTATACTTGTTGCATGAACACTGGATTTAGCTTTAAAACATCATGTTCTATGCTGCTATCAACAAGAGTATAATTTTTCTGGAGTACAGTAGCATATTGGCTGGCACGCGTTTATTTCCATTAAGTATCCTTCAGTGACAGCCTAAGAACATAAGTCTCCTCAAATGATTAACGAATTTGCCCTTTAGCCTATTTAAGGTTTTTTTTTTTTCATCGCTTTGTCTTTGGTCTGAGAATTAAAATATATACACTTCCATTGTTATTTTTTTTAGGTTTTAAATCCCTTTTCCCCCCTCTGCTGCTTGATCCAGTAAGTTCTACCACTGAAGAGCTCCTGTGCTGTATTTGAATGTGTTTCTCTGGGTGCTTTGCAGAATAGACCTTGAAGTTGCTTGGTTCCTTCAAACTGCCTATAATGATGCAGTGTTAACAATGAGGTTACGGCAGCTTGTTAGGGAAAAAGTTGATGGTGAAATCTTTTTGCTTTGAGTTTTAAGAAATTGTATGGTTAGAGAAAGGTAGAATTAATTTCATCAATCCTGCAAGTGGATGATATCGAATGGATCTGTTCCTAAAAGGACCTGCAAAGCCAAGATTTGTGAAGCAAGGTTTCTTTCAGTTACTACTGAAGGGTCTTACATGGTTTAAATACTACTTTTTCAACTAAAATATCTTTGCATTAGGATTTTCAAAGAGTCAATGTAAGACATCAGCAAAGAATAATACAGTATTGTCACTGTATCTTGTGAAGGAAAACTCAATTTAGAAAGAATTATCAAAGTTGTGCATCTTATGGACACATCATTATTAGTTGCTTTATGTTATTGCTCTTAATACAGCGGTATCGATACATCTGAAAAGTTAACTGGGTGAAGCGTATTTACAGTTTTGCTTTTATGCACAAAACACTGATTTTTGTAACTGGTAGCTCATTCACCATTGTGGAAATTAATCTTCAGCCATTATGACAAGTGCCCCTGTTTACCATAATGATTTTAATTAACCTATTGGTTTTTTTTTAAATCTTCTAGACAGATGGCATGATTTCTTGACTGCACAGTAGAATACATTAGAAAGTTGCATCATTGTGTTCTTCAGATACGAGGAGTGACACTTTAAAAAAGTCAAAGTGAATATCCTGGCATCATTAGGAACCTTGGAAAAAATTGCATATCTCTTCATAGTGCTGTTGCTAGGATTTGTGGGGTGTTTCTATGGTATTTTCCAGTATTTGCCAAATATTAGTTAACTTATTGTCATGTTTATTTATATAACAAGTGTGCCCATTGCATACTGGTGCTGACACTGAAATCATAGGTCTGATGGGAAGTCCCTAGGAATAAAAGAACTGGCAAAGTTCTGTCGCATACAGGGCCTGCATGGAGGAAGACTACAGTTTTCTTGTCTTATATATGTGTCCTGCTCTGTATAATGTTTGGAAAGCATTTTAACATACTTAGTGGTGGGGGTTCCGATGTGCAGAGCGGTGGCATTACATGCGTTCTTAGGGTTTGTATGGAAGCTGATGATTTACAGTCAAAGGTCATAAAGATCACTAATGAAGGTACACATACAGGTATTCTGATATGGTTGAAGAGAATCTTTTAAAGTCTATAATCACATAACATTTTCAGATAAACACATGCCGTTCACATGCCATTTATTTAAAAAACCCAGGTCCCAAATCCCTTAGGTTCTGTGTTTGTGTTGTGTAGTATCCAAAGAAACAAAAATATTAGTAAGTACTGAGGTCTGTTAAATGGGAATGGAGGAGTTTTTCCTCATCTATCGGCATCTTGTTTCGTTTGTGTTAAAAGACTTCTAGCCTAATTTCTGTATAAAAAGACCTACTGGGATATGGATTGTAATAATCTGTTTGAAAATACCCCCGCTGCCAGCAGCTGTAGAGTTTACCACTAACCTTTTCTTCTCTCTTTTCAGATCTTATTGGATCCCTGTCTAACTGATCCATGTTTCCGAACCCTTCCTTGTAACCTTCGCAAGCAGCCAAAATGAAGTTGAAGCATAACATCAACCCCGTTCTTCTACAACTTATAAACTTTATGATCTTGGTGTACACCTTTGTAACATACATTCCATGGTACATATTTTCAGGATCAAGGCAGGCTATAGCAAAAGCCAAGCAGGTTAAAGCTAAACCTGTGAATAACAAGCCTGGGGGTGCGTACAGATCTGTTAACAGTCTACATTGCTTAGCTTCAGTTTTATATCCTGGGTGTGATACGCTCGACAAAGTTTTTAAATATGCTAAAACTAAGTTTAAGGACAAAAAACTCTTGGGAACACGTGAAATCCTAAAAGAGGAAGATGAAATCCAGCCATCAGGAAAAGTTTTTAAAAAGGTAAGTCTTTTTGCAGTCTGCCTTCAAGAATCTTTTAAAAGTGCGTTTACTTTATTTTGCAACACTTCTAGTCTAGTAAAGCAAAGAGGGGGGAAAATAAGTTTATCTACTTAGATTAAGTAGTCATGAGAAGAGTTATATTATCTAATTCCCAATCTTTCATTACTTAGCATTTAAAACAAATCTAAACCTTCTTTTTGCATTCTTGAGTAGATAGCCTTTTTTATGGTTTCAGCCAAAGAAAAATGCACGTTTTAGGTATTTGTTTTTAATATTCAGCTGATGATGTAACTGGCTTTCAAGTTTTCCTTTTAGGTGAATTAAAAAAGAAGTCTATCTTTGTGTTATTTTGAACTATAATCAGATAAATACAGAAAAATTACTAGGTGCCTGTACTCAGATGTGCCTTTCCAGTAAACTTAATCATAACTTAACGATTTACTGTTCTGCCCTGTGAATTCAGGGCTTAATGAAATTTTTGTTTGGAAAAGGATTGTGCAGGCTTTAATTGGAAGAGTCTTTTTTTTTTTTTTTTTTTTTTTCTTTCCCCTCTTTCAATTTCCTTTAAGGTGAACTACTAACCTGCTAGTCTGTGATGGTGTGTGCGCGAGATGTAATTTCACTATAAAACTCCATTGTTTCAAGGGACTGACCATACAGTCTTTTAAGTTCAGGCCTGTATTGCCAGTTGTAGCTTTGTATTTGTTCAGAGGCATTTAATAATGCAGCTTTACCTGAAGAAGCAAGTCAAGATACTATTGACAGTATATATGTATATGTATGGATGCGTGTTAAAGGTCTGCGCTTCCATCTTAGAAGTTGTTAGACATGCTATAAAGACAGTTAAGATTAGTCTTCCTGCAGAAGAAAAATTTTATCTGTTCATATTATAAAGGATTCCTTAAATACTACAAGTTTTAATTCTGATGTAGGAATATGGTGTTAAAGTAGAATTTCGTTAATATCACAATACATGGCAAAGTTTAGGTCTGTTAAAATCTTTTACAGAACCTCTAATTGTTGCAAAACTCCCTCCCAGCTATGAAGTTATTTTTCAGTATGGAGGAAGTGCTGGGAGGAGTGGTGACATACAGTCTCTCCTGATGCACATTTTGCTGCCTCATTGCCCTATAAAGAAACAGAAAGTTCATGTCATACAAAGTGGGCTTCTGAGCATAAATCAGAATTTTGGTACTGTGATCAGTGCTTTGTTTTTTAAACATAGTTAGTAATGTAGGGCTTAAGCAACTTAGGAGGTTTAGCCTTTTCCATTATGCAAGCAAAGTGTTCTGAATATTGGAAAGCTGAAGAATGTTGGTGTTGACCTACTTAAATTACTTGTTTCTAAGTATTTAGACTTAGAAATTGCCAAAGTTGGGTAATTTTGTCTAAGCTTGACACAACAGTTCATTATGGTAGATTGCCATACTTGTCCTGGTGGTATTTTGTTCCAAGCTGTGGCATTATCACATAAGTCTGCTTTTAATTTTTTTTTTCCATTAAGGAATACAGTGTTTCTTAATACCTCGTAGCATGTTTTAGCAAGTGAGGAAAATCAGAAAGTTTCACAAGACACCTTGTTGATTATAAATGTTCTTTTTCTTTGATTTTTGTCTTTCATACCATGCATCTTTTTATTGCCTGCTTCCATTTAGTAAAGGCAACTTGTTGAGGCTTATTTGATGCAACTTTTCAAAGAGATACCTGACAATTTTAAATCTGAGATATAATGCATATAATTTCTGTACCTTACAGGAGTTGCAAAACTTGTTAGTTTTTTTTCCCTTTCAGAAATCAACACAGTAGTGGGAATGATTGGTGCATTTTTCTGAGGTCATCTGCAAGTGAGGGGCAGATCTGAATGTAGGTCATGGGACTGTGGCCTCAGTTGCACTACCTATTTAGATTTCTCTCAATGCAAATTGTAATGGGCTAGATTAGCATAATTGATTTATTAATGAGGCATAATGTATATCATTATTCATGATATATATTCATTAATGGGGTACATATATATCTCAAAAAAAGTAAAGTACTAAGCTTCTGATTCTTAGGAGAACTGTGTTCACGCTTCTAGCTAAAATTAATTAAAGCTAGATATCTAACATTAAGTTATTCTGAGAGCAATGGTATCCCAGGTAATCTGTAGTTTCTTGAATCTTTATGATATCATATTGTTCAAGAGATTTATTGGTTCCTGTGTAGTTGCCAGAGTAGCAGAAATTTATGGATGTTAACGAAATACAAATACGTGCTTTTGCTCACTTTGTTGCATCTTACAGTATTTTGTATGTAGTTACTTCTATTTTCTTCTGTAGTGTCCTTTAATACATAGATTGGAGAGCATACCTATTATTTAAGTTAGGGTAAGATACTGTTGAAAATACTTTAGAGATTGAGATGTAATTGGAAAAAATAATTAATTTAAGTAGAGCTTAAATTTTATGATGTCAAAAAGATTAACTTTATTCTGCTGGTTGATTATTTTATGTTGTCTTACTTATAGATTATATTGTCACGTGCTTGCTTTTATATATGTTGGTATATGGGTTTTGCTTTGGTTGTGTGTGTGTTCTGGTTTTGGTTTTGTTTGGGTTTTTTTTTAGGAGGGGGATGTATTTGTTTTCGGGGTTGGTTGATTGTTTTGTTTTGAAAAGAGCTTGTAACAAAGAACAGAATTAATGGAAACATAATAAATAAGACATAGTGGGGAAAAGTAAACACTATTTTGGTAGGGGGAAGTAATGTGTCTAAAGCCTGTGAGGCTTACCTGCAACAGTAAGCACATGGGCAAGCGCTTGCGAATTCAGAATGTTACTCATTATGGCTGTTACTGAAACTTAATGTGAAGTTGCAGGAAGGTTCTTGCCATGTCAAGTTATTGAGCAGTAAAAGAATAGCTTACAATGTTGACAAACCCAGGGTGTTATGTAAATAATGTTCTAAGGTGGGGGGTTTCAGAAGTGTTCACCTGCAGTCCATATTTTCATATGAAAAAAGCCAAAAATGGCCATTTCAACTTCCTTTTGTATTAATACACTTTCTACAGGGAGATATATTTAATTTGTGATCGCTGGCTCCCACATTGTAGTCAAGGTTCTTCAAGCCTTATAAGCCACTTTTAGGAAGACCTTGAAAGGTAACTGAGCTCAGGTACTTTAATGACTCCACATGAGCCTGCAGCTTTTTTGAGAACATTTTATGACACCTTCACACTAAACATTTGAATATGGTTGCCCTAAAATCCAGACTAAAGAAATGTTCGCCGTGCGGCAAGTATTTAGTTTGTATACTTTGCTGGATTTCCAATATGGATACAATACTGATATTTAGTAGTATTTTCCAATGCATTAAATAACCTGACTTATTTTTAGTAGCTCTAAGTACGTTTAACAGCTGGTGCACTAGAGGGCAGTATTTTTCTATTTAATGTAGTGCTTCGAAGTAAACGTTCAGAGGTGCTGCCTCTTCTGAGATTTAGCTTTGGGTTTATGTGTCTATTTAATCAGTTCTCAATAATCTTGACTTCTTGGGCCCTTTTCTTGCAAGCTCTTGGACAGTTACTTTCTGCACATGTGTAAGTAGTTATCTAGCAGAAATAAGTTCTGAAAGCTGTAAAATTAAATGCATGTGAAGGCTTAAAATATTATGGCACTTCACATCGGTCTTAACAGCTTTTAAAGTAGAAACTATCTGTATGTTGGAAAATATTAGTGACAGCTACTGAGGGGAGGGCCAAGAATAGAGATGGATTTGGAGATGTACTCAAACATAAGGAAGGATGAGAGAAACCATAACCTGCTCTGTGTCCCGCAAAAGAAGCGTATAGGAAAATGCAGAAGAAAGGGATATAGGGACAGAGGCAGTATATTAATATGTCATAGGGAGGGAATAGAGAGGAAACGCTCTCTATGGGAAGGAATAAAAGGGAACATGGGAATTTAAATACATGGAAGGCAGTAAGAAAAGTAAAACTCAGAATAGCTGCATTGGAAAAGGACTCATCTGTTTTCACACATCGGTGTTCTTCAGAAATATACCTATATTTCTTTCTATATAAAAATAACTATAATAGTGCTGTACTTCCTTTCTGTGGTTTTTCTGACCTTCTAGGAAAGGAAAGCACCAATAAGGCCTTCTTTCACTGTTTTATATCGAACTTGTTTAAGCAATGAGGATAAATTGTTTAAGGTAATAAAAAAGGAAAAAAAAAGCAGAATCACAAGTATTATTCAGAAAGATTGAGTTTTGACCCTTTAATGATTTGTTATTCCAACTTTAGTGAGTTATGTAGTGAATGGTGGAAGTTACCAAAACCTGTTCACTTATGCATTGGCAGATTTACCAGAAACAGTAACAAGAATCTGCTTGTATTTCTTGGCCTAATTATTTAGGAGCAGTATCCCTGGGGCCACACTGTAGGTAGAGTATAATGGTGGAAGGGGTGTCACCTGATTTACTGCTAGAAATTGTTTTCAACTGATGAACTTGTCAAGAATTTCCAAGTCTGCCAAAAATAGTTTAGGGGGAAAATATCCCAAATTGGAATTAAAATTCCAAATTACTGAAGTTTGGATGGACAGGAAGAGATGCAGTATTTTCTTTGGAAGCAGTAAAAGTTTTCCACACTAGAAATATCTTGGTGTGTCAAAACCGAAAGGAACTCCCAGGTCCTTCTCCTTGGGGGGCTGTGGCTGTGGGCGCCCTCTGCCCCGTGGCACTGCACGTGAGGGCAGGCAGCAGTTCTGCTGGGGTTCTCTCCCTGGTTGCAGTGGAGAAATTCAGTGTGATCTTCCTTCTCCAGTAAGGTTTTTGGCTCCGAAACAGCCGATTTGCCAATGGAGCTGAGTTTCTGTAAAGAGAACAGGAAAACCTGAGCAGATACTGGTGTGAGAAATGTTTATTTTCTGGTGAAATTGCTAAGTATTGCTATTGTTGGCAAGTATTGTTTTTTGGTTTTGTGAAGTGATTTTTTCCCTTAAAAACATTTCTGAAATTTCCAAGCACAGCTGCACATGTACCTGTCCTGAGCTAAACGTTTGTCCTGCTAAACAAGTAGTTTAATGAGCAATATGCAGCAAGGCTGTAGTAGGTACAACTCAGTTACCCAACAGTAAACTTCAGCAGTTTAAAAAGTGTTTTGATAAAAAAACCTATTATTTTTTTTAAAAAAATTATTCATTTTATTCAGGAAGTGGAAGTAGAAATACAGAATACTTAGAAATGTAGTTACATGCCAAAGAGTTGTTAGATTTTACAGCCTACAAGTTTGAAATTTAGTAAAAGATGATAAATGAAATGTGGAGATCGGAATGGGGGAGGAGGGAGAAGTTTGCTTGTCTAACTTTTGTTTTTAGTGTTTGCTTGCATGTGTTACTAATGCTGTATAGTTAAAGGAAATGTCTGAAATACTTTTTTAAAATTATCAAGGTGCTTCTACAACTGGATGGATAAGGTATAATAACTTAGTCTGGATTTTCAATGTAAGACATCTTCATACTACATCTGTATATGAAAATATCTAGGATGTCATCTCAGATACCGTATTTCTCAGTAAGAAAGTAGTACTGCAAGGTGTATGTGCACACACAGAAATCTGATAGTGACCTGTAAATTCAAATCCAATTTTACTGTGCACCAGCTTTCCCATATAAAAGAAAAGTGAGATTGCTTAATGTTTTCCATGACTTTGTCAGTACTGAGATTTGCCAGTAATTTCCAGTCTAGTCTTCTGTCCCACTTTTGTTTGACGGTAAAAAAGGACAAAAAGATTACTCTTCTTCCCCCTGAGCATTTGTTTTGGAACAAACAAAGGGAAAGGGATCTCGCCATTTCGGACTGAGGACCCAATGATACACTGCCTTCTGGATTCCAGTTTCACTGATTTTTTTTATTTTATTATTATTTTTAAAGTAAGAATGAATACCTAAATATCATATGTGTGTAGGAAAATTCTAGCCCAAATCTCCAACAAGCAAATAGAAATATATACCAGTTAGTGCTTGTCAGCCTTTACTTAAAATACCACAAACCTTTTAAAAACTAAAGGCATATGGGTCAGATAACCACGGCACTTTGGAGGGCTTCTGAAGCTACAAAATACGGTGGGAGCTCTGTGCTTTCCTAATGTGAAAACAGAAACCGAGGTGACAACATGTGTGGAGATATTGCAGTATTTGTGTTGGAACTTCCACAGTCCCTGTAGTTTTTGGCAAGAATATTATTCATTATCTTGAGTAAACTGCTGTCATAATTCAAGCAAATATTACTTCAAACATCTGTGGTTTCTTGATGTGGATGAAGATGTAGTAGGACATGTGTTAAGAATTTTCGTTTTCTAAATTGAATTTATTATTCTTATTAGGTCATCCTTGGCAAGTACACCTGGCTTTCATATGAAGATGTATACATTAAAGCTGTTAATTTTGGAAAGGGCTTAGCAGTATTGGGTCAGCAACCAAAGACTAACATTGCTATCTTCTGTGAGACTAGAGCTGAGTGGATGATTGCAGCACAGGCCTGCTTTATGTGCAACTACCAGCGTAAGTACGCATCTTTCCTAGAATTTTAATGTCTTTTGATCTTACAACGCAATCTGAAAATAAGCCTTTTTCTTACTTTATATACTAAGAAAACTTTATTAAGAGTTTATACAGAATGTTTAAAATTACAAATAAAAAACACTGCGTAAGGTAGAGACTGCACTTCATAGTGTTTTGCTTCACTGAATAGAGAAACCTGTATGTGTTTGCAGGTGCAGGTGCAGTGTGGTTGCAGTAAGTATAGCTTGCTCAATGGAATTTGTGAGAGGTTTATTTTCTTTCAATCTCAAATCAGTACAGATTCCCAAGTTCCTAAAAACAAACAAACAAAAATCACACGTGAATTCATTGAATCAGTTTCAGGAGTTGACGTCAAACCTTCATCTGTGCTTGTAAGTTTTAACTGGATATTTTATCAGTTCTTCAATTTTGGTTTTGTTAGAGTTTATGGTATTATCTCTAAAAGTGAAAAGGAATGAGTAAGTCCTGACCTTATTTTGGAGAGCTCTTTCAAATTAAAAAGTTACTAAGCAACTTTTTTACCACCTGTAAGTCATTCCTTAACTCAGACCTTAGACTGAGCTGACTTTTTTTTTAGTATTTTTCTTTCTTCTTTCTGCCTCTTGACTTTCTCATAGTCCCTTGCATGCCATTTAATACATCCTAATTTAACCTGAGTGCTGACTTGAGATCATGCTCAAGGGCAAACTTCAGTCCTGGTTATTGCTTCAGAAACTTTTAGTTTTGATGAGCTGTGTAAAGTCAGTCTCTGTCTCATTCATAGTATCCATTTTAATCATACGCTAACCGGATCCTTAAATGTGGCAGTGGACTGAGGCTAGATTCACTGACCTGGATGACACTCCTCACTTTCTCATGGAGTGACCGTAAGGGAAGTCTTTTGGGCTCTTCTGTCTGATGACAGTCATAGTCCCATTCCTAAGTTCCAGTTACATATCCTTTAAGTTTCTGCTGTTTTCCTGTGGAGACCGCTAACTCTGGGGCAGAGCTGAGCCTGCTGGAGGAGGAGAAGGTGCTTTCGTGGCAGGATGTGTGCATGGGGCAGTGGCAGGCTGTGCTGGAGGTGCCTTTGAGGAGTGGAGAACAGGACAGGCTGGCTGGAGGTGTCCTTGCACAGCTTCACAGCACAGGGCAGACAGATGCAAAGCCAAGTCAGCTCCCCTTTCGCTTGAGCCATGCAGAGGGCCACAGCTGTGTCCGAGGTATGTCTCTGCCATGGTGGAAAACTGCTGTGTACCCTAACTTAGCGTGAACCTGGGCACAAGGATATGTGTAGGAACTCTAAGCCTATTTTTCTTGCTGAGAAACCTGTGGAGTGCTGATCTCAACTTGGTGTAGGAATTGTTTTCAAATGTCTGTTTCATCATTGCTCCCTAATATGTCACTCATGTCACTGTAAGCCCAGCCTGGCTGGGTTCTGCGATGCACCAAGGGGCAGTTTCTCGTTTTCCTGCAGGGCACTCTAGAGGCTGCTGTTCCTCACAGGCTTTGGCCTCTTGTCTTGCGTGCCCCATATACACTCTGCCAGTAAGAGATGGACTGTAAATTCCTGATTTACTAGCTCCCCACACTAAAGATGTATATCAGTTAGGCTTGCTTTCAAAATCTGGAAAAAGTCTAACAAGAAAATTGAATCTGAAGTGGTCCCTCTCCGCTCTAAGCGTGAGTCTGTTTCAATTTGAGAAGCCATATGTTCATGAGAATATAGCAGTTTTAATTTTAACAAGTCTTTACTGCAGGTTTGTGTGATATTTTTTTAAAAATTTTTTTTTTTCTTTTGGCTGTATTATTCACTCAGTTTTAAGGGTGGAGTTGGTTGTAAGATGTAGTGCCGTATCCCACACCGTTTCACAGTCAGCCTGTTTGCCTGGTGTGATAACTGGCTCTGCAGACAAGGAGAGGGTGGATGCTGCATACTGACTTTAGCCAGGCCTTTCACATGGTCTCCTGTAGTATCTGTACAGCCACACTATTAAGATAAAAGAATGGATAAGTAGGTAAGATGGATGGAAACTTCATTGGACCATTGGCAGAAAGGACTGCAATCAGAGGACAAAGTTAGTTGCCAGCCCTCAGGGACCGGTATTGAGCCCAATACTGTTTAATGTCTTTATGGAAGGCCTGGGCAGTGAGGCAGGGTGCAAACACGGGAGGTCACAGCCCGTGGCAGGTTGGGGGGAACAGCCAGTAGGCTGGAGGGCAGGGCTGATGTCCAGAGGGGCCTGTCAGCTGGAAAAGTGGGCTGTCTGGAACCTCGTGGAGTTCAATGAAGGCAATTACAGATTCCTCTGTGTGTGTGCCGGAATGCCTTATGCACCAGTATAGGCTGGGGCACAGCTGGGGAGAGAGAGAGAGAGGAGCTTTGCAAAAAAGGACCTGGGGGTCCTGGTGGACAGTGAGTCAACCATGAGTATGCAGCGCCTTCTTGCAGTGAAGGCCAGCAGCATTGTGGGTGGTAGCAGCATGAGCGTAGCAGGTAGGTGCAGGGAAGCAATTCTTCTCCTCCTTTTGGGCGCTGGTGAGACCACATATAGAGTTCTGCGTCCAGTTTGGGGCTTCCCAGTAGGAAAAAGAGACATTGATGTACTGGAGTGAGTCCTGTGGAGGGCTGCCAAGATGCTGAAGGGGTTGGAGAATGTGACATACGAGAGAGAGGCTGATGGAGCGGGGTCTGTTCAGCATTAAGATGAGTGATTTGAGATCTTGTTGCTGTCTACAACTATCTAATGGGAACGTACAGAGAAGATGAAGCCAGACTCTGCTCAAAGGTGTGTTTTGGTAAGGCTGGAAGCAACAGGCACAAGTTAAAACATGAGAAAATTTGATTACATATTAGAGGTGAACTTCTTCATTGTGAGAGTGGTTAAATCTAAATCTAAAACTCTAGAACAGAAGTGTGAAATAGTTGTGAAATCTCTATCGTTGGAGGTACTTAAAACCGGACTGGCCATGGCCCTGAGCACTGCTGTAATGAATTGTTTTGTGCAGGTGATCTTCCCAGGTGCCTTCCAACCTAAACTCAGTGATACTTCTTGTCCATTCTTCAGTGAGTGACTGCTGCTGACTTGCAGAGGTCTGCTCAGGCTGTTCTTGGATGAGATGCCTGTGTTGCTTTTAAACTACATGTCTTGTAACACACTGTGTCAGTTCTATTTTATCACTTTTGGGATGTGTTAGATCCTTAGTGACTATCCTGGGAATAAAATGCAAGGGCTTGTGTCAATTATTTTTCCTTTGGAAGTTAAGTACACTTAAAAATCCTAGGAAGATTTTGTAGGTTGGGGGGGAGGGGGGCGGAGGTGGGAAATACATCTGAGATAGTAGATCGATGTGTGCAGAATGGTGTGCATATGTTTTTGGTTTTGTTAGATTAATGTTTTAAATTCCCCTATTGAGTGAGACGTGCTTCGGCACACTGTCTGACATGGTATTTAGCATCTAAGCTGTACGTCATCTTATGTGAACTTGGCTGACTTGTGTATTGGCAGATGATGCTATCATGCAGTATTCACAGTCAGCTTGCTGAATGAATTATAAAATTCAGATGATGTTGAAGTAGTGTGGCAAGACTTTGCTAATGGCTTATACTAGCATTTTTCAGTTTACGACTTTCACAACAGCTAACTGCTGTGGTAGTGTTGCGACATTCTTTCCGAAAGTGAAGTGTATTAAATCTGATGATGTGTGCCCAGAACTGATGTCAAGAGAGCAGGTTCATCTGCTTCATACATAGTGTTGGGAGAGAATGCCTTTTGCACTACAGAATTAAAATGTAATTTTTGTTACTCATTACTTGCACAAAGAAGTGGGTTTCTGATTAGAAATGTTTGCTTGATTGTAAATTCTATGTTGTTTGAAGCTATGTAAGTCTTGTGTTTGCAGGAGGTAGTGTGGGATTGCTAGTTCAAAAATGGAAAAAAAAAAAAAGTACTAACATGAAAACAGATTTTTCTTCCAAAGTATCTGTTTTTCATCTGTGTGAAGAGCTCTTCATCAGTGTAGGCAGATAAAACATCTAGATGTATTACCAAATAATGAAATAAATAGGAAAGGTTGTTTTGTTTTTCAATCATGCTTTCCTGAAGCTTGAGCAGAAGTGATTTTGTCAGTTTATTTGGTTGAAGCCTTCAGAGGTATATTTTGCTTTTTGTTTTTGATGTATGATGGATGCTGAAATACTCAGTTTAACATTTTAGTTACATTGAAAAAAATGGCAAAAGTTCTGTTTGTTTCTTTAGGGCAAGGCTTTGTTCTTGTGTATTAGCTGGCAAATTCAGTGGTGCTGAGATTTTCCTTTTTGTCAGACTTTTAGAGCAGTATTCCTAGCACAAGTTCAGGTATCAAAGACTTGCTTGTACTATTGCATGTGTAAAGATGAACACACAAAATAATCCCTTCTCAGTATGTTTTCAAGAGAACAAGGAGAGAAAAATGACCTAAACTTTCAGATTTGCCTGCAAAAGTTTTAGGTGCCAGTGTGGAGAAGTGAGAATTTCACAGATCGGAGTCATTGCTCAGGTTTTTTTCGCTCCATGACATCCGTATACCATCATATAAATGGTATCTCCCTCTTTCTCTTTAGCTCTGTCATATACCTCTAAGTTGTCCTCAATGTATTTATTTATAGATGAGTAATTAACTACACAAATGGTTATTTCAGAGATCATGCTTTTCTTTCCAGGCAGTGTGTTGTCTTGGTTGTGCTTGTTGGCTTGGAGAAACTAAGTTTCTGCTAGATGTTTATATAACAGGGGTCACTGCAGTAAGGAGAGAGAGCTCGTGGGAACTAGTAGAGGCACTCTTCTGGACTTTGCTCCCACCAAATTAAAGAAAACACAGTGCATGTGCATTTGCCCTGCAACAGTTCTGAACTATGATGGACTGTTTTAACAAGGAAAAAATAAGTAGAGGTCAACTATTTACTTTTCTGTGTAAGAAAACTGCTTTTGAGTCCTTAATATGCTGCACAGGGTTAGTAACTCCCTGGATTTCAAATCTTAGAATACAACAGTGTTTGATTTTTATTTTATTTTGATTTTTGCTGCAGTGAACATAGTATAGTTACAGCCCTAATGCATGAGGAGGTGTCTTGTTTTAATAATTATGTTTAAATATTCAGCTAAATCCAGACTACAATACAAATAAAGTCAGATACCTAATGTGACAAAACTTCCAGCTCTGATGTTGTAATTACTGTGTTGATTGACTTTACAACTTTTTTGTGATGCCCCTGTTCAGCATTCTGCTTGGAAAATAGGAAATTATTACCTTTTTGAGAGCAACACCTCTCTTCCTTTTTGAGCTGCCTTTTTCTTCCCCATCTCTTCCTGCCTTTTCTCCTGCAGTTCCGATAAAAACAGCAGGAAATTAAATATGACTTTACAATTGTTAATATGAAATAATTGTGGTTTACACTCTATTGCTAACAAGCTGTCCTTAAATGCAGGAAACAGTGTTTCTAATAGTAAATTTCCTGAATATTTTCTTTCCTTGCTATTCTGTATTCTCATTATGTCAGTTCAATGTCTAATAATTGTGATGATTAAACCTTTATTATGTTGTTTTAAACAGATGGGAGAATATGGTAGTCACAGATTTATTGAGTGTGAGAATTAATCTGGTGATGACATGTATTGCAATGTTACAATAATGCCCTGTTAGCAGTCAGTTGTAAAAGGCTAGTAACAGAGCATGTGAATTCTGAAAAGACAAGTCATAAATGAAAGCTGTTTCTTTCCTGTGTACAAGAGGACTGTTAACAGTGTATTAAAGTGAGAACAGATGCCTACTTTTAAAATGGTAAAGGCTATGAAGGTATGAGAGCAGATCTAGAAGAGAGTGATATGAGGTACCAAAACCACATTACCTTTAGTTAGACCTTTACTACTTTTCAAGGTCTAACTAAAACAGACACATAGACAGTGGTTGTTCTTTATTCTTTCTGGGAGTAACTGAAAATTATGCTGTATTTAAATTCACATAATATGTGGGGTTTTTTTGTAAAGCACAAAACTATACCACCTTTATATTAGTTGACAAATATTTTTACTGTGTTACCCAACCCAGATTAATCTCAGCTCCTTATTGTAAACTATACTTGAAAGTGTAACATAGACATTCACCATTTTCCCCCCATTTTCTGTTTTAGTTGTTACTCTATATGCTACTCTTGGAGGCCCAGCAATAGTACATGGCCTAAACGAAACGGAGGTCACCACCATCATTACTAGTAAAGAATTGATGCAAACAAAATTGAAGGTCAGAAAACTGTTCTTTGTCTCTTTCCAGTGTATCTGTTCATTATTGTTAAATGGCCTGGTTCCACTGTAAGGAACAATGATTTATTGCCCTTCTATAGGGCAGACACTTCTTTTAGGATAAGATTTATGTATCTGTCTTAATGTACAGAAAAAATGGGAGTCTGTGTTCAGTGGGATTTAGGCTCCTCAATGACTGGAGAACAGGATGAACACTTTGCACTACTGAAGAGCTGCCGTGCTGCCTGGAACACCTTTACAAGAAACTGGGTGGATTTAGTGCCTATAAATTTAACAGTTGAAGTGAATGGGAAGAACAGAAAAATGTATAAACTGTATATGAATAGCTAAATGTGATCAACCTCCTGATTCATTGTTGGATGTTTTCCCAGCAGAGAATGGCTCTTAAATCTAAAGATGGATGCTCAAAGAGTTAGAGCTGGTTTCCAGTACAGGGAGAAACTTACAGAACATTAGAACAGTCAAAAAACTTTTCCCATTACTGACACATTGAATACACAAGTGGAACAACTAATCTGCAAGAATTTCATCATGTGTTTTGGGGGAACTAAACCTTTCACATCCGAGAATTGTTTTAATGAAAAACTGGGTGCTGTTGCTGAATTTTGAATGAGAACTTCCCAAATTTTCTTCAAATTTACTAGAATGACAGTATATATACAATGGACATTTATTTCAGCTTGCAGTAAGAGTATGAGTACCTTCTGCTAGAGATGATGATAATCTCTTCTAAAACATGTACCAATGTTCTAGTGGAAGAATTCACATTTTGCCTGAAATGTTTAATTAGTGCTTAACTAATAATTTTCCATATTTTTGCTAGTTGTTGCTTATTTTAAATGGCATAGTAATCAAGGAGCAATATAGAAATTGTTGTGAGCTCAGTTATCACCGTTTTCTCTGTGTTCTATGAGTGGAAAGTCAATTATCTCTACAAATCATTGCAGTCTTATTTGTGGGCCTTTCTTGAAATAAGACCCAGATCAGTATTGCTGGAAGAGTTTTTGGACTTCTAAGTGGAAGGTTCAATCTGTCCCGCAAATTTAAATGTGGGAAGTTTCAAGCTTTGGAGCTGTTTAAGCTTAGACAAGTTTATCCTCTGGTATTTTAAATCCTCAGATACATTGTCAGTGCTTTTTTTTTTAAATGTATACAGTAGATAGTGGATGGGTTTTTTGGTGGTTTTTTTTTTTCTTTTTTCTCTTTCTTGGCACAAACGTCATGTTTAATTTCTGAACACATGTTCATTTCCACAGGAAATTGTTTCTCAGGTTCCACTGCTGCGACATATTATTACAGTGGATGGCAAACCAACAACATGGTCAGAGTTTCCTAAGGGTGTCATTGTTCACACTATGGCTTCTGTGCAAGCAATGGGGGCCAAGGCGGATACTGGTAGGTTCTCTCTTCTTTTTATTTGGATCATCTCATTTGTTGTCCTACTTTGACCTTGTTGACTTAACTTGGGATAATTGCAGATCTCAAAAAAATTACGCAGTGATTAACTTTTATCATCTGCTTTTTCTTTAAATAAAATCCGTGGGGTTTTTTGGTTTGGTTGTGATTGGATTCTGGGGGATGTGGGGTGTTTTTGTTTTGTTCTTTCAATGGGGTAAAATGCTTCTATTAAAAAGTCTTCTCCACAACCAAGCGTCACATGTTGAAGATCAATTTTTGGGATAAGTGTTTAGGCCAGGATGGAAACTTAGAAAGCATTCTTATGATCAGACATATTAGAACCAGGTTATTCAGAGCACACAGAGAAAATTGCTGTGTGTTTTATAGCAAAAGACGTCAGTAATCAGCTACCATTAATTTTTGTTACATTCACGAATAACAATGTAAAATAGCCATGTAAATCTGATAGAACTTGGCCATTTTATTGCATTTCTGAAAGTATCAGTGGATTTCACGAAATTGTCTAGTAGATTTCTAATCTATGTAAAATTTTTAGAATTTGAATTCAGAATTTCAGAAGGTGTTTTAACTATCATAACAAATTTTTATTCTTGGCTCTGAAGCGCTGCTAAACCTAGTATCTTAAGAGTTCATTATATTCAGTAGTTGCTTTCTTCTGTTTTTATTCTTTGTGTTTTCTTTTAACCAGTGAAGACACATTAATGTTGGATTGAATTTTGTTTTAGGAGTAGGGTAGGTGGTTAATCCATGTGCTGTTGATGTTCAGGGGAATGGCAGGTTTGCTCCCAGTGTTGTGACCTTTCAATTTCTTTAAAAGATGGTTTTTCCTTTTTGATGTACCAGTTTTATGTACTATTAAAACTCTTTCAGACAACGCCAACATCAGATATTATGGCTGTAATTCATTAGGTCATTGAGATCTGTTTGCAATATGTGAAAAGGTGTCTAATCCTCCTTTCTTCAGTCTAAATACCACATACTATACGCTATAATAAAGTAATGTTATCTTTGTCAAGTTAACCATTCATAAATTGTGGAATACTACAATGAATTGTTTATGGTCAAGCCTGTTCAATTAGTATTATATTAAGTACTTGAGCTGGTGCTGATGCTTTTTTTTCCTCCATGGTGTTTATCATGTAGGATGGATAGGATTCAGTGAGTAGGACATTACTAAATATGCTTTCACTCTTCTCATTCAGGGTGTATGTTGTGCCGCATGTATTGTGCATTATGCAGTTTTCTCTCTGAACACACACAATTGTTTTTGTATTTTCTTGTTCTCAGTACAAGTATTTAACAAACACCTTAATTCTGTTAAAGCTATTTAACTTCCTCTAAATATTTATGGAAACTGGGTCTCATGTTGGCTCAGCAGTGCCTTGCTGCAGGTGTTGCAAATGAGGCAGCGAGTTGTTCCCCTGCCAGGGAGCACATGAGAAAGTAGCTTTGCAAATGGGGATCAGCCCTGTGGCAGCGTGGAACCAGTGTGGCATGGCTTCCTAAGAATGTGAAGCCCAGTGGCATTTTGGAGAAGCCAAAGCTCTAGCTGTTTCTCCTCTGCAGGAATGTGGGAAATGCAATAGAAGTGTTGTCGTGGTAGACTGGGACAATTGCTCAAAGCATTGCTCAGCTAATACAAAGAAGTTCCTACTCTTTGTGAAGGCACTTAAGCTTGATCGCAATGTTTTAACCAAAAGCAAAACGTAATAGCGGTAGTCGTGTAGTGTTACATTGCAGTGACTGCTGAAACACGTTGGTATATGAGATCTCCCAGCCCGATAGCCTCTTCACATGTTATACTTCCTCTTCTGTAACACAAATTACAGGAAACAAACAGCAGGCCAGGCCTGTGCCCTCAGATATTGCAGTGATCATGTACACAAGTGGATCCACAGGAGTTCCCAAAGGAGTTATGATCTCCCATTGCAACATAATCGCTGGGATAACTGGAATGGCTGAGAGGATTCCAAATCTGGGGTATGTACCAGCAGTTGCTTACCAGCAAATGAAGAAGTCGTATAGTTGCATATAACATTAGATTAATTACTGTGTAAAATATTAACTGTTTTATATTGCTTTGTTTGTGAAATATCATACTATGCGCTGGTGTCTGAGCATCTTCCAGTACTGCATTAAATGACATGACTGCTTCAGGTGCTGTTTGCTCTCTTGTCTTCTATATGTGGGCAAGACTGGGACACAAAAGCCCGTGAGGCTGCCTTGCACGAGAGTGGTTGAAAGCTTCCCTAGGCAGTACTTCCTTTGGTTAGTGTTAAATTCTGTGGTTTCTTTCTGTTTGGTGCAGTTTTTAATCTTGTCCGCAGAGTTGCCTTTGCAACCATAACACATGGTTAATTGTCTTGGGATGAGTAGACACATGCTTTGTTCATGCCTTAAACCTACAATACGTAGTATGCAACTTTTGAAACAAACCGCTGTATTATTTGAAACATGTTCTCAAGCTCAAAGGCACTTTTCCACTTTCTGTAGTTCTTCAGTAAGCTCTGTATAAATCTAGCTTAATGACTCATCTGAGGACTCTAGTGGTACAATGTAAACCTATCTGTTAAAAAATTCTTTACAGGGAAAAAGACATCTATATTGGCTATTTGCCTCTGGCCCATGTTCTGGAGCTGAGTGCTGAACTTGTGTGTTTGTCTCATGGATGCCGCATTGGTTACTCTTCACCTCAGACATTAGCTGACCAGGTATGTTGTAGATGTAAGCCCTTATGGTTAAAAAAAACACAACAAAAACTTGCATCAGATCTTTGTAATATTTCTTAAAAAATGTAACAACAGATCTTCTTTTCTGCAGTTCATGAAACAGGGTTTTGGTGGTTGACTGGGACTCTGGACTAGTTTTAATTGTTACAGTATAACTTAAATGAATGTGATTGAAAGATGTGCTGTGGTGTTCTGTTTCTCATGTTAAAAACCTTGAATGTGTCTGCTAGTAAACTTGTTCTTTCCTTTAGTCCTCTAAAATAAAGAAAGGAAGCAAAGGTGATGTTACTACACTTAAGCCAACCCTAATGGCAGCTGTCCCGGTAAGTAACTGAAGGATAAGTAATTTTTAAAATTAGTTAAAAAATATAATTCAATTTTTTAACAACAAAATTAATGCAATCATCATTTAAATAAAAAAGGTTGGGGATAAACATTCATCATTTGAGTGTCAACAGTTTTTCAAAGTTTAAATAGTTATGGGGATTAGATTGCCATTTTAATTAATCATCTAGTAAATGAATGGAATAAAGATAGCTGGCACCAGGCAGCTTGGGGTTAACTAGTGCTTCTGCTCTGGTGTTTGGCTTCGTCATTTCTGTGAACACCTTGCTATCTCTTAGCATGTGAAGAGGAAGCAACCTGGGGGTGGGTTGTCATCTGAAATGTATTAGAATTTCTAAATCATGTTTCCTTTTTGTTGTACTGAATTTAGGATTTGTTTCTTTGAGTTAATCTTTTTATGTAACTAGGAAATTATGGATCGGATCTACAAAAATGTCATGAATAAAGTGAATGAAATGACTAGTTTCCAGCGGAATCTATTTATATTGGCCTACAACTACAAAATGGAACAGATTTCAAAAGGTTACACTACCCCGCTCTGCGATAGGTAATTTTATTTTTAATGGCACTAAAAAAATGCTTATCAAAGTCTTGCCACAGGAGCAGTGTCTGATTTTTTTTGTGCTTTTCTTTGTTTTAATGTTGACATTTTGAATGTGAACAAGTCTGTAATTAAGTGTAAGTTGAAACAACAAATCAGTAGTCTGTGTGATAGTTTTAAATACTACTGACATAATTTAAGTGAGTGTTATTTAACTTGAAACTGATTGGAGATTTGTATTCATTGCATTATTTTCATCAAACTTTAATAATGGATTTATACGATTCTTGGGTAAGGTGGGAATTCTGTTCCTATAGATAACTGTAGACTTCACATTTTCACAGAAGTGAATCATAAAATATCTCAAGTTGGGAGGAACCCATAAGGATCGTCTAGTCCAACTCCCAACTTTAGTGACACTAAAGGATGATATAATTGCAAGATTTATACAGCTTATTTAAATTATTTTTGAGGAGAAAATCACAGAATTCTGCTGTGTTACTAAATCTGCGTTCTCAAAACATTTAGCCCATCTTCAAATTAGAAAATGTGGAAACAAGCTTTGAAATCTGTGGCTCTGTTTTCAAGAACTTAAATGTGTTCCTTCAAAGTTTTCCTTGAATGCCTTAAATGATTTATATGAAGATGGTGGAAACTTTCAGTTCAGATACAAAATTAGGTACTCTTTTGTTTTTGTTTTTAAGCAACAAATACATACTCTTATCTTTGCATTTTAGCCTTATTTTCCGGAAAGTACGAATGCTGCTAGGTGGAAAAATTCGCATCCTGCTTTGTGGAGGAGCTCCACTCTCTGCAGCAACTCAGCGGTTTATGAACATTTGTTTCTGTTGCCCTGTAGGACAGGGGTATGGACTGACTGAATCAGCTGGAGCTGGAACAATCACGGAAGGTTGGTGTCGGTGCCTCCCACTGAGTGCCGTGGTCAGTGATGAGTGCTCAGCATGTATAATTTTTGACAGTCTATTCATTTGGTGTATGCCACCAAACATAACTGGGGAATCCTGGGAATTACTTGTAATCACAAATGTGTAAAACAGTAGGAGTACTAATTTTGACGCATTGTGCTAAAGCTGCTGAACTACATATAAAACGAACGTTCTCATTTGTGGTAGAGAAACCTGTAATAGTGTGAATGGGATCTTGGCGTTATGGCACTTAGCAGGTGAACTGAAAAAAGTATTTCTAATTTTGGTGAGTATATAAAGATGTTAGGAAAATAAAAAATGGAATGCAAAAGCCTGCACCGGATTTTAATTTCATATAACAGAACTTAGTGGTTTCAGTTTGCCTTTTAGTCCTAAAATTTCACTCATGCTTAATGGTGGTGGCAGAAATGGTCAGAGCTGCTGTTTTATCCTACCTAGGGATCACATGAGAAGTGTCTAAGGCTCGTGGCTAGATTATGCCGGATTGTAGAACATGTATTAGGTTCCTTGGTTATCCACACTCTGCTATGATGTGGGTTTTATTCCAAGAGGTCTGTGGAAATGGCTCTTCGGTAGCTTGGGGGAAAAAAAAAAAAGGTGGAATTGCAATACAAATGATGTAGTCTCCAGTTATGCTCTTCTAGGAAGGTGCCCAGATGCAGAAGTGTTTGGGATTGAGACTTCAGGAACATGCATCAAAATAGAGTCCCTGAATTGTTACAAAATATTGCTACTTATTTCAGAGTCCAGCAAACACTATTTAAAGTTCTTGTGCTGCTTCTGAAGCATGATCCACAAGGGCAGCTTACATGTTGATACGACTGGAGGTATCTGTAAATACAGCCATCTGTTCTCCTTGCAGGATAAGGATTTTGTCTGCATTACCTTTATAGATCCATTGGTTTTCTTGGAAGTTCTGTTCTATGAATTAAAGTTCAGAAATAAATAGCAGTTACTCTTCACTAAATAAGATGCATGACAACAAAGGTTTTTTTTCTAATCGGTTTTGGGAAATTTTTCTGAAAAATGCTCTTTTTTAAATTCTAGTTTGGGACTACACTACAGGGAGAGTGGGAGCACCTTTGGTCTGTTGTGAAATCAAGTTACTGAACTGGGAAGAAGGTGAGATTTCTGTATGTGATTAAATTGCAGTGTGTTTGTAAGAACTTTTAGCAGTTTTTCTGTTGGGCTTTGCTCAGTAGTAGTAATTAGACTATTTCTTGGCATTTTAAATGCTACTTTTACATATAAAAGTTTGAACTTGGGGGAGAAAAAAGGTAAAATATATTCCTTGGTAGCTTTTAAACTTACAAATACCTAGACAGAAGCTATCAATGAGAGCAGTATTTTGATTGGGCTGTCTTATGACTCTCTCTGGCTATACTATTTCTTTTATTCCAGTCACTACAAATGTATGCGTGTATTGTGTAAATGTATACAGCATTGTACCTCTTTCTGATTTGGATTGGTATTCTTGCAGGACAGGGTGCGGGTTGTGTATGTTGTGTCTTAAGAGGTGCTGGATTCAGGAGACTTAACTGAAGTGCGTGCATGATACCTGCTGTTGCCACTAAGAAATTATTTTAAAATAGTCTTCATAATATTAAAATCATGAAAAAATAGACATATGGAATGGAAGTGTAATGGATGCTGTACAAAATATATTTAATGAGGTTTGAAATGTATTTAGGTGATTTCCTTTCACTGTAGGCTTTTATGTATTGTAGAATAGAAAGACGTAATACTTTAAGGGTGTTTTAGGCTAATGTGAAACCTTAGGTTTTTTTCTTTCCTAAAATATGAGGTGAAGTTTATCTTTCTCTATTTGAACCTGTATGAAACTGATAGAGGATGTTAGTCCTGGAAGAAAAACTGTGTAGAGGTGGCATTTGCTCTCTGTGTGTGTCAGAATTTCGTTGTTTGTAAACACACATGTTAAATGTTGTTTATATGCTGAAAAGAATTGGAACCACCTCTTCTCTTACTGAACCATTTAGGCAAGTGGTAACTTTGGCTAAGGACTGACTAAAGTGTTTAGTTCTATCTTTAAATAGTAAAAGTGATAGCAATTCTTATTTTTGAATGTATTTTAATTCTTGTAACTTAAAAAATGTACTTTTAGGTGGATATTACAACACTGACAAACCATATCCTAGAGGTGAGATACTTATTGGAGGACAAAATGTGACTGTGGGCTACTACAAAAATGAAGTACGAACCAAGAAAGATTTCACCGTTGATGAGAATGGACAGAGGTGGCTCCATACTGGAGACATTGGAGAGTTTCATCAAGATGGATGTCTAAAAATCATTGGTGAGTTAATAAATTCAGGTGAACATCTAGATACATTTTTCAGGGCTGCTAAATGCTGTAATTAACAGAAAACCCCCAACATTCTCCATTTCTTGACATGAGGTCTAAAGCCCTAACATGTGTCCCAGGGAAATTCTGGTATGCTAACCATAAACTTGATCATGTGTTTCAAAAGCTGATTTTTAAGACAATTGCTTCCTTTTAAAACAGTCTTAACATTGACTCCACTCTCTTAATGTGACTGGGTAGTAATTAAAGAGTTAAATATAAGCCAACTGAGCTAGGTAAGCTACCTTAGGTTTTATAATTTTGTAAGTGTGTAGTTTGATTCAGTGAAAGGGCTCTTTTGGTGATACGTACTCAGGGATTAAATAAGCCTTTTTTTAATCTTCCCATTCTTTATAATAAGAATATCTTTTTCATAAAGGAACTAGGGGGGAAAATATACTAAGGTAAAGGTGTTACACATAAGCCTGTGATAGGCTCATCATTCTTTGACACCTGTAGGCACATGTGTCTCTTGAAGTCAGTGGGTGATTCAGGCAGCTCCTAAAAACTAGGCTTTCTTGGTTCATTATATGAGAAAAATCTTAGATCCCATTGCAGCAGCCTTGCGCTGGTCAAACAGGCCACACAGCTACACAACTATTGCCGGGTTGCACAAAGCAGTGTGAAAGTATATAGCAGAGGAGAGTGTATAGCTGCCCTGACAACCAGGTGAGTAAGCCCTGTAGTCACCTTTGCCTTCTCTGGGCTATATACAATAAGCCTGAGTAATTTGGGCTGAGTTTTCAGTTCCTATCATTTTTGTTGCAAATAACAGGTGGACGGTTGCTCTTTAAATATGGATTTAGCCTGGGAATCAATAACAAAATGTCACCAAATGGTGCATCCCCTGCCTTAAGCGTCTAGACCAGACAGCACAAAATGTGTGCTTCTAGCCAAACACTGGCTTTTGTATATTTCTAGTTGTCTTCCATTCAAGTGACAGTGCTGTCATATAGGAAATGCTGTTCTAAAGGCAGAAAATGCATGGAATTGAGATCTGTCTCATATTTACATGAGGCACAGATTGATAAAATGTAAAGTCTGGAAACCTGATGTTAAACGTTTCTGGTACATTCACCAGACATGAGTCAGCTTACCTTTTAGCATTTATACATACATTTCAGAAAAGTATAAAATCCATATCTAAAGTTTTGTGTTCTGTAATTAACATTTCATTCCTTTTTTCCTCAATAGATCGTAAAAAAGATCTTGTAAAACTCCAGGCAGGAGAATATGTTTCTCTTGGCAAAGTAGAAGCAGCTCTAAAGAATCTTCCACTGGTAGATAATATTTGTGCGTATGCAAGCAGGTAAGAGGCAGCCGATACTTTGCTATTGCTGTATTCTTTGTCTGTCCTACTGAAGCTGTAAGCAAAATTTTTTGCCACTCAGTGTGTGGAATTCTTTAAAACCAGTTGAAAAAGGATTGTGCTTATAATACAATGGAATAACTTTATCAAAACTAAAACATCTGAAGCTTTTTATTTTTCCTTTCCCATTTTTTTGTCATTTGTTAGAAAATGCCAAGAATGAGTCTTTCATTCCCTTTTCCCCAACCTGAAAAGCAGCTAAGCTCTGACTGCATTCATAGTGGACACCACTCAAGCACTTTGCCTACGGAAGCCCTAGGACACCTTGTTCCTTGCTGTGTTTAGCTGTGATCTCTTCTTCAGAGGAAGTACTGTTGTACTTCAGAGGAAGGCAGGGGGGAAAACCACCAACAGCCCAGAAGCTGGCTTGTGCATTAAAAATACTTTTATTTAACCCCTGCAGTACACCAGCAGAAGCCTTGAAGATTGAGAGAAAATGCTTTGCAAATACTATGCAAATGCACAATTAATAAATGATGATCAAATGTCCTTTCTATTTGCTTTCTACATGTACTAATCAATTAGGCATGTAAGGGCTCAAACACATCTTATGTTTCTATTTCTAGAATTTCTTACCTGTGCATAATATAGACCTACACGTATAAATATACTTTAGGTGGTCTTTGTTTCCTGTTGTCGTTTTGATGTTTGGAAAGTAATTTTGGAGCTTCTGAATGATCAGAAATATCTTATTTCCAGTATGGCCAAAAAAGCCCCATTTGATAACTTTGATTGAAAGAGGCCAGGACAAGCATACCAGAGAATTGCTCAGTGGTAATAAATAGAAAATTAACTTTTGGTTTGTTCACCTGGTTCTCTGTGGTATTTTCTTTGTGTTAACTAATGGTAGTCATTCTGTAACTTCAGTTTTGACAATTTTGGGTCAATAGACTAATGCTCACGGGGCATGCCACTGCTGAGAAAACTTGCATTATATCAAGTTTTATTTGTGGTTTTGACTCGTTGGGTGAGTCTCGTGTTTGCTTGCTTTGACTGCCTGAGATTGTGCCTGTTCTGAGCACCTTCTGTAGTCTGGAGAGAGAGGTTCCTACAGATGGTGATTTCTGCTGTTCTAGGATTGAAGTTCACTATTGAAATTGTACTATCAAATTTTGTGTTAATTTTTGCCAGGTCAACATAACATTCAAGGCTAAAATGCACTTGTCAGACAGGCACATGACTCTGATAGTCTGTCTTGCCTGTTACTTAAAAATAGGAAAACCAATGAGCAATTTTTAAAGGTAACTTACGGAGTCCAGGTACCTTCCAGATCGGTTTTTCTGCTGCTGCTGTATTTCTTCTTAATACTTTCATGTGTGTAATTTGGTGTAAGTAGCCATGTAATACAGATTCTCTGAATGATTGTCCATATGCATGTTTCATTGGGGTTATATACTCACCTCAGCAGTGCGAGCTCAGAGACTTTTTGTTAGCAGTGCCTATGCCCTCTCTTATCCATCCTGTCTCTCCTTATGCTTTGCCTGGGTGATCTTTGTATGCAAGAGTCGTCCTTCGTTTGTGGCTGTTCTGTCTTCCACATGCAAAAGGACAAGGAGGGCAGACTTTTACAAGTGGGTTAAATCTGTAATTTGACCTTTAGATCTTGGGGCGCAAAGCTCCTCTGAACATGTTAGTAGGGAATCAAAAGTGCTTACACAATGGCGCTGCTTCAAAAGCTGCATTAATAGACCACTTCAGACAACATACTCAGTGAGATAAGGAATAAAATGTTTGCTGAAAGAAATCATGATTAGAGGTCCTTCAGATGAGACTCCTACTGCTTTTTCAGCACTTCACCCATCCGAGACTCATTCAGTGGGTCTCAAGCATCATGTCAAGAAAATTATTAGTTCAGTTACCTGAGGAATGAACAAACTTGGCAAAAAAACCCAAGGGAGTTGTCAGCAGGAAGCTCCAGGAGAGCTGATAAGGACAACACTTTACAGGATAGAAATGGTGATGTTGACTTGTAGTGCTACTGAATAGGTCTCTTACCATAGGTCTGAGGGCTGTACTCAGATGGGATCTCTGGCACAGGAAGGGAATGAGGATACCTAGCGTAGGAGAGATATTTCGGCAAAATCTGTTAGCGTGGAGGAGATGGCTAAGGAGGTCCTGAGGGCCGTTTCTGAAAATTTCTTCCTTCGTGCTGTTATGACCTCCAAGGCCGAAGAAGCTAGCAAATTCAAAAGATCTGCAGAAAGAACAGTAGTGGAGAGGGACGTAGCAGCTCCAGAGAGAAGATGTAGTCTTCAGGATAGTTCTCAAGACAAACAGTGCTTTGGCATTTGAACTGCAACGAGTGAAGATTTCACTTAGTGGTACAGAATGAAAAGTTGTGAGGAGGAGTTGTGAGCTCCAAGGTGCTCTTTCCAGGAAAAAGCATAGTTGGATGAACCTGTTTCTCAGGAGGCTGAATTTTAGATGAACTGAAAGTTGAAGGCTTGGCCAGCCAACTGGTAACTTTTATATGCTGTTTCTCCCTGGAGACACTGGTGATATTGCTGGACATGACCTTAAGTGTGTCAAAAGACTACAGGAACCAGAGATGAAAGTGCCGGAGTCCTTTGTGTTCTGGATGCCTTCTTGTACATAATGCATACGCATTACAGAGTAGACCTTAGATGAAGTTACAGTGATTCAGTACTGAGTATCACATGAGTGTGTGTGTGTTGTGGGGGGAAATCAGAGAGGCAAAGACAGAAGGTGAGATGCAAGCAGTAAGTGATACTGAGGCTAATCTGATGTCTTCCTGTAAGTACATTCTTAGAAAAATGAGAACAGTTTTGAGTCAGTCAACAGGCAGAGCTTGCTGACAGATGATGCCAGGGAATCCTGCATTTGTAATGGACTTTAGTGCAGTCTTCACAGCTGTTGCCAGATGCCCGTTATAATGCATACCGGTAACAAAGGAGAAAATCTCAATATACAGTAATCAAAAGGGTGTTCGGAGTTAGTATTTGTAAATTATCTTGGAGACCTTAAAGGACAAGCTAAAGTAAGCTCCATACCAGGGTTAAAGTTCTGTTTTGCATCAGTGATCTGTCTTGTGAAAAGTTTTAATAAATCTAAATAATAATAAATTTAATTAATAAAAAAGAGTTGAAAAGATTTAATAAATCTCTAGATGATTAAGGTGGGACAGGACCAGAGGTACAGCAGATCACAGGATTAGAATTCAGAGCAAGCTTGTCTATGTGGAGATCTGCTTCAAAACAGCAGTCAGTTTAAAGAGGGGAAATGTAAATTATACTTACACCTAAATAAACTGCAAAAATATAGGATGAGGACCACCAGCTGGTAGCAGTTCTGTGGGAGCTGACATGAGTCAGCAAGTATCATAAGAAGGTAAATAACATGGCATAATCAGGTGCCTGCAAGATGCACAATGGTCTTTTTGCTCTGCCAAGCATTAAAGGGTCAGAGTTCCACATGCAGTGCTTCAGAGAAGGTAGCCCTCTTGAAAAGAGTCCAGGAGGAAAATGAGAATGTCTGGGCAGCGATCTGTGATGCAGGACTTGGGAGGAAAGGGCATTGCTTAAATTCCTAAAGAAACTTAAAGGAAGGAAGACTAGAAAGGTGAGAAGGGTGGAAAAAAAATAGTAGCAGCCTGTGATCGAATAGAGGGCTTCTGAGGAAAGGAGGGGAACATCTGACCATGAGGCTGTATGAAAATACAACTTACATAAACTGCAGAGAGTGAGTCAGGAATAGCCATCAGGAACAGTTTACCAATGCTAAGAATAATGAAGCGTTGACATTAGCATTTGCCTGATGTTTAAGAATGGGTTAGACAAATACTTGTTAGATGTAGCTGACCTTGCTTGGTGGCAGGTGAATGAATGAGATGTCTTTCAGCTCTACGATTCTGTGATCTGCTTTGTTAGAACGTGTAGAGTTGCTCTGTGAGGTTCTGTTCACATTTTCCATAAGCTTTGCACCATCTGAAAAATCTTGAATGCCTGTTTCAGGGCAAATGGTGCTTCAGTGTTTTCCAAAGACTTTGATATCACAGCTGTGTGATCTAGGCATATCAGGAGCAGGCAGAGATTGCCAACAATAGAGTGAGTGTATGGACAATCACTTGAAAGAGAAAGAGAAGTCACTTCCCTTACAGAAGCAGGCGTTCTTTGAGATGTGTTGTGCATATGCTCATTCCACAACCTGCTCTCCAACCCCTCTTCACTGCAGTCCTCTACTCCTCTACAGTAACTGGATTCTGCAGTTGAGAGGAAACTGAGGTAGGGAAGCCGCACACCAGTCTTCATACCGGGATGCAAAACATGAGCAGAGGCAGGGCGCATTGACATCGTATGGGTACTGCTTCCCCAAAGCTTTGAGCATGAGACACAGTGGAATATGCATATGGACAGCACACCTTGAAGCAATCCAGTTGCTGTAAGGTAAGTAGCTTCTCTTTCTACTTATTTTTAAGCAGGCAAAGGTAACGTGTGTGCTATTTCAGAAAGATTATCAGGTGAACAAAAGCCAACTGTTAAGAGCAATATCTCTGTGTGAAGTACAACCCCCCCAACTTGAAATGTTATTTTTGAAGACTTGTTAACTTTACAATTTATACTAAAGTACACTATACTTCTCAGTTTCCATTCTTATGTCATTGGATTTGTTGTGCCAAATCAAAAGGAGCTCGCAGAACTAGCTCGAAAGAAAGGATTTAAAGGAACCTGGGAAGAGATCTGTAACAGTCCTGAGATGGAAAAAGAGGTACTGAAGGTGCTAGCTGAGGCTGCCATGGCAGGTGAGTAGCTGGGTAAATAGTGTTAACCTTGTGGACCATATTGCCTGTGAAACAGATAACCATAGGCCCTAAAAATACTTCCTTGAGCAATGTATATTTCATAGAACATATATGAAGTGAAATTTTCATACAAAAAACTCAACAACAAAACATGAGATAGGTCAGTCTTTCTGGTTTATGTAACCATTTTTTTACCAAGGTCATTAGCTGAGGAAAGAATATAAAAACAGGTCAAACTTAACAAGTTCAGTTCTGTATATACGTGTGTGTCTGGTGCTCTTTAAGATGTCCTGTAGTACCTTTTTGGCCTTAGCCGCTGGTCCAAAAGAAGGCGGATCATCTGTAGATCCGTGATATGTGTGTTGGGCATCATACAGTCTCACCTGCTACACACCTGTGCATAGCTGAAATAAGCCCATGGTGACAGGGGCTCTCCTAGCTTCCAGTGACTTGCATCTGAGGGATATCCTAAACCAAAAGCAGTGTCTTTGTAGTTAATAATTTTCCATAGACTTTTCTTCCATTAACTCTTCTAGTTGCATTTTAAAGTTATGTAAATATTCTGTATCAGTACCCATATTGTCTTGTGGCAGAGTTGCACAGCTCAGGCAAGTTTGTGTGAAGAACTCTCTCTTGGTGGTTTTAACCCTGCCATCTGCTAGTTCAGCCTGCTTCTCCTGAGCTCTTGTACAAGAAGGGGCAGTGGACAGTCACAATGGCAGTTGTGATTTTTTTTCCATGTCTATTATACTTCCCCTCAGCTGTATCTTTTTCATGCTAATTGGTCATAGTCTATTTAGGTATTCTGGTGCAGAATGAAACAGTGGCACAGTGATATTTTGTTTGTTCTTTCACCAGAATTTCTGCCTTGTTTTTGCTTTTGACTGTTACTAAGCACTGAGCTTTTTTTCATAAAGCTGCTATTTATGACCACAGAATGTTTTTTAAATGGTCACTGTGGACAGTAACTCTGTTTATCATATGCATTCTCTTCTAAGTTTTTCTGCTGTCTGTTTTGCAATCGCTTGGTATCATAATGTCCTTCTGCACCTGTTTGCAATTTGTCCTCATCTCTCCTACCCTGGATAACTTTGTTTGCAGCAATCTTTGTCTTGTTAATCTTCATCTCTTCTCCACATTACTTGTGACTATATTAAACTCTTATGATGTGTATTTGCAGACTTCTGTTACAGGAGCATACTGTTACAATGAGTGCAGTCTCAGTACTGCAGCAGACTTTTTTTTTTCCTTGCCCCATGTCTCCATTTTTTTTTTTTCCTCTGCGTGGAACATACAGGCAAAGTCATTCTAAGAAGCTGCTGTGGTGGAGAGCACTTACAAAGTTGCTTTCCTTTGGGTTTTTTGTGCAGCACTATTCTAAAGAGAATTAAATAAGTTGTTAAAATGGATGAAATGAATATTTGATTTGATCCTGAGGCACTTTTACACATTTTGGTGTTATTTTATATTTGCTTTTGTTTTTCACTTTGGTATCATAGCCTTTACTTTTAAAGTAATATTATGAGTTTTAGTACTAAATTGCAAAAAAAAAAACCCCAAACCCAGTGATTTTATATCAAGGGGAGTAAAAGGTGCAGGAAGATCTAAAAATGGCAGGTTGCCCAGGATAATTATACATTTGTGGATTTTAAGATTTCTGTTTAACCTGAAAATAGATATTTTGTTTAATATTGCCCATCTATTGATTACTTTTTAGTTATTTTTCTTACGTCTGAAACCGTAGGAGAAGCTCCTGCAAATTGTACAGCGTTTTGTGCTCAAGGTGTCACATGCAGAGCACCGCTCTGTTTCAGTAAGGAGAACAGCTACCATGTGATCTTACTTTCCTTGAACAATTTAGGGCTATCAGGAAAAAACACAACAGAACCCCACCCCCGTTTTTTCAAGCTTAGAGTATGAATTTTAAGACTTTACTTCCAGAAGATGAGTATCATAACAGGGATACAACAGGGTATATTTTGGGGATGTCACTTCCATGCACTGAGGCTTTTCTGAAGTTAGGGAGCAGCACAGGTACCCAGACAACTGGGGGTTATTTCAGTATTTCTGTGGAGACTGGAGCACAGTTACTGATGGATCCTGTCACTCTGCTCATGACCACACAGGTTTTTCAAAGCTAACCTTGGGGGTTTTGAGGTGCACTACTTTGTTCACACTTTTCTGTGTGAGAATATGGTTTGTACTTTTATGCTTAATTTTAGAAAAACGGTTATGTTTAAGTTTTGTATTAAAAATGTTTATTTTTTACAGCTAATCTGGAGAAGTTTGAAATACCAGTAAAAATTCGTTTGAGCCCTGATCCTTGGACCCCTGAGACTGGTCTAGTGACAGATGCGTTCAAACTAAAACGCAAAGAGCTTACGGCATACTATCAAATGGACATTGATCGAATGTATGGAAAAAATGTAAAATAATTCTTTTTTTCTGCACCACTTTGCTACAATGAGCTTGGATCAAATAGGAAATACTTGAATTGCCTGTCTCGACACTTGAGATCAACACACAAAACCACCATTCCTCATTTGCAGCTTAAACTGTTATTTCTGATAACATCACCGTGATGACTGGCAAGTTTAGTAAAATGTTATGGCAGCAAACTTGTGTCTGTCTCCTTTTTTCCAGTTTTCTCTGCTACCTTGTCAGTCTGTGGATTTTCCCGGGTCTTTTTGGGAAGCCATGATTCTGAAGCCTCAAGTTTTTAAACATTTATAAATCCTGTATAATGTTTTATTTGTATCTTTAAAATTTGGATGTATATAGAGAGAACTTGGCTATATAAGAAATGGTTATACTGGGGGCCTTTTTTTACCTAATTATTTAAAGTTAAGAAGGTATTGATGTTGTGATATTATGTACATTGAAAATGCTTGTAATGAGATTGTTGTTGAACAGAGCACCAGGTTATTTGCTGCTGTGCTATTTTTCCTGTGTAAATCTGAGGAAGAAAATGTTTTGACATTCCAGGTCGTGTAACACACCTTCAATATGTGCCTAATGGTTACTTTTATTTTTATCTGGAAGTGAAAAGATGGTAATGGCACAGCTCTGCATAAAGGCAGGTACATTTGCAGGTGTTAGTTAAAGCTTGTTTAATACATAAGATGCTATTGACACAGCAAAAGCTAAATGTAAGAATAATCTCTCAAATACAGAAACTCCTTTTTTAAATAGCTCATGACAGTTTCATCCAGTAGAATCGTATAGAGCTAATAAGAACTCTCAGCATTAATTTCACTTAACACTTTGTACGTTTAACAGTGTCCTTTTAGCAGAGGGACTGTAACAACTTTAGTGTTTTCTCATTAGGTTTGAACATTATGCTGGGTTTATTCTTTCATTGCTTGTGAAAGTCTGGTGAGACCCCTCTTCTGCCCTAGCTACAACCCAAATCTTACTTGGGGGGATTTTTAAAGTCATAATGACAGTTATGTTCTCAGCTCACTTAGTGCCTAGCTGCCCTTTGTGCCATTAAAAATCTCCCTTTAATTCTGTGGTTTTTTGTTTAGCATTTTTTGCTTTAGAGACAGATATTTGAAGTATTTGTTGGCCAGAGTTAGTTATGTTGCTTGGTTTGTTACAGCCAATTCTTACTTTGGGAAGGAGTCTCAATTTCTGGTTTGCTATAGTTATGTGAATATTGTTTGAAGAACTATGGGGGATCTTTTCTTCAGTGAGAGTGTTTAGATCTTTCGGATATGAAATTTATTTTCAAAATATTTTTGGAAAGAATATTTTAACCAGAGTTACATGAGAATGTGAAAATGCATACATCAGTCAACTTTGTGATGGAGCAAATATTAAAATAGCTTTAGTTTTGAGATTATTCCGTCATGTATCATTTACAGTACTAAAAAAATGAAGATCTGATGCTCACTTAGTACCCTGCTGTGGTAGCATATAGCAATTCTGAATGGCAGAAGCGTTTGGGGGAGAGAGTTCCTGCTGTTAGCGTTTGTGACGTGGGAGTTTTGGGAGATGTTTGATACACAAATTCTCAATATTTAAGTCAACACTTCCCATTGATTGCAGAAAGCAGTTTCATAGGAGTTGAAAGTTATCAAGTAAGTTCCCTGTACTTTAGCTTTGATGAAATGGTGAGAAGGTTTCTGCTGTATTTGGTGACGCTACCATCTCTCCCACTATTTGTGGATTTCCTCTGCTGCTGCCTATGAAAAACTGTTACCTTTTGGAGAATTTGGTGTAACTAGTCAAATGGAAATGTAAGCAACAAAAAGAAATCAAACTGCATTTATGAGATTAATGCCTTCAGATATCTAGATCATAAATTAAAACCTTCTGGCTAGTAGAGGTAAGACTAATGTTGGAAAATGACTGAAGAATCCGAATGTGGAAATTGCCAAGTCTGTAGGGAAGTGTCAGATCATATATTAGACATTACTAATACTTAAATATATATCTGTGCTCCGTCAACATGTTCTTAAATAGCTGGCACTCAGCACAGGATGTACTTTGTTCAAATATTTGTGTGATTTTCAGTGGAAACTAACAAATTGCTGAAGTACTATGTATATCATTTGGTGCGTTGTGCAGCAGATTTAAGAAAATAAATCTGCTTTTGGTTAATTCAGGAGAAATCTGAAGTTAGTATTCTATTCTGCTAAGGGTCTAAATCCACTTCTGGATAAGTTGCGCAAATTAAACTTTTAAAATGGTTTGGAAATAGAGGTCCTAATTTTTCCTCTAATCCAGTCACAGGATTGGGTTGCAGTCTAACTGTGCGTTTGATTTTGCAGTTAGGTTTTTTATATTCAAAATGATGTTGATACATATAGTTCCTTCTGCTTTAGCAGTCAGATTCATTGTGGACATTTATTTCTTCTTCCGAATGTGAAAATACAGCAGTTCATTAATTTTAATCTCAGCATTGGAGATAGACATTTACAATACTTGTACGGGCTTAAAATTGTGATGAGTATGTGTTTTCTTTTGATTTATAACAAAAGACAGACTTTTAATACTGCTAGATTCTGAGTACTTCCACATCCCGTTGAGGCCACTTGTCCCGTGGGTGCCCGTGCTTCTCATTAATTGCCCGGGGCTGTAATGGGACAGTAAATCAGAGTTGCTGCTTAGATGTAGGGCTTCCTTGCTCTGGCAGTCTTAGTCCTGTGGACTCCTATGCCTGTCAGATACTTTTGGCTGCCACCATCTTCTCACCCTGTGTTCTTGCATTGCTGAGCAGAAAGATAACATCAGGGGGGTTTGAAACCCTGTGTAGATGCACTACATGCCAGCCAGGAATGTACTTAGTTTCGCTCCTTTTTTTTTTTTTGTTCTTTTTGTGTCTGTCTTCCCATGCCTGGTATAACAAGAACAACAGAAGTACCTGCTGGAATGTATTGCACGTGTCCCAAAGGCTGTGGGCAGTTGTAGAGTAAATTAGGAAAAGTGCATGGATGGAAGTAATGGTCTCTGTCACGTGGGGAATTTTGTAATGTAAAAAGCCGTAACTTTTAAAGTCTTTCTGAGTTCAAACTAAGAACAAGGGGCATGTATCTCACCTGAGGGGCCCCCAAAAAGAGGGGATTTTTAACAAAGCTTTTGTAAATATAAATTTCCCAGGACTGAATTATCAGAAATCGTAACTACTTATTCTGTTGTGAAAATTTACATATTTTATTATATACACAGTGATTGACTGAGAAATTCCAGGGATGCTGTGATCTCCTTTAAATTTCCACAGTTATTTAAAAATATTTCAGGACTTCAGGCTAAATTCAATCTAGATGTTGTAAGTGTTCTTTGCAGAGAGCAGTGTTTCTGGAGCAGGTTGGGACATTTAAAAATCGCATGTCAGAAAAGACCTTGCAGGTTTACTGATGCTGCTGCTACTGCAGTTCACACACAAGCAGGACCATGCCTCAGTGGGAAGCTGTACCTTAGCAGTAAAATATTTCTCCCTGAAACAAAAGCAAAAAACAATGTACAGCTGAAACTAAGAACATAATACATACCTACGTCCTACTGGTTTTATAGATAGGATGCGGAGAAGGGTATGGAATTGAAACCATACATCAAAAATGTCCTGTAAAACTTGTAACTTTACGCAGAAATTGCTACAGGATGCAAGAGTCCTTTGTAATAACCTTTATCCTGCTAAAATTCACAAGCTTTTATTCTGTACTAAAACTACATTAAGGTGATGCAATGCAGCATTTTTAATTTTTATTAATGTGATGTATGAACTACTTTGGACTGGGTATAAAACCGTGAACATCTGTTTCTTTACTGGTAAGAGGAACAATCTTCAACTTGCATACACCGTGGACCAGGCTGAAATGTTAATTGAATGACCAGTTGTATACTATTGTAATTGGTTATTTAATGTAAACTCATTTTCAATGTGATCTTGGTTGTTGCTATGAACTGCCTGAACATTGTATATCCTAATTGAATTTTATTGTATGAATTATTTATTTGTAATTGGATATCATATTTCAAAAATAAAATTAATTTCACAAATTGGGCCCCATATGTCCAGTTTTTTTAAGCAGCATTTTATTTTTATCTGAGTTCTAGATAATTTACCATTGTAAATTAGTGTACATAAATCCCGCTGTTTGAGCACGTGGCTGTTTAAGGAGGGTAGTGGGTTAGGATAGTTCAAAATGCTTCAGCCAGGGAAACCAGTTTGGTGCTGGGCATACCCTTTTGTTTTGCTCCCTGCCTTACCTTGCTGATAACCTTTTGCAGAAGGTTCTGTCCTCAACGTTGCTCATATTTGGCATCTTGACAGTGTCCTATGTCGGTAGCCATGTGTTTGTGCTTTGCAGGTGGTGAATGTTCTGGGTGACTACTTGGCCGTTTGTGTGGTACAAATATCGCTGGTGTATTTTTCTGTATGTCAGTATTGTTGGTAGTGAGTTTCTGTATCTGGACTGGGTAGTAATTGCCCTTATGTGCAAGGCTTGCTAATGCAGGAGTAGAAATGTTACCGAATACAGTGGGAATTCAGCCAGCTCATGTTTTTTGAAACTAACTTCCAGTCTTGTCAAATATTCAAAATAAACATGACAGTTTCAAGATGAACGCAGGAACGCTAGTTATCAGGTCAGCCTGGTTTTCCACTACAGGAAGGTTACCGTCCTGCTTTATCTATTTTATTTGCATATGATCTGTCACTTACTCTTTAAGAGCACCAGCTAGGGTAATGCCGTATGTAAAGCTATAAGCTTCTGGGGTTTTTTTACTGTCCAGGTGTACTAGGACTTACATTTGGTGTTTAATTTCCTCTTAAGTTTGTGGGCTGAAGGGTCAGATCCCAAAAACATGTTAGATGCTGGCAATTGGACTTCTTAAAAGCTCTTGGGCACTTTAAGGTTTTGATTACAAGCTTGCAAACCCTTGCTGGTAACCATCCAGCTTGGAGGCATCTCAGTAGATCTGTTGAGATCTTTTTTTGAGGGTCTTTGTTGCCAGGTCTCCAGATGCCTGGGATCAGTAGTGCTGGCTAAATGTCAAGCCTTCCCTGCTGTATAGCTGATCTTGATTTTTAACCCTTTAATCAGCCATGAGAAGGCTCCAGCTTCCTCCTAATTTTCGGTTATGTTTAAAGCAGTTGTTCATTTCTTTCCTTCAAAAATACTGGGGGTTTTTAAGACTGAAAACTTCTTATTTCAAATTCATTTAGGATAATATGACACACTTTAATTGATTTTTTTGTTTGTTTGTTTGTGGGGTTTTTTCCTCTTAGGCACCCACAGCTTCTAAAATGCCTTTAGGGGTCTCTTTAGTAAAATAAAGAGAAGTAAACAAGTTCAGAGCTATTATAGTAGGTAATTTATTATAGCAACTAATTTCAGAAAGGATAAACATATAACCGTTTTAGGAGCCTTAGTTTTCAGAAAATGTTATGTTAAGGAAGCCATCAGAGAGGCATAGGATCCAGAATAATAAATACAATAAAATTACAAATAAAAACATCGAAGTCATGAGTTTCTGTTGTCTACGCCAGAAAAATCTAGGGGACAGCAGGGAAAGGGAGTATGCAAATAGATGGAAAAGTGAGTGGCTTGTAAAAAATTTATAAACTTTAATACTTAGGAATAATATTTTTGAAAATTTTCAATATTTCTGTGTATATAAGATTTCTGCCTTGGCAGTAAAAGGTAAAACAAGAACAATGCCTGTGGAACGGTGGCATGGCTGGACTTGGTCACAGGTGCCATCGCAGGGCAATGGTTCAGAAATGGCCTCGCTCTTCACGGGGTGGGGGGCTGCGGCTGGGGGTCCCGGCCAGCTGTGGCAGATGAGGCATGCTGCCTGCCCTCCCGTTTTAACAGTTCTCCTGCAGGCGAGAGCAGATGGTGAATGGCTTGGAAAATTACCACTGTCTTTCCCTGGAAATTGTATGTATAGAGTGGATGTGTCTGCATTTGGCAAGCTAGGGGAACAGATGATGGATACGCCTTTTCTTTGTGCTGGGGAGCCAGTGGTGGAAATGCTGCTTTTTCAGGATGAAAGGGTTGAGTAGTTTTCCATCTGCCTTTTGAAGTGCCAGTGAGAATTGGGAAATTACTAAATGTTCCCAGGAGGGACAGCTTTTGTATATCTCAAGCCGAACTTCAGGCCAGAGCTGATGATGGTGGGCATGTGTGTGCCCCTGCCTGTCCAGGTAGGATCCAGCTGCTGTGGCTGGAGGGACAGCAGGTGCAGGTAGTTCCCATTTCAGAGAGTGTTTATAAATGTTTTCTCTGTTGAAGCTACTAAGTATTGAAACAGACACCTGTAACTTCCAGCAGGTAGTGTCTGTAAGATTGGAATCCCAAATCTCATCATATAATGGTTTAAAGCAAGTATTTCAGTGCTTCATTCCTGCTTTACATAGAAATAAACCACTGCTTGGCTTTAACTGGCTACCTAATGTAGAGACCTTGCAGCCTTCCTGCAGGGTTGGGCATTGGACCACCTGTATGTGCATGTGGTCCCAGAAGGGCATCCCCAGGCGGCTGCCTGCCGCCCAGTATGAGCTGGCCGGTAGGAAAGCAAACACCGTTTCCCTGCTGGGTGCGTGGGTTAAGTTTGCTCTGAACACACGTAGCTGAAAGAGTGGTGTATTCCTCTACAACAAAATATTCTATGCATGTAATACCAAAAAGGTGGTTTATTTCAGACTTCAGGGTTATGCAGCACTGCCAAGTGCAGCAGCAGGAGAAAGCCATGTGCCACACTTTAATCCCTGGCCCCTGAATATCCATGTATTATGATATGCCCTTTCCCACTTTATTAAAAGTGTTTCATTTTATTTTTTTTCTCTAAGACTAATACTTCCTATTAGTGGCAGGCTTGGATTTGTTTTTAAAATTGTTTCCCGATAACTGAGAGACAACTTTATGAACCTAAATGGTTTTAATGGAAAAGTTCATATGAGTTTCATCGATGTGCAATCACAGTAACTGTGTTTGGCAACAGGTCTGGTGGATAGTGTCCTTAATCCTTCCGAAATGGCAAGGTATTGACATAGATCCTTACGTTTCCATAGGGTTTCTGCTACTTCAGGCTCCTAGAGAGGGTGGGGGAGAAAGTGGCATAATTTTGAAATATGAAGATATTAATAGCCAAAGAGAGTGTCTATTGTATCAAATTCCCATAAAATTCCCTGTATCCCAACCTGGTAAAAAGTCCTGGATGCTTAGCTGCTTAGTACAGGCTTTGATTCAGAGATTTATCTCTGTGCTGATCAGATGCAGTTCAGTTTTTTCTAAGACTGGCATTACAGATCTTGCTGCAAACTCGCTATTTTATTACCTTTCCTAGTACCATATGTATCTATAGTTGTTTTTAAAGCTTAAGTGTATTAAGGATGACTTGGGAAGTAGAGTTTCCATTATTCAGGGTAGCTGGAAGGTAGGGTCTGGATGCTTAACAAGCTGTAAGGAAACCAGTTGCTAAAACTCGTTAAGAATTTCATGTCTCATCAATTCTCTTCTCTGGATCTCACCCATGTTTACTGGGTATTGTTGCCAGTCTTCTCAGAAATGAAACTGTTTTGCTTAATTTTGTTGCAATTCAGGACTTGGTCTGTTCCAGCTAAAGTAGCATAACAAAATTGCGCGGCAGAGTGAGAATGCCAGCGAGCAATCTGGCCCATTCAGCATCGCATCCTCTTTCCTCCTCCTTGCCAAAGTTGCACAAGAGCCATGTAGCATGGTGGGGGAAGGGGGGAGGTAGGCTTTCAAGAATAATTTATTGAAAAGAGCTGATAAATTTGTGGCTTAGTGTGACTCCGCTGGGATATCTGCATGCACATGTGCACTCATGCTCATTGACGCGCACAGGCAGATGTTGGTGCAGGTGACCTGCAGCACGGCAGGATCAAGGGCCAGCAGACTCTGGATTGTCCCTTCCTGGTGTGGACCAGGATGGGCCTTCTGGAGGATGGTGCTTTCTGCTTGCTTTACATCTCACCGAGGATGGTATGAGCAAAATGTGCTAATACTTCTTTTGGAGATCCGTTTTTATTTGAAGTCTTCATAAGCTTGATAAATTTTTCCTTGAAAATATTTCCCATGTAGTTATTTCTCCATGTGGTTAGTAACGGGTTATCTGATGTTTTCCAGGAATGGCAGGTGAGGGGTGTTGTCACAGGCAGCGTGTTGCTGATGGGCAGTGCTTCCCCGGGGCTGGCTTCCTTCCGATGCTGAACCCACGGGGCTGCTGTGGGCTCTGGATAGCCTGACTTCGGTTTGCCCAGGTGGAGTTGTCCTTCCAGTTGCAATTATGGTGTTTCCACTGAGCATGCAGAAAGGTTTCTGTGCCCTCACGTGCTTTCCAGTACCCCGGTCTGCTTGTTTTGTGTTTGTTTCTGTTTATATTCATCAATGTGCCATTGATAACATGTTTTGCAGTGGTTTTCCTAATGTTTTCATAAACAGATGAGATTTGGAACTTTCTCCAGGATTTTTCCCAGTGGTACGAAGGGATACTTACTTTTAAATATTTTTTTTTCATTTATTTTATCAGCTTTATTTTCTGCTTGTAACTGTTCATTATACCACGCGCTGATCAGATGTGGTGTGGTCTTTTCCATAACTGATGTTTTGTCTCTGTTAATTGTTTTACAAGATTTGGACTATATTAGATGTAGGCGCAGTGGCTTGCTTGCAGGAGAGGCGTGATGCTCTCTGGAAATCTTGACTGGCAAGTATTTCTAGAAGGGTTTTTTTTCCCCCTAAGATCTGAAGGAGTGAGCCTGTGACTGCTGCCTGCCTGGAGCAGCCGGTGCGGAGGGCGGTGGGCGGGTGTGTGCCCACCTGCCTTCGCTGGTCCGTGTGGAAGGGCGAGCGGAGCCAAGGGAGTTCCCGCTGGGAAGTGCCTGCCCGGGAAGCCGAGGCTCACTGACCCTCTGGCTCGAGGGTATGGGGACAGCCGGTGCTGCTGGGTCAGTGGGAAAGGGAAAACCTGATTAAAAAAAAAATAATAAAATAATCACTATTTACGTTACCCTGACACCTTCCTTTTTGCCTTGCTTAACTATGGAATATTCAGGCTGACATGATGAATTGGCATGTGCTGGCTTATGGCGTAGTTGGCGACGAGGCAGGCTGGGGGGGAGCGGGCGCTGCGCCCTGCCCCTGCCCTCTGCGCCGAGGGGCGGGTGTGGGAGCCCCAGGGAGCGTCAGGGAGCCCCAGGGAGCGTCAGGGAGCCCCAGGGAGCGTCAGGGAGCCCCAGGGAGCGTCAGGGAGCCACCGGGAGCGTCAGGGAGCCACC
>JAVJGI010000003.1:9315563-9337674 GCA_035590275.1 Ibycter americanus
GTGTCCCCGCAAAGGGCCGTTCCCCCGCTCCGGCCCAGCGGGGGGCACGGCGGAAGCGGCCGCATCCCGGGGCCGCTCTCGGGAAGGGCGGCCCGCTGGAATTGCGGGAATGTGGCAGGCTCAAAACGGCAGGCAGGCGAGAAACGTTCAATTACCAACTGGTAACCAGCAGCCGGTGTCGGGTGGTAAACCAGGCGCCACCACCCCCTCCCCTAATTTCAGAGCTTCCCTGCCTTTTCCACAATGGAAAATACACCTAGATAAACCTGTCATTATCTATAATTAGATCAGCTACACGTTATTTATTTATTTTAAAGAACGCAGAGAGGTCGCAGAAAATAAGAGTTATCCAGTCTTAAGCAGCCTGGAAGTTGCCCAGCCTTACGGAGGTCCTTGAAGGGAAGGCTTGGCCAAGGCACGAGAAGAAATGTATTTATTTACATCAGCTCTCTTTTCTTTGGGGAAAAGATAAAAAAGCTGAGATACTTTGAACAACAGGGATCCACCTGCTGGGCACGTGCCGTGGGACACCCGGAATGCCCCGGCCCTGGGCTGTGTGGGGTGGCCCGGCTGGTGCTGAGGCCACCCCTGGGGGTGCTGAGCCGGGGCTGAGCCTCAGGGACACCCCCGGGGCCTCAGGCTGGGGTGTCAGGACCCCGCTGGGGGCCCGGAGCAGAACAGCTGTGCCCATCTGGCGCTGCTCACGGCTTCTGATTTCTGGTGAAACAGTAAACCCCCAGCCCGACAGGGACTCTGGCCCTGGGCCATCAGACGTGCCCCTGATTCTCGATATTGCAGAGTCACTCGCCACCTGACGGCAGCTGTGACTTTGTGGAAATGCCACGTGAAATCACTGATGTCTCAGGTGCTTTTCGGAACTGGTGTCGTCAGCAACAGCAGCCACGGTGATGGGTACCATGAGGGGGGATGGTTTGGGTGAGAAATCTGCAACGTGGCTTTTTCTCCTTGCACGTGGAAAGAAGTTTCAAGGTGTTTTTTGAAAACTTTTATTATCAGCAGTTCGTTTTTAAGGTTCAGTTTTCAAAGTAAGAATTCCCTGTGTGGCGTAGCTGGAGGAGATGCAGGTAGGTAGCTTCCCAGCCCTGCGCCAGGGATGACCAGCGGGCAGGAGGAGGGGAGCAGCTTTGCGGGGTGTTTGCCAGAACTTCTGTGGCACCTGGTGCAGCCGCCCGGGTTTGGCTTCATTCCCGGCGCAGGGAGCAGCATCCCGCTCCGTGGGCTTGGCCCTGCTCGGAGGTGGGGGTTGCAGGGGTCCCGGGCTGTGCCGCACGGGCTCCTCGGCAGCCCCGCGTGTGCCGGTGCCGGTGCAGAAGCCTTGCCCAGGCGCTCGCTGGGCTTTGCCGCTGGTGGCAGCTGCGGGCCAGAGGCCCCGCTGGTGTCTGAGAGCCCAGGAGCCTCCCACCTGCTTATGCCAGGAGTGAATTTTTTCCCCCTTTCATAGCTTGGGGTAGGTTTTTAGGGCTAATCTAGGATAAGTGAAAACTGCGCTCCAACAATTCCAAGCATTTGGATTATAGTTATTTCCATCTGTCTGTGTTTATTTACTTTTTCAAGAAAGCTCCAGTAGTACTCAGAACAGCTTTATTGTGCTAGAAATTTCTAGCCCACTGTGATATGTAGATTCCTGTGCTGATTCAATGCAGCAAAGCTTTAGAAAGGCTATTCAAGACCACTGACTGACACTGTTTCATGTTTCCTTTCCCACCTTAGGCTGAGGCTACAGCATACTCCCCAGCTTCTTTCAACTTTTGTTTAATTAAGACTTATTTCCAAAAGCGTTTCGTTGTTTCTCTTGTATGCTCTTACTTTTTTTTCTTCGCATCTGTCTGTGTCTCCAGGTTTCCTACTGTATCCCCTTCCCCTTCCTGGTCTGACCAGGGCTGGCTGCGTTGGCAGCATCATGTGGAAGGCCAGTGGTGGATGGACTCCTGATCCTCTCTTTTTAAGGAGTCTGTCCGTGCGTTTGCCTCCATCACTGCTGAAAGCGGCTGTGTGGGGTGACGCCAGCCCTCTGGCAGGGAGAGCAGGGCTGGGGCACGCTCTCCCATCTGAAGCGCCACAGCCCGTGTCACCACGTGCAGCCAGCTGCTGAGTCAGGACTCGCGTCAAAGCCCAGCAAGGCAAAGGGACCTTTTCCTCCTAACATCAGGAGCCTTTGGATTAAGCTCTGTAAGGACTCGTTACTTCTAAACAGTGACTTTATGCAGTAAAGGATGCTGCTGTGGTAACCTTTAGCTGAGGCTTCTGACAATTATACCCACCTTCCACTGGTAAATAGTCCCAGTTTGGTTTTCATCCCAGCTCCATGTAAGAAACCCATTAGTAACTTGTTTACCCTACCTTTTTCTTGCTATGAATTTTTGATTTTGTTGCCAAGACCTTTCTCATAGTTTTTGGAGACAAATAGCTTTAAAGATTGATACATCTTAAACACTTGTAGCATCTCCGTGTCTGGTATCTTACCTATAATTTATAAATATTTTGATATTAGGAAGCATGTGTCGGCTGCAGGAAAAGACTTTCTATATTAACCAGGGACACAGAACTCTTAGTGTTTTCTCGTAAGTACAGTGAAACTTAATTCTTTTCTTTATCCCCTCTCTTCATCTGTTGGCCTGTTTTATTCTGGAGCTGATACTTTAAGCTGTCTCTGAGAGATTTTTTGATGTGACCAGGCATCACTTCTGGAGGTGGCTGCAGAGGTGGGAGCTGTGGGCTGAAGCACCCCAGCTCCTCTGCAACTACAAAGGCTGCCCACCTTAGCCATGAGGTCCCCAACCAGTGTGTGATGCCAGAGAGATGAGCAAGTAAGTGTCACAGAGCCCCTTGTCATTGCAGCTCCTCTGGGAGTGAATACTCCTGTAGCGCTGGAAGGAATCAATAACTCAGCCAATGTGAGCCTGGCATAATTACCTTTAATTTTTTTTTTTTTTTTTTTTTTTTTTTTATTTTCTAGGCTAATAAACCGAGGCATTGGTAGCTTCAAAGCAAAAAATCTCTACTGATTTTTTCTCTGCTGGTCCATGTGATGATCTTAAATGGGAGCTGTATGGATATCTTGGAGCACAATCTGAGCACGTTCGTACCCTGAAACTGTGCTGTAAGAAAATACGACTGACAGTAGGCATGAAGGATGGCAATAGATATTTATACTATTTAGATACAATTTAAGTGATATTTAAAATGTTACTTGGGGTAATATTCATGCTGCTATCTTCACAGCTTTATCTTGATTTTTAGCCTCGGCTGTGTGAGCAGTGGTGTGCGTGCAGTGGGCAGCGGGATGTGCCAGTGTCCCCCAGCCAGGGGCTGGCAGCCCCAGGGAGCCGCTCGCTGTGGTGCTTGGCAAGCAGTGGCTGGCTCTGCCCCGCTCCCGTGCATAGCATAACGCCCAGTGTCTATCGCCCGCTTTGGTCTGGTTTGTTTTACTTCGAAGAGCAGTGTCTGTCCTGCTTTCACCTTGCAGTGCCGTCCCAGGGAGCGTGGCGGGTGCGTGGCAGAGCGGGGTCCGTGCCCTGGCCCCAGCCCACGCCGTGGCCCCAGCCCCGCTGCGTGTCCTGCCACCGCCCAGCCCCTGGCGGGCAGGAGCTCTGCTGCCCGGCCGCGTCCCCCCCGCCTCCGCAGAGCCCTGCTGCTGAGTACGAAGGCTCCTACTTTGGTTGTTGACCTGTTCAATCCTGTTGATCCTGGGTAAGATCTCAGTTTCTCAGCTGGTGTCACTTTGGGGTAGGATCTTTGCAAGTTACCCATTTGTTAATGTGTTGGCGTACGCTGTTTAGGGTCCTAAACACTGTGTTTCAAAGTTGAGGGGGGCTTATGCATGCATAAACGAGAATAAGTTGTCTTTGTATTCAACTTTAGCTTAACATGCTTGTAAACTAAATACTCCAACAGTTGCAAGTTGCCCATGAGACAGAGCCCTCAGAACTCGGCGATCATCCCCGGAGCACCTCCAGGAAGACCCGTGTGTGGAACATAACCAGCACGCCTGCAGGTGGGACCGCTGCCGCAGGAAGGGAGCCTGGGTGGCACAGGCTTCGAGAAGGGCATGTTTGTCTGGGGGCAAACAAAGTTGTGTGACCCACACCAGGTGCTCAGGGAACTGGTTAGTGGGGTTGTATAAACTGGGATGTGGCAGTTACTTTGAACCAGCGATGCCCAAGAGTACAGGAGAATCCATGTGGGAGGATGAATCATAACCGTGATGAGGAAGGGAAAGGATGGGCAAGGCTGGTGAACTGATGCTCCCCAGACATAAAAAACACTCCTAGGTGCCTAACTCCTTCAAACCAGGCATCCTACAACCCCACCAAGCATGCTCTTGAGAGTGGAGGAATGTATCTAAATATTAAATGTACATCAGCATCCAAAAAAATGAAATATCTTGACAAGTTCTGGATGATTCTGAGTCTCACGAGGAGACGGCTGAGCAAGAAAGGCTGCCAGCTACACAGGCAACAAGTTAATCGCTTCTAGAAAAACTAGCTTTAAGAATTGCCATCAAAGCAAGCAGAATGTATCAAGGGAGGAAGGAGATTTGCGTCTGTGGAGCATGGTTCTCTCTCCACTGCTGGTGGAAGAAGGCGGTGGGGCTGTCCCAGCGCTCTGAACCTGTTGTAAGAAAGGGGAAGGCTCAGGCGCGACCAACATGGATCTTCTCACCCAGACCTATAGGTCCCACTTAACGTGGGTCTGCTTAGGAGAGCAGCCGAGTGACCCTCCTGTAGAGGAAGGATGCTTTATGCTGCTGCAGCCCTGTCTGTAAAACCTAATCCTTGGCACTTTAGGTGAGCAGAGAGAAGTAAAGCAAACGCTGTGCAGATGGATGCAGGCAGCTCCGTTCTCTCTCCAGCCAAGTTTGTGAGTGCATCGCCGATGCGAAGCTGCACCCAGCCAGTGCCAGCAGCCCAACCGGCAAAGGGACCATGGTCCTCGGCACCAGCCTTTGCAGAGCTGCAGACCTGCTTCCTCGGGGTAAATAAGAAAACCCCACAAGGGCCTACGTCTCATCCTGTTCACTAGCATTTGAAGAGTAGATTTTTGTGCTGGAGCTGACTCAGGTTTATTCTTTCCAGCTGCTAGAGGAAAAAACCAAAACCTTCCAGGATTAATAAATTATGGCAAATGTTTGTAATTTGTCAGTGACTCAGTTACTATCATGCTTGTGTGCAACAGATGACTTGGTGAAGAACAGTGACGTTCATTTTCCTGTGAATTTGAGACGTTTGTGCAAGAGCGAAGACCCATGGTTCTGACCCGATTCCCTCACATTTTGGATCTAGAAAAAAGCAATACCCCTAAACATTGTAAAGAATTATCTCTCCAGTCCTATTTTATTTATTTTGAAAATATTTTTAGTGTCTTCACAATAGCAAAACAAAGTTTTAAAAAAATAATCTTTATCTCTTTTTAATCTGTCCTTTGTAGTTATCCTGCCGTAGGGAGGAACTCCTGACCTCTCTCTGGAGGCCATCTCCCTCCCGGGCAGTGACTCAGTCATGCTTTGCCTTTCAATCCTGGAGCAAGTGACAGAATAAGGGTGCAAATCAGAAATCTCCACTTCTCAAGCTCATGTACCTTCACACCAGCCTCAGAACAAAATTTACTGGTTTGGGGTTCTCATACCTCTTTCATTTCTCTGCAACATTTCATAGCTGTAAGGATTTTTTAAAACTGTTTTTAAGGTTAATATCAAGTTAAGCTGAAATAAGATCTGAAACAAATCTCTGCCTGAGGGTAAGGATAGTCTTGTTGCTACAGTAGAGGCTGGGCAGTTGGACATTTATTGTGTCATTGGCTTCCTGCTAGCCTTGATGTTTAATCTCTGCCACCGTTACGTTCATTGCTGAGCCGTAAACCCATGTATCGCGTGTTACACCGACGCAAAGTCTGGAATATACAGCCTTCACAGTAATGGTGATTACTAAATGCATTTAGCTTTTGCTGAGGCTCCAAGGCTATGGGACTGATTTCCCCACTGTGGATTTACTGTTGCAGAAGCAGCAGTGTTTCAGAAGTGCTTTGACTGCATCCTCGAAGGAGAGTAGGGTCAAAGATAACAGGGTTTCTGTTTCAGAGTGAAATAATGGGGTGAGATCAGGCTGGCCGGAATTTTTCAGTGTCTCTGACCTTGTCCACGCCAAGCCCACCACCTGCATGCCACAGCAGCACCGCTGGCCTCTGCAGCAGGGCTTCCCCCAGCTCGGGCTCTGCCATGCAGCTCCCCAGAGCTTTGCCCAGGCTGAACCATTTCTGTGCCCTTGTCTGAACCTGTGCTCAGATCATCTGTTTTGAACATGGGAAAGCAGCTGAGAAATGTCGGGGCTGTGTTGTGGGCTTCCAGGGAAGCAGGAGGGACCCAGCTGCGGACGTAAGCAGGGGGAAAGCTTGCTTAACGCTTGAGGGAGAAAACGGTGGAAATGGGAACTTGTGGTTATGTCTGCTTTTTTAAAGTTTTATTGCTTTTGCTAACTCCAAGCAAGTTGTGATTTAAAAATCACAACTCAGATCCCCAAATGATGAGACTTAAGAAAGTAATGGATTTGGGGTTTTATTGTCTGGTTTCCTGGTTATCTGAGACATGCAAAAGCCGTGGGCTGAACTTCTTCCTTTGACTGCAAGAGCGAGCAGATTTTCTTTCTTGCCTTGTTCTTTTCTTATAGCAGCCTTGAATCCTTCTGGAGCTCTTTGAAAACCAGACATCAGAAGATTGTTAGCTGATGCTAATAAGGAGTCAGAGCCGTGAATGGTGTCTTGGCAACAACTGCATAGTATCAGATGAGTATCTTAGTACAGCAAGGTGCCTAGTTAAATGGGGGGAGTCGATAACTCCCTGCTTAAGGGTGCCTGGGATCACACAGGCTGAGTCCTGTACACCCCCAGTCATGGACAAATTTCCAGTATTCAAAATCCTGGTACAGAGGAGTTTGCTTCTTTCTTGGTTTCTCTTGCTCTGTAACTGCCTCCTGGGAAACCTTACCTTTCAGCTTTAGAAAGGCAGTAATATGTAGTTAATATAGATACAAGGGATCCTCATTTGATTTTTACTTATGTTTAGGGAAAATTAATTGCCCCCACTTTATTGTTATAATAGAAATCTAATGTATTTTGTCTGTAACTTGTTTTGTTAACAAGATCTTGCATTTTTGCTATTTGTTTTTAAAGCTAGATTAAAACCTCTCCTAAGTTTAATTCAGCAGAAATGCTACTGAAGTTCTGTGTTACCTATGTGTAAGGGGCTACATTATATTCCCTTACTAATTAAAACTGTGACATCCAGAATTTGGAGTGCATAGCCTCCTGCTTGCCTTGGTGTCATGGCAATCTCATCTCCGCGGCAGTGTTGGTTTCTGAGCATCGCTTGTAGCCATGGCAACATGGGGTGACCAGGAACTCCAAGCTGGCCCGCGCTGGAGATGTGGCAGCTCACTCCTGCTATAGTTATTATTTTTAAGGGCGCTAGTGCAGTCCATAGCACGTGGGTTTTTCTATGTGATAACGAAACTACTTGATTGAAACTTAACTGGTTCTGAAATGAAGGGTTGAGAAAGATAAGAGAAATGAAATGAAAGTGCTAATAAATTAGGGGGCAAAGCCTGGGCTCGCTTTAGTCATAAGACTTCTAAAATCTTTAATTTAGCAAATTGACTGCTTTCCTGAGCTAAATTACAGAGAGGAGCTGGGCATTTTATTTGAAGTGTCTGAGTACTGGATACCTGAATCAATGTCTGTACCTATTCTTATTTTTCTTTTCTTTTTTTTTTTTTTTTGCTTTTTGAGATTCATCCAGCCCTGAAACCAGTCATGAGGGGGAAGAAAAAACCCAAAACCAAACAGCAAAAAACCTAAAAGAACAACTGAGTGTTTTGGCAATGACCTAGGCTTGCCCCCACTGAGCTTTCCAACGATGAGGTAGGACCTTTTACAGCTTTCCTCTTGTGGTCTGCTGGGTACTAAAGAGAGGGTCTGGATGGGTGGTGTTTGAGAGAATGGTGATGGCAGGGTTGTACCAGAGACCAGCAAACATTAAACTGTGAGACCTGGAGGTGTTACAGCAATGTCTGCAAAAGGGACAGATTTGTGGTAACACAAATATGGTGTTTGGGGGCCCTATGAAGCGGTGACCAACCCTCGTTGCTATTGACATCGATGGGATATGAGGTTACGAGACTGGCAACGTACAGAGCCAAGCGAGTGGCAATCTTATCTAGAAAAGGATTTCAGTATTTAGCCTAAAGGGTGAAATACGATTGACCTTGTAGAAAAGCAAACCAACCCAGTGACTTCAGTGGGAAATGACCCCTGTGAAGATTTGCTGTGTCTAATGGAATTGAGCAGTTCACAGGCTGAGCCTGGACCTGTTGACCGGCTGTAACAGAACAGACACTTTCTTTCTTGAAAATCAAATGTAGTGGGTGTCTGTGAGAGCACTCCTGAGGCTGTGAGCTTCCTACCGGCTGCTTTCAGCATCCAGTAGTGTCATGTAATACATGACATGATCCAGCCTGTCCCTACTTCCAGAGGGAGCTGCAGGAGCCGGTGTGGGGTGCAGCAGAGGCAGGGCAGAGCCCTGCCAACACCCAGGGTAATTGGCCTCTGCATCGACCCTTAAATCTGCTGCTTCTCTGGCAACTGAGCTCCCGATTTAGTAGTGTGCTTTTCAAGCTCAACAGCAACAACAAAAGTCTCACCCCTGAAGAATTTCTAGAAACTGCGATTCAAAAAAAGTGGTATGGCACCCTCAAGGGTTTGCAATCTGTGCCCTGTTCTGAATGATTTTGCATCTGCTTTTTATCCTTCTGGTAACTGGAAGATGTTTGTGTTTTTTTTTTTTTATTTGCTCCCACATCATGCAGGAGACCAGAACAAGGTTTCTCTGCCCTCACTGCCTCAAACTTGCAGCCTGGCACAGCTTGTCACCCAGTTTCATGGCGATTTTGTACTGCTTACTCTTTAGTTAACTCCTGCCGTAGTCTTCACAAAGTCAGCTTGATGTTTAAAAAAAAGACTTTATAATAGACCAAAACATTGATAGGAATTGATGGAAATGTTTTGTTTTATCTTGTTAGTTCTTGGGTTTAGGAAAAAATAATCATGAATTTAGATGTGTTAGTTGGTTCAGCAGCAAATCACAAAGCTTAATCGTCAAGACTCCTTAATCTCAGGTAACTTCTTTGAGAGCTTTTGGGTTTTTTGCTTATGCTGCTAGCTAATCCTAATGCTGAGATTATTATACCCACAGCAAACAAATCTGCATCTGCTTTTTCATTTTCATCTCTTATTCACAAACACAAATTAATCCAGATGAACATTTTCTAGGTCTGGTCTCTAATCCAAGTAAGATATATCAGGTAATGAGGACTTGGGCAGAGAACCTTCCAGAACAGATGCATCCATGTCTCATTGCGAATGAGCAACTACTTAAAAAAAAAAAAAAATATCTGACTAAGCCATGTCTGAATGTTTAGGGAAAGGAGGAGAGTTAGCAGCACAAGGCGCACTGGCTGGAAGCATTTCTGGAATGCGCCTTGCACCAGCCCCAGCATCAGCACCGCGCGGAGGCAAGGGGCTGAGCCACAGCCCCAGGGAGATGCAGCAGAGAGTTTATCTTTTGGGAGAAGGAAGGAACTGGTTCTGACAGCTCTTTCTTGAAGGGAGGTATTGGGAAAACACTTGGAGCTTTGCAGAGCTGTCCCAGCAGAGCGCACTTCACAAATGTATGAGGTGTGATTGCTATTTCAGGGCTCAGAAAAATGCGAGGTATCTCGCTACAGGCAGACATGGTCCTGCCCCAGGAAAAACACAGCAATGTGGTTTGATATGACATTATGCTTGATATAAACATTATGTTTATAACCAGAAATGTCAGTGAAAAGCCACAAGGGACGTGGACGAGTAATATGGATCTGTGGTGCTGAGTAACGTGCACGTATTTTTCATTGTCTTACTGTTATTTAGACTCTTCTTAAAATCTCTTTTCTTTCTCCCTTCCCTCTCTACCCCTACAGGCAAGTAGATGGATCTTGGAGGGGTTTGAAGGAGATGCTTTGGCAACCTGGTTTGTGAAGGACATTGATGGTGAAAGTGAGATATCATGGGAGAAATCAAAGCAGAGGGACAAGAGTCACAGATGGGGAAGGTGGGGGGAGGTTTAACTCAGAAGGAGGTGAGCTCTGCAATGTGGGTAAGGACTACATGAGTTCCATTTTTGAAGCAACAGCTTCCAGTTTGCATTTTCAGTTCACAGGATTTGATATATGAGAGTAGCCCGTGTCCTCTTCCCTTTGCAATACATGGAGCATGAAGCTGAGCCCGTGGGACAGAGGGAGCCAGCCAAATCACGTGGAGGTGGCTGGAGGTAGCAAACCTCCTCTGGGTTTTGGCTGACCTGGGCTGAATGGCTTGGCAGGGTGGAGGTCAAGACCATGCAGAGGAATGGTCAGAGAGAGGGGGATGTGGATGGGTCATGTGGAAGAGAGGTAGTGTGGTAGGGAAAGGGACTGACAGTTGGAAAACACACTGAATAAATGGTTTGTGTGCATCCCCTGCCATGATGCGTGCTGGCAGAGTGCCCTGGGGTTGAGTGAGCAAGTGACGGTTAAGAAAACTGTCCTTCACAAACCAGGTTGCCAAAGCATCTCCTTCAAACCCCTCCAAGATCCATCTACTTGCCTGTAGGGGTAGAGAGGGAAGGGAGAAAGAAAAAAGTTTCCACACCCCATGTTCATTTGTAAATGGGTAGCAGCGTGTTAAACAGTGTTGTTCTTCAGGATCCTTGCTGAAGAAAGCAGCAAACGGATTCCTTGCCTGCAGTGCAACAGCAAAGGGAACACAGACCCTGCTGTGCGGAGCCCTTTCATCTGCCGGAGCGCTATTTCTCTTCCCTAAGTGGATGATTTATGTGAGCAACCACGGCACACCATGAGCTATATTTACAACTAATACAACAGTTATGTTGCTTTCAGGAATTCCTTTAACAGTTTAATTTAAGAATTGATTAGTACTCCGTTGATGCATGAACACTCAAATGCTTATGGAAGAGTTGGGAAATTCTGTGAATATGGCTACATCAAAATTCTGTAGTTACGTGATTCAGAGGAGTATTAATTCATTCTATGTGTCTAGGTGTAATTTTTTTGTATTTCCCAGCTGAAACAGCAGTATTTTTTTTCCCCAGACACACTGCATTTCCAGAGCTTGTTAGGAAAGTGCAGAACCCTGCATCTGTGCAGAACTCCGCATTTCCTGCTGCTTCCTACAGATGAGTGAAATACCAGCCTCATATGAGGAGCAAAAAGACCACACAAGACCACATGTTGTTTACTTTGAGCAGCCAAGAGAGGAGAGTGTTTCCCCCTAAGTTCTAAAAGCATAATTCCATCAAACCAATGGTTGCCTTTGCTTTAACAAAATACATGCAAGAAGGGATGATGTCTCACCACAGAGACGTAAATGCCTGCACTCAAAAAAGTAAGCTTGCCCCTGCTTAGAGTAGGCATTTACCTGTTACTAAGTTCCTTTTCTTTGGTATCACTTTTTAAAAATTAACTTGGGAAGTTAATTTTGATTTATTTTTGATGAACCGTGTTGCAGTGTTGATGCGTGCTCTCTCCCCTCTTCCTGTTCAACACATGGCACGGGGACAGTTTTCCACAGGGTGTCGTGGCTGTGGACCTCACAGGGACACAGCAGTGGTTCCCAGAGGGCTGCACACCTCTGTCTGTTCAGTTTGATGCCACTTGCAGCCACGGGGGACACCTAATCTGTAGGGTTCAAACTTACTGCGCTGGTGAGAAGAATGTCAGGAAAGCTTTTCCTTGGGCTTTTCCAGGTCTCTTGGAGCTCTTTTGAAGTTTCTTTCACATGGGAGGATGTGGGGAGCTGTTACATTGATTAGGGTCCTGGTAATGGAAGATCACATCATTTGAGCTCCATCAGGTGTCCACTCAGGGCTGGATTACCGGTGCTTATGTTAACTGGAAGAAATGAAGCTTTTCTCTCAGTTGAGAAGGAAGAAATCCTGTTCTGTTAAAGCTGGCATGACCCTGTATTGCATAGAACCCATTCCATGCATTACGAATTTAGGGACTCATCCTCTGCATACTCACAGCTGTGGCTCTGTGGACTAATACAGAAATATAGGAACAGATGTCAGCTCATTTTCAGGAATCATCTTAACTTTTTGTATCCAGGCACTAAAGGGGTAAGCCAGACCTTACAGGATCCAAAGGCAAACTGCAGATGGGTTCGTCATTAGAGACTGGGAGCTCAGCCTTGGATTTCAGAAATCACAGGTTCATGCTTTCCCTCCTTTGCCTTGCAGAATCCCTCCCTTCGGAGAGGATGCATGTGCTGTTGCTGCTTCTTCTGTACACTTTCTGTCCTCTTTGCTGTGCACCTGAGGTTCATCCCAATTGATGCTGTTTATAGCCCAGATAGCTATTTTGTGCCTTGTGTTATGTTTTCCAAAGCAGACTTTTGGAATAAGAATACAAATAGCTGTTCTGAGTATTTTATGCTCTAAAAGTGAGTACAGTCAACAGATGCCAAATAAATGTAATAAATCAAACTGAAGTGCTGTCTTAGTTGCTTCAGCTTGAAAGGGGACTGTTGTGGGAAAAGGCAGTGATGAAACCTAAACTGCATTTGCAATCCCATGAAGATTCAGGTCAACAGGATTGAGAGCAGAAATTAACGGAGTGTAATGTTTGCTGCAACAGCTACAGTAAATGTGGAGGTTTCACAACAAAAACTCAAAAGGAGCATTACAAATGCACATGATGCTGAGTGCCTGATGTTGTACAAAAGCCCGAGGGCCTTGAACATCAGAGGGAAAGAGGGATCAACATCTGGTATCCGTGTGAAAGTGAAAAATCCCGTATGCGCTGAAGGTCACAGTGACCTGGGATGCTATGCTGACATGGCTGTGAAACAGCATGGGCTGCTTTTTACTTTGTGAACAAACTTTGCAGGATTGGAAAAAACAATAATGAAGAGAAATGTAGCTTCTCGTTCTAAGACCTTGCAAGTGATTTCACTTCAGCTGGGCTGGATGTGTGCCACTGAGAAAGCACTGTCTGTCCCTTTCATCTCGGCTCTACACCTGTTTCTGGGAGAGGAGAGTGAACTTACCTTTGCATGTGTTTTCCCTCCTCGGGAGGATGCAAAGATCACTGTGACACTTGTGTTGTATTCTTTGTTGTGTGCTGTCACAAGTTCCTAAAGGGGTAGAATTGCTTTTGTGGTAAATGTCATAACGGTGTCCCTTTTTTCAATCTCTTTTGAACAGTCTGCATTCAACCCTGTCCTCAAGAGCAGTGTTAAAGATTATTGTGAAATACCTCTTAGGTACTGGCAGGTACTTTAATCTCAAGGTAGAAAACTAGATGCAGTCCGTGGAGGAAGCCAGACTGGTACCTTGCTCTGTATTAGAAGTTGTATTCTTCACACTCATCAAATCCTGCAGGATTCAGTGGGAGTTCTGAGCATGTGTCTGCGGCAGAACTTGCTTATCTAAATATTGGGGTCTTTACCATTTCTTGATGTATGAAAATTAAAACCACAATGCTGTGGTTTAGTAAGACTAAGCAACAACTGCCTCCTGGACTTCAAAATGTGTCGTTTCCCCAGTGGTTAAATTTTTGTCTGGTTTTTTTTTTTTCTTCTCAAATTCTTCGAAGTGTGGTGGACTTTGAGAACTGTGACACCTCTGTGTCAGTGCAAGTGAAGTCACTGGGTGTGTGAACCTTGCCCCATTCGTTTCATGAGAGAGCATCCTGCTCCCCTGTTCTTGGTTTCTTATGCTTCTCGTTTATTTCTTATGCTTCTCAACTACTGGCATATGCTGAATTTTTCAGATAATGAGAAATCTTTAAATGAACAAAAAAAATTAGAAAACTGAAGAGAGATCTTCATGCTGCATGCAGAGGAATTTTTCAAAACCCCTCTAAATATTCATTCATATCCCTTCACCTGAGATTTGTCAGAAGCCTTTTCTAATGCAAATCAAAATGCTAATTCTGAGCAGATTAGAGTCAGAAGCAGTTCAGAGAGAGGATGAATGGTCCTACATAAGGCACCTTTCCATAGCTGGAGGAGTGTAAGCACTGTCTTCTTGCTGAAGAAACAGAAATGTGTATTTGGATTTGTCAGTAAATTTCTTCTAAATACTGCTAATCACATTTAGAGGTTCTTGATTTGTTTTTTAAAGGCATCCAAATTTTAGTATGTTGCTAACTGTTTAAATCCCAAGTAGAAGCAAATGTGTCGATCACAGTTGATCGCATACAGTGCAACTGAATCTAGCATTTGAGAGCAAAGAAAGCTTTTAATTTATTCTGTTTTTAAAGCTAGTGCATTCAACAGATAATTCTGTTTGGGGGTGGGTGGGGTGGGTGGGGGGAGAGGAATAAGAAAAGAAAAAGCATTTTCAAATCAAGCATACTTATGTCCTTTGTGCCACATGAAAGCAGAAAGGTAAGATAACATGAAGTATAAGTTTCACAGAATCACAAATAAAATAAAAATAAAATTTCATTTTATTGTACAGAAATATATGTTGACAAAATAACTTCGTAACCTGTTTCAGCTACAGGAAGGAGAACTGAGGATGTGAGGACTTTGGATTCAGATTCTCATATCGGGCCACTGAAAAATCTTTATTTTTTACATGTAATTTCTTGTTATTGCTATCATGAGAGTTACCTGTTTCCACTCTATTTGTCTCCAGTCACTCATAGCTTTCTGAAATTCAGTTTAGAGGTTGGAAAGAAATGCCCTATCCCAAAACTCCAAGACTCGCACAATGCATGCCCTACAGTAAATGCTAGATTTAGTATAAATAGTTATTACAGATATCATTGAGGTTTTCTGTTGCTTGTCATCTCTCAGGATCAGAAACCAATTTACCTTGCAGATCTTTGTTGTGTGCTTGGAGTGCAATTGCAATACTCCAGATGTGACTTCTGGGAAATCTTTTGCCACTGCTAGAGTTAAGAGCGTTAGGGCAGATGGCTGCCTTGGCTGTCAGGTGCTTCTGAACCCTGTATTTCCTACTATTGATGAAAATAGAAAATTTTTGCTGCTCTGGGTGCAGGGAATGCCTGAAAAACCTGAAGTTTCATGACATGGGGAATTGCTATGAAGGTTAAATAAAATTTGAATTAAAGCAAACTAAACCCTGAAGTTGGAGAGAAGGCTTATGCATGCATCTTCTGGAGTTATATTTGCATGTGGAAGACTGTAAGGTAGCAAGACAGAGCTGTAGCATTTTACTAAGCTTTTCACGATTAATAACTGGGCAGAGCGTTACTTCCATATTGTGGATGACACTGAGAAAATGGCCACCTTCCTCTGGAAGTTGCTTGTGTGAAGTATATAAAAATCATCTATTTCTGCAGTATGAAAAATAAGGAAGAGTGATGGAAAATGACACTGAACCTAGAGCTGTGTGAAAATCGCTCAGACGCCAGCCCAGCCATGTGCTACTGCTGTTGTGCTTACAAAAGCAACAGTTATTTTACCTTTTCAGATACTGATCTGCAAGTGCACTACCGGGCTGTACCCTCACAGCACATGTAATTTGTAGGTATTCTTAATTTCACAAGTGGGTGAACTGAGGCATAGAAACGTTGCAAGCATATAGTAAAGTTCATAAATGTCATATTGTAAGTAGGCTTGTTAGCAAGGAGGCACATGACTTATTGGGCTGCTACTCATTCCCTACTTTAAGAATGAGTGCATGACTTGCTGCTTTTGAGCTAACTCTTTTATTCCAACACACTCACAAGCTTCACTTAAAATTGACTCTGTGTTGCACAGAACTTGAAAGGAGCAGGGACTGTGCCTGATCTGACATTCACTTTAGGTGAGGGACTGCCATTAACTTTAAGAATCGGGTCCTCAGTGAGGCGTGTGTTTTGCAACAGGACCAAAAGTCAGTACGTACATCTCAGCATGGCAGGTCTTTAAATGCAAGACCAAATCAAGGGCAAAAGCATCCCTTTCATTGTGTCTTCCTTTATGGGGTCAAACCCAGCTCTTGATGCCTAATTTTACTTTAACTAAAATCTTATATGGGAGTGGAAAATATTTATCATCTTTGCTGTCCTTTCCCAGCTGCTGTGCCTGGAAGGTCTAAATCATAACTAAGTCAGTATTTGCATGGCAAAACTTTCCCTTCTTTTTCTCCCTAGTGGTAAATTCCAAACCATTACTTCCATGAAAGGTCCACACGCAGGGAGAAAAAAACCCAGCCCCTCTGTTCTTCCCATTTTTCTTTTCTTTCCTTTTTTTTCAGATTTTCAGATGATTACTCCAAAAATGCACAATGCTTGGATACTCCTTAGAGTGAAACTGTTAGCATACACTTATCAGACAGGCTCAGCTTCTGGTAGGAGCTAGCTCTTTAACAGTTGTGTCTTGTATCTTTATTTTTATTAACCCCCTAACTGCAAAAAGAAAGATAAATGCAGGATCAGACCATGAATTAGCCCCTAATGAAGGGTTAGACATGTATTTTCCATGGCAGGGAGTCTGCAGGGAGTCATCTGAGTGTCTAAGGATGTTTCATGTTGTCTTCATCACGGATTCTGTCTTTATTGAGTTTTCTGACTGTCTTCAAATTTTGATTTGGAGAAAGGGTTCACATTATACTATCCCTTAGGCTGTGTTGTGAAGAATTCCTGCCCCATGGGATGCCTCAAGCTTCAACTTTTGCGTCCTTTGGTGACGAAGGTTGCTGCCACAAAAGGCTCTCTAGGAGACAAGAACCTTGAGAAAAAAAATCTGGCATTAGCAACTATGTTGTGACCTTTTCATCATTGGAGTGCCTGGCTGTTGCTCCGCCTTATTAGTCTGAATGTTTTCCAAAGGGGGAATCTGGAAGGTGGGAGCAACAGCATGAAGATTATTCTTAAATGTTATAACCTAGGTTGGGATTGATTTAAAGAAGGTGAAGAGGAACATGTGAAAGGCAATTGCAGGAAGTGTAAGAGATTTGTAAGTGAAATTTCAGGGAAATTCTGTGAAGTTTGGGAAAAAAGTATTGATCTGAAAGGAAGAAAGAAACCTCAAAAAAGAAATAGCTAGTAACCTTAACTCTGGAGGTGGGGGATGGGTGGGGTGGGAAGACTTCAAATTAAACAAGTATTTTTGCCATGGTCAATGGTTTTACAATACAATTTGCAACAAAAGTAATTTTGAAACACAAAATTAATAGGTTCCAGTTTTCAATTTTCTAGGTCTTGTTTTTAGACGAAAGTATAGTTTCTACAGGGTACAGCTTGAGAAAGCAGACTTATGGCACCGGTAAGCAGGTGGCATATGTTTTTCAGGTGGTTAATCCCCAGTGTTTTCCTATCCCTCCTCTTCATGTCTGTAGAAGGCTCAGGGATTCCTTCCAGGCCTTTTTAAAATTAAACTGTTTTTCAGAATCATGGGCTAACAGATGGAGAAGAGTTGGTGTCATCAGCTAGCCAAAGTAAACAGAGTTTTCGGCAATAACTATGCATAATTATGCAATTCAGTCATCTTTCAGTTGAACTTCAGGGGATTTCATAAATCTGTGAATGTACCTGACCGGTCTTCCTGTGCTCCTGTTGGGTGCTGCAGTTCATCGTGGTAACCTTGTACAGAGCTTCACCTGCATGAAGAAAATGAGGCTTTGGAGTAAATAAGAGGTTCTGTTCGCTCTGCTGGCTCACTGGTGGGAGCTGTGGAGTGTCAGCACCTCAGGGTGTCTGAAAGTGCTCTTCATGTCAAGGGGAGTGATGACCTGTGTGTAACACTGACCTCAGGAGCAGCAGGACAGTCTTTAGGTGGTCTCATTCCCAGGATCAAGCAGCTTCAGAGCTGGTGGCATAGGGCATCATGAACACAGAGAAGGGATTTCTCCTTGTACTGAGCCGATTTTCATTGACCCAACAATGCTGGGCATTTCCTCACTGTTCTGTGAAAGTCCTGCACAAAAAGGATGTTGATAAAACCTGACACATTGTCTTTAATTTTTCAGATTCCAAATTTCTGGAGCTGAATGAGGGAGCAAATATATGGAACTGAGAAAGATGTGAAATAAAAATTCCCCAAAGTTAGCTAGAAAATCCAGAGACTTGCTCTGTGTTATGCTTTAGCCTACCAGTTAATATGCTCTTGCTCCCTGCTCAGTAATTTGTCAGGAACAGGGAAGAAGAATCCAGACTTGGCAAGCTGGTGCTGCAGACAGATTTTGTCAGATGAAATCCCAGTAGACATTAGTCCAACATCAACAGCTCCTGAGCTATCACATGGGAATGCGCAAGGAGATAAAACCAACATCCTAAAGGGTGGATCCTCTATTTTAAGGGGCAGAGAAGGGAATCTGGCTAATGCAATTTTTTTCCTTTCTTTGTAGAGTTGTTAGGAGAAAAGATGGAAAATGCTGGTTCCAAATACAGATACAATTCTTTTATTGAATTCTTCATTTCATTTAAAGTTGCTGAACTCCTCCCTCTTGCTTTTTCCTACATGTGAAGAGAAGTTAATCCTATCTCTGCCTTTACCTTAGACGGATTGTGAGGGCAGAGTTTGGAAAAGAATTTGCTGTCTATGCAAAGAATCCACAAGTGACTGCGGGAGCAAAAAACCCCAGACCTACCGTTGGGAAACTCTAGCGTCAGTCAACTACTTTCTGGAAGTGGAGTGTTCCGTTACATAAACATCCTTGAGACTTTGCAAAAGGGGTGACATTCACATGTGGGGCCTGACTAATTGGGCTTTGTGTGTGAAGAACGGGGATGGAGAGGATAAGGAAGTGAAATCCCCAAGGTGCAAGCTGGGCCTCCTTCTTCCCATGGCCTGTACTGTTGCTTACGTGTTGAAAAGGGGTCTCAGAGCCTCCTGTACTGCTGAACTGATGACTGGGAACTTTGCGGGCCCTGCAACCCAGCCTGCATCCTAACTCTGCCTTCCCCAGCAGTCTAGGAGGCATCCTGCTCAGCCTAGCAGCCAGCTGTGACAGCCTCCAGCAGTCACTCAGAGCGTCCCTCTGCCCAGAAGCTGTGAAACTCCTTTCATACTAAAATCTGCATTAACTCAGCGGTCCTGGTGTGTTTAGGCATAAACAGCATGCAGACCACGTAGCTTTTGGCTGCTTCTACAAGCAGTGGGAAAAGGGGGCTGCTAACTTCAGGAGCTCCGAGTTGCTCCCTGGAGCAGCCTGCACCCTTCCAGTCATGTGGGGAACAAAAATCCCATGGTTGCTGCTTTGATGGCTGAAGTTATGTGGCACCAGCATATCCATCCAAAACTCACTTGAGACCCAGGGTGCAGTTCTCCAAGCCCCACACCTTGTGCAAAGGAGCTGCAGCATGAGTTGAAAGTCACCACTTTGTTTTGCACACACTTTGTAAGGTTTTGTCGCTTGTCCCAGGCAAAGAAAATAACCTGTTTTCGCCCCTACCTTTTCAGGGAAAACTATGTATAGCAGGCATGTGAATAACTTGATAGTGTCTACTATAAAATTCAGATGTATATTTTTCTATATTTTATGACAAACAGAGAATAATGGTGTGCAGGTTTTCCATTTTGCATAGCAGCTCTCAGGGTAACAGGTCAGATGTAGCAGTTAGAATGGCAGTGAGAGAAACAGATTCCCAAGCTGAAAGAGCCAGTGCTGAACTGGTTAGGAAAGAGTAAAATCTGAATTCCCAACTCTTTTTCTTTTCACAGCTGTTAAGAGTTCAGTGGGTTGAACTGCAATCCTTCAAGTTCGTCTGTTGACTCCAACACAAAACTATTATAAACTGTGCCTCTAAAACACGTGATGAAACATTTCTTGAGAGCTATTTATTCCAACTGCAGCAGAGGAAAGTTTTCAGAACACCCGGCATTTGGTAGAGGAAAGGTCTCTTGAGCTTTGCAAAAGGAGGAATTATTTGCATACCGACGTAAGTTGCTTTTTGATATTTTTTTTCCTGCAGCATTGAATAAAATAATACTTCTAACTTCTCCCTCCCCACGGAAACATGGTCAAGTAGCACAAAACTATGTTTAAGTGCCTAGTGGAATATTTCTATAGTTTTCTTTCTTTATTCATGTGGATTCAAGGTTTTATATTTCAGCATAGAACTCAACATGATTTAATATTATGTATTTTCTTTCCTCTAATGCTTTCTGTATCTGATTAACAGTTCATTCACTTTAATGTTAATGCAGAGGTATGATAGACTGCAAGCGTCAGTCAGGTGTGTGTTTTGCAAGCTTACAAACTACAAGTAGCAAGGGATAGTTTGGGGGTATCCTTTTTAAGATGTTTCTTTTTTATCTTTAAAGTTTGATCTTACATATACATCCACATTCTCCTGCAGGCTTTAGCTGTGGTAAAACACTTTCCATGCTGAAGATGGACCATGCAAACATAACCCAAGCCATGCTTGATGCTGAATCCCGCAACACAGAGAAGAACAACAGCAATGAGTATTTTTACATTTTGATCGTCATGTCTTTCTATGGGATCTTCCTGATAGGAATAATGCTCGGCTACATGAAATCCAAAAGAAAAGAGAAGAAGTCCAATTTGCTTCTGCTCTACAAAGATGAGGAGAGAGAATGGGGGGAAGCTGTGAAGCCTCTACCAACCATATCGGGGCTGAAATCTGTTCAGATCCCCATGATGCTGAACATGCTGCAGGAGAGCATGGTGCCGTCCCTGTCCTGCGCCATCTGCTCAATGGAAGGCAGCAGTGTGAGCTCCGAATCCTCCTCCCCAGACGTGCATTTCACCATCCAGGAGGAAGTGCCGGATGCTGAACTGGGGGAAGTGTCAGAAACGCTCCTCAATGAGAGCAGCGAGGGATCGGTGGAAAACATCCACAAGAACTCCTAGCACTTGCAGGGCTCCCTTGATCAGCTGCCAAAGTGTGAGTGGAGCTCCCACTAAGAACTTGTGGTTCTACTTTCCTGCTCTCCAATGAACTCTGGACAGGTATCTGTGCCCCTGGGGCCCGAGGTGTTCCTGAGAGCTGGCAGGACAAGGAAGCAGTGGTATCCAACTCCAAAGTGTAACTTGCACATAATTGGGATGCTTCATTTTAATTTTTCCATTATTATTTCTTACCGTAAGAGCTAAGAACAGGGAGAATATATATATATATTTATATATTTTTTATATATATATATTTTCTAATGGGGTAACTATTACTGGCATGTCTCTGCATATTTCAGAATTCTGCAAATAGCTGGGAAATGTTTAGGGAAGTTACCCTAATACTGGCTGTTAAGGACAATGGGTAATGCGCATTCACAGAAAACTGTGATAAACTAGAAGTACTTTTACTGTGTTTTTCTTATAACAAACAACAGCCAACACCCGATTTGCTCAATGAGGCCTCAAAAGCTGAAACTTTGTTGATGGTGCAGTTGAAGGGAGATTGCAGCATGGCTGGAGACTAACTTCAGCCACAGAAAGAATGAAAGAAAAGAAAGAAAGAGGTACCAAATTTCTAGGAGGTATGTAAAGCCCAGTTTCCGATCCATGCCACTATATCTATCTTTGCTTAAATTGTACCTGTACTGACTGGGTTAGGTTCACCAACTTCTGCTGCAATCCAGCCTTTAACTGAGTTGCTAGTAGGAAAAGTGGTTTTATTTTTCGCTTTTGTATTTTTTAAATATATGTACATTTGATCACTAAAGGCAAAGATCTGTAAGTTACAGAAGACATTAAAAGATCTTTGTTACAAGGTGTAAGATGTAGAAAGGCTTGAAGAAATGCTGCTCTGTTACGCCCCCTTGAAAAATGGGTGGAATTCAGAATAGAATTTAACCTAGCAAGGGTGAAATCCTGGCCCCACTGAAGTCATCAGCGGAGTCCTGCTGACTTCAGGGGACATGCACAAGGTTTTGTGCTTATCTGTTGGAGTTAAATTCTCCATTTGAGGCCAGTACAACTGTGCCCATTTACATCATTAAAGAATCTAGACTTTCTGCCCTATTTAAGCCAGTGTAGATAAACATTGCATTACATTTTTTTTTAACCAGCTTGCATGTGACACATGCATTTCTCTAAAGTCATTGGTAACTAGTTTTTACAACTCCCACAAACTTGCGGGGGGCG
>JAVJGI010000003.1:9337684-9469922 GCA_035590275.1 Ibycter americanus
ACAAACTTCCCTCCCCCCCCCCCCCCCAATTTAATGGTACTGTGTTGTTTTTTTAATGCTCATGAAATTAGTTGCTAAATTATTGCACTGTTAAGAGAAGTAAGAACGAATAAAAATAAAAGAATTAATAATTCAATCATACCTTATATTTTATAATAACTTATTACAACGTTTGATTAGTTCTGAAGCATGAGGGCTGAAGAGCCTGAATCTAAAGCATTGCACAGCAAAATGTTTGCAAAATGTCTTCACGTATTTCCTGTGCTAAAATAGCTCTGTGATTTAGCCACTGGCATTAGAGCTTGAGAGACAGCTTGAAAAATATGAATGCTGAACAGCAGGAATGAACTGAGGCAAGAGTCTGCTGTACTTCTGCCGTTTCGAAGGGAGAACTCTGCTTTTGACTTGGAGGGTTAACATGATGTAGCCTGCAGAGGTATCACTGTGTCTCTCTAAAGGCAGCAGAACAAAGGCTCCATTGTGCTCAGAAAGGGCCTGATTCAGTCCAAACTGAAGGCAGCGGGAGTTTTTCCATTGACTTCAGTGAACTTTGGATCAGACCATATAAAGCTTTTTGGTAGATTTACTCCAAAAGGGGCTGTTTTAAGTTTGAGAGAAGCCAAATTAAGTTTGGCACTTTGCCTGGAATCACTTGAATCCTGAAACTTTCCAAATGAGACTGACATGCGCAAGTTGTCACATTTTCCACTGCTTTCTCTTTTGTCCTTTTACTTTTGGTATATATGTATTTGTATCTGTAAAAAACTGATGTATATAATTCCTAACATTGAGTTGTATATAATTGTCTCATGTATTTAAAGTTTATTGTTTCTACTGGCACTAATTTTTATTTAAATAAAGAAACACGTTTCCTGGAAAAGTTTCCATGTTTGTTCACTACGTCAAATAGATTTCCAGTAACGAGACTGGGCAAAATGTCTACAGAATCCTTTTCTTAGCCTCTTTTTGAAATGATTCTTTGTGTTTGACAGTACTGCAGCGTTGTGGGCTGAATGCAGGGCTGAGCTGTGTGCTGCAAATCTGCCTTGGGTCCATGCTGGCTCTTTGGGGCACCCAGCAACTTCCTTGTGCTTGGCTCCTGTGTGTGCGCAGGCAGGGCTGCAGGGGTACTGAGCCCTCCCGCAAGGAGCTGGGGGTGCTGGCCAGCCCTTGAAGAGGCTGGCAAAACTGACGGGCTGCTATGAAAAGTTTTCTGTCATTCATTCAGCAAATTGGGTGGGCTAGGGTTGAGGTTATGGGCAAGTCTCCGACACAGGTCTTGGCTCCCACTGGATTTCCAGGACTTGGCCATGGTACATAGTTGGCTTTGTCACAAGCTGTGGGTCTCACTGCTGCTCTGTCATTTCCAGTATTAGGGGTAGGGGAGGTTTCGGGATCCTGGCTCCCAATGCAGTGTGGAAGTGTTTAGAGGCAACTTTGCACATCCATATCTCCTTCAAGCTGTGACAGTATGTGCAGGGTCACAGGCACCGGCTGAGGCCTATTTGTGTGGGGTAATTTGAGGTTGTTTCAAAGATCGGGTTGCTATAAAGTTGTATCTGCTTGCTTTCCCACAAAACCTGTTCCTCTGTGCTCAGTTCTCTTCACTCACTCCCTATTAAATAATTCCGGGGCCTGTTCACAAGCTTCTGTGGACCTAAAGCTACCCATCAGCAAGACTGCGTTTCCCTCCGGCAATGTAATCTCCTGGGACACCCACAGTGTCCTGGAATAGCAGGTCAGTAATGTTGCATCTTCCACATTTACACATGCCGCTGTCTCAGTGTTTCAGTGTTTCCATTGCCACAATAATGAATCAAGAGACTTCTGACAGTACTGGTGATAAGAAGGAAAACCAGAACAAAACGTAAATTACAGCTCTGCTTCATGGATCAAAAAGCTAGCTTATTCCAGCAGTTTCTTACATTAAATTGAGCTGCTATAAAGGGAAACATTGTGTGCTTTGGGGTTTATGTACTCTGAAGTGGGCTGGTAAGCATGACAATGTGGCTACCTTCTTGCAGACTGTGATGGAGCTATCTGTGGCCCCTGGGATTTGAGAAAGCATGTGGTAGTTTGGTATGCATTTGTCTTTGTCCAAGGATATTTGTCTTTGTCCAAACCAGTATTTTGATGGCACCAGGGGGAAAAAAGAAACAAAAATATATTTTGGCTAGAAAAGTTAATTGAATATCCAACTGAATGCAATGATGCCTTTAAGACAGCCCAGTGACCCAAGACTACCAGGTAGCTATTATTCCAAAATAAAAGAAGTGTTGTTAATCTTCAAAAGCTAGAGATGGAAGGAAGAAAATTGCCCCCATCAAGTTTGTTTCAAAATCCTTTTGACTACTAATGAATAAAAGGTAATAATTTTCTTTCCAAAAAATGACAGACATTTCCATTGTGCTTCAGTAACTGAGTTAAATCAGATTGAGAGCCAGTAGATCTTGGCTTAAGGGCAATGATAATTGACTGTAATTTGACAGAATAGAGATTATTTTATTTTTATAAATGCATTCTTTCTTAAAAGAACACAGCAATTAGGCTCCCATTTCTTGGCAGTGCTATAGCTCAGATATTCTCTGGAATAGCTAACACATAACACCTTTGGAAGAACAGGAAAAGATGGCCACATGTGGCATGTGTACATGGTCTGGATCCAGGATCTACTGTAAATTTAAGTGCCAGCTCTCAAGATTACCAGACTGGGATCTGTGATAGTAGCTGGCTGATTCCCAGGCCTAAACCCTACCAGTGGGTTGCATACAGAGATGCACCTGCGAGGTTACTCATTCAACATGCTGAACCTGCTGAATAATTGAAGTGGCAATGCAGAACTCGTCTCTTCCCCAGACACAGGATCTCCTCTGTTTGCCATGCTCTGGGCCAGGGAAAGAGTTAACCAGGGAGAGAAGATTAACAAATGCAAGAGAATCCACTTTCCCAGGACTAGAATGCAGGTTACAGATCATGATAAGTAAGACCAGGAGCCTCACGTGTTACAACTCATTGCAAAACTTCTCTCCTCAGCTTGGCCCTCTCACAGTGGGTTCCCCTGGATCTGTCCCTTTCTTAGACTTATGCCCACACCTACCCAAATAATCAAATCAATTCTCACAGGGTTGTAAAGGAAGAAAACAGATGAACTCTAACAGTCATTTCTGTTTCTAAGTCCTCAGTGCACGATGCTGGACAAGAATAGGTGTACTGCTCAAGGACAAGCGGCACATAGGTACTCAATGCAGACTGCACTTTTATCACAGCCATTTCAACCAAGAGAAGATTAAACCACCTGCCTTTAATTTTAATCTAAAAATTTCAAGATGCTGCAAAGATGGACGGAGTCCCTGCCATGTGATAGATGAGCATTCTCAGAGGTGCTCAAAGTGGGGTGCAGGGTGGTACAGTTGGTTGCACCAGATGCAATTGTGCCAAAGCTGGGCAACGCTTTGTCTGTGTCGCGTGGTTGTCACCCTACCACGGTCACGTTACAATCTTTTTGGACCTAGTTCTAGTGAGAAGATGATTTCTGCATTAGTTCCCAGTTGCATTTCAGATTTAAAATAAAAGGTTTGGATTTAAGAGGCATAAAAGTTAATAAAATTGTTTAGGCTGCTGGTTTTTAAGCCTGATCATATTTGCCACTGTGTATTTGGTTGATTTGCTTTTGTATTCTTTCCATTTTCACACACCTCTGCAGTTCTTACTGCATACAGCCAAAAATAACTGCAAGATGAGCCACCTTATTAGTGTATTGACACTTCTGTATCCATCTCAGCTAGCAAAGAAAATGGAAAATAATACAAAATCAATGAGCACCAGAGTTTTTCAAAGCTTAATTTTGTTTTAGTTTAGGTAGAGTTCCAGTTTGTATTAGGCCAGGTTAGACTGAGGCTTTTACCATCCAAATAAGTGACTAAAAGAAGGATAATAAAAGCTATTGAATGGGGCATTACAAGTTGGGTAATCTGTTTAACTGTCCTGTGCTTCACTTGATTATCAGATGTTGCTGCATATATTCCTGCCTGTGAGAATATGATGTGTTCTTGATAGACATGAAATGCTTGTGATTCTCAGATGAAAGATATGGTATAAATACAAAGTACTTGCCCACCTTGGAACACCAAACTTTTTGCCCTTCTTAATACTATTAGATGCTAGAGTAGCCACTGGCCACAAATGACAATTGCTGGCATCTTTGACTATCTGGAAGAATGTAGCTCATCCTGCAGGACCTCCTCAGGTCAGCAGAAGCTTTGTAACAGGGCCTTTTCACTTGGCTGATAGGAGAGAGGAGATCCTGGTGAGCTGGCAGTGGGAGACTAAATCCATTTCCCACTTCTGCTCCAGGTTCACTGTGGTAGTCTGGAAAATTACTTGCTTTGGCTAAGACCGTCATTTATAAACTGTGAAGAAGAGCACACCTTTGCTGCCTAAGGCTGATGTGAGAATAACTACACTGAGAATTTCAGGCTGCTGAGTTCTGATGGAAAGTGCAAAAAGACAGATGAGTTGTTACGCTTTGTACTCAGAGAAGGAACCACAAAACTAAAGAACTTCCTCTGGTGTGAACTCCAGCTGTTTAGCCAGAGCCAGCATGTGATGCCTCCATCCCCTGCAGCTTACCTATGAATGCTGGGCCTGGAGAAGCCTGCTGTGGTGCTGGTCCCCAGCCTAGCCCTCCCTGGGACAGCTGTGTCTCATCCCAGCAATGAGCATGTTAGCTGAACAGTGCAGGCAAGAGGGTGGGAGACATACGACATTCACAAGAGATTTTGAATTCCATCCTAGAGAATACACAGAAGACCGGTCTTTCCTTCTCTTCGGGAGAGAATGTAAACCATGCACCTCTAAGGATGTATATCCCCCTTCCCTCTCATCAGAACATGATAAACTGATCAAGCAAGATTTCCTGTAAGAGTGAAGAGAGGAAGAGAAGAAGAGAAAAGGTGTTGCTGCTACTATTTTTTAATAATAGTGTAGTAGCAGTAAGACTACCCTTGAAAGCTACACAGACAAGCCCCGGTGGTGCTCCTTTCAAGGTCTTAATGGAGCACCACCTCATCATTTTCCTTAAAATACCTGATGCTACAAAACGACCTGTTGTTATTGCTGATCCTGTCAGCAGCAGTAGGCTAATGAGCATCAGTAATTGCTTTCCAGCATGCTAGCACTGTGTTTCTGCCCCAACGGGAAGCAGGGGACACTCCTGATGCTTGTAAAAGCATGGAGCGGTGCTGGGACTGCTGAAAGCCCCAGCACCACTGAGACATTTCTCCAGATGTGACTTTCCACACAGAGCACTGTATGAGAGCACTGTGGAAAGTCTGGAGTTGTGCACGCACCCTGTGCGTATGTGTTAATTTTGCTAAGTTGCACAGGATTTTACACCAAAGGATGCCGTTGACTTTGGTTAGAATGGTGAGTGTTCTCTAAGAAATGACAGTGAGGCACATGGGTGATGTGATGGTAGCACCTACCCATACTTACTGAAGAACTGCTCATTGTGCCTTCACCAAAGGAAACAGCAGCAACAGCTCTGTCACGTTCTGTTGCTCGGGGTCTAGCTGTTCAGTATTAAACATAATTAACTTCAGTCACATCTAATTAGCTGCTCTTTGGTCAGGATATGTATCTCAGAGGGATTCTTGCTGTAAAGTTTTTTTCTCCTATATTCATCAAGAATGAAATGCCAGATGAAAAGGATTGTGTGGCTTGCCTCTGTGGGGAGCCATCATTAGGCAGGTGCGAATGGCTGCTGACACAGCTAACCATCATCGGTGGTCATCGTGCTGCAGTGACAAGCAAAAATGTTGCCCTAGGGCTGGCTGCTCAAGGTTTTTACTGCTTCAGGTGATCTATAGGTACTATAGTGAGTGTTTGGGTGGATATTTACATACTCAGTTATGCATTACTATTGTACTAAAACCGATGAAGGACATTTAAAATATGGCAAGATTCTTTTTGTCAGTGAAAAGGATTTTTTTTCCAGAGCTGCTCTTCCATGAACTTTAGTTTGTCTTGTAAAGCACTATCATCAGGAATGATGAGAACATTATATTCATATGGAAAGAAAAGAACATAACATTCATATGGAATAGGCAGAGCTTTGGGATTAAACGTGTCCTGTATAGGAATATTTGTGAGATACATGTGTGCCAGGGAAGGATCACAGACCCAGGAGTTTAGAGTAAAAGCACTAGACTCTTTGAGTCCTTATATTTATGACGTCTAGACAGAGAGTGAATTTTCCCTCATTTTTATGTTGAGAGCTGCGCCAGTTTGAACTGGCAGAGTCCAACAAATGGACTTCTATCTGTATGTATGTTCCTGATGTGCCTATTTTTCCCCTGCTCACGTTTTGCCACAGGACTGTAGCCCATGGAATTTATTTTTTCATGCCTTTCCTTTTGTTCTTCTTCTTTTCTGCATAAAAGATATAGCTTAGGGCACTTAAGTCAGGTTGAATATGATTTTTTCTATTCCTTGGAACTTTTTAATGCTGACTGCTACCATCTCTTTTGAGTAGCGCAGTACGTGCTTTCTTAACAGCTATGCACAATTCACACACTGACATATGGTTAACATCAATTTTACAGGGGCCGGGAAGCACAAGGGATTGTGTTAATTTTTCCTGTTATGAAGTGAAGTGGGGCACAGAATCTGTCACTTCTACTGTGGGTCACCAGTTCAAATGCAAACCCAGGACAGGACTAGCCAGGCTTGGCATGAGGATTTGATGGCTTTTGCAACACTGGCTCTGTGAGACTGATACCCTCAGCACACCGAAAGCAAGTAGACTGAAGACAGAGACATTTTATGCTTCAGTCTGCAAAAGCAGCAGCAAGCTTGTAAACTGGGTGATAAGAGTTAACTACTGCAACCGCTGGCTGGTGGGGAACCAGTGGAGCCCCCTTGCCACTGACCTCCAAGCCAGGTCTGGTGTGCTGGGGGTGTGTGTGTGATGAACACTGACTCTCGCTGACTGGTATCTGCTCACCAAAGCACAGTCCCAGCTGGCACAATTCGCAAAAGGCTCCTGGGCCATCAAGGTGGAAGGTACAGGGGGTGACCGGCCCCTTTCTTGTGCTGACTGTGATTTTGGAGGGGTGGACCTTCTTCTTACAAGTGTTGCAGGCAAAGTGGCATCAGGGTTTTGTGAGGGGAGAGGCAGGCTCCAGGTAGGATTTGGGGAGATAACCCTGCATGACCCCAAGCCCTCCAAGCCAGGAAGTTGTCTTTCAAAAACAATGTCACTCCCTTTCACTTTTTTTTGGTCTTTTTGTTCCCTCTGGGCTCTGGAAACGCACTTTATTGCTACACAGCAACTTCCCTGAACTCTATCTGGAAGATTAATGGTTTATTGAAGAACAGGCAGGATTTAGATTGTCATCAAGAGACCCATAAAAGTAAGCATGTAAAAAGTGTTATGGAAACAGCGTGGCCCTTTGGAGTTTTCAAGGGTGGAAGCTGGGCTGTACACATGCTCTGCATCCAGCTCCTGCACCCCTTTGCTGGGAGCGCACGTGGAAGGGCAGTGGGAGTCTTGATTTGTCCTGGAAATTAATGAGTCCCTTGTGAGGTAATTTGCTTTAAGTGCACCTTTGCACACAAGCTGATTTTTTTTCCAGGCTAGCTGCTATTTCGTTTGTGTGTGTGCACGCGCACGCGTGTGTGCAGCCTGTACGTCACTGGGAACACATTAATGGCTGTCAGGAACATTTCTTTTGGAATCCTCACAGATATCCCTAGTGATCCAATTTGAAGCATTGCCTGGAAAATGATTAACTCCTCTCTTTGGTCTATAAGGGATAAGATTACACAAATCTGCTCCGCCGCTTCGGGCCACAGCCAGCTCATTCCTGTAGACATCCTCATGTCCCTCTCCAGGGACCTGCGCTCTTAGGGAGTCCTGCACGTAAGCTATTGTTGCATCTGAAGGCCAAACTGTTCCATTTAAGCACGGGTCCATAAAAGTGGCTGCGCTACAAAGCCCTGGGGAAAGACTGGGTTGCAAACAGCCGGCTGAGCCGTGACACAGTGAAAACAGCACCCTGCTCTAACGTCAGCTACCCCCCTCAGCCTTTTCCCCCCCTGCTCTCCTGGTCTTTTTAATAAGATTTGTTATTGGTGATATTTTTTGTGTGTGGAAATAATGACTTCGTATATACCTCAAGTGTTGTGAGGTTACCTATACAGCTAATACACACAGTTCCTGTCATTGTTCCCCTAATTTTTGAAAATTGGCTGACGTTCGCTATTTTGCCATGCAATTGTGGGACCTGCATGTTAAAGCACAGACAGAGCTGAAAAATGAATGCTACAATTGTAACATCACAGCTTGTTCATTTAGGAATTAGTTTCTTTGGTTAAGGGTTTAAAATAGAAGCTCTGAAGGTTTGTTAGGACAGCTCATCCTCGCACATGTAACTGGTCACTCCATTACCTTCAACCCAGCATCTTCCTCCTGCTTCCGTGGGCCCCCCATGCCATGGGTCTCTTTCTGTATATAATAGTAGAAGTAAAAGTAAAGTAGTAGAATAAAACCTATTTAGCTTTGTATACTGCTTGTGAACCAGGTAAAGGAGCAGGTTTGCTCTTGGCTCGTCTCACTGGAGAGGGCTCCCTTATGAATGGCCGCAGAAGATCTCCAGCAGCCCCAGACCCCTGAGGCATTTCAGGCATGGTGGAGAAGTCTCCTCACACTGAACCTGTGAGGTTTTTTGTCCAATTCACACCAGTTTCCTTGTCTTCAGCCGCCGGTGCCCTTGAGGGTGGGTTAAGCTGCAGCCTGCCTTCAACTTGCTTCTCACAGAGGCTTTTCTTTTGGACTTTTCTCCTCGCTGCGCCCTGGCTCAGCAGGACAGGGATTGGGCTGCCCTGCCCCATGCAGGGCGGGCTGGGGGCCCTGGGGTGCCCCAGCACCCCCTGCCACCAGGGATGAGTCTGTCAGGGATGAAGAAAACCATTACAGAGAGAGGGCAGATGCGTGTCATGGCCACATGCTTGCCTTCGCACAGTGTTCCCATGTGGCCTGCTAGCTGTTTTGTTTATGTGCGTGGAACAACTGGAAGTTATTGAAAAACTCTCTCTTAATTACACCAGCAGACTCTCAGAAGAAACTGTCAGGTGAAAAAAGCCACCAGATGAGAATTACTGCCTCCGAGCAAGGGTAGCGAGCGGTGTGCAGCTGGACGAGGGGCTGTGAGTGCCACAGAGGGCTCGCAGCCCCCCATGGGGGATCTCTGAGAGGTTTTTGTGGGCTGGAGCCCGAGCCAGTGGGTTTTTGGTCCCATGGCAGCCCACCATGGCAGCCCAATGTCTCCCCCTGAGGCATGTGTACTGGGGGAGCCTGGGGATGGTGGTGGCCCAGGACCCTGCGGCAGGCAGCGGCACAGGCCTCTCTGGGGGCTGAGGGAAGGTCCCGCCAGGCCGGGGTGGAGGGCACCGTGTGGGCCCACCAGCTGCCAGGCTCACAAGAACAACAACAAACCCTGTGATTTCCTCCAGAATTACATCTCTGAGGTGCTGTTGCTGAGGGCTTTATGCTTTTTCATACCACCTGAAGCACGTTATTACCCCCCCAGCAGCCACAGCATGGTAGACTTTATTGCTTAATTACATATCCCTGGTCTGAGGCCCTGGTTTCCAGGCTTGTCAAGCCCTCTTAATGGGTAGCATTTGCCTTCCAGCTCTGGAAAGCCTGGTGGAAGATGAGCTGAGTTCATCCTCTGAATATTTCATCTTTGCTGCATCTTCAACAAAGAGCCCTGACATCTACTTGTCCTTTACAAAGCTTCCTTTTTAAGGACAAAAATGGGTGCGGAGGATCTGGTGAATGCCTGCCCTTGTTACTGGGGCCTTGCCGGCAGAGGTGGAGGCGGGATGTGGCCAGGCTGTGGTGGCAGTGGCAATCATGGCTGTGGTCTCCATCACGGGGTGACCAAAAATTGATTTCTTCCCACAGACTGAGGTCTGCTTCAACTTTGCCTTGTTGATATTTGCAAAACGTCTAATTAGATGCCCTTGCATTTTACTTTGTGTCTGAGGATGATACTGTGTTGTCCTCTTTTCTCAGGAGTTTTAGTATTTGCAGTGACTTATGAAAAGGGCAATTCTGTCAGGCATTTTGTGACCTTTAATGTGGGAGAATGGCGTTCTTGAGGATGGCTGTGGTCATTTTGTCTGCTGTGTTCCTCTCAGTGACAATTTTGTGATGATGGCCACTCTAGAAAACCAGGCTACAGCTTTCTCAGTGTGGACTAAGGAAGCTCATAGTGAGTTTCTTTCCATCCAAGCTGTATAAAAAGAAAACCTTACCTCCTTAGGTTTACTGTTGTTTGATGCCTATAGTGAGGCACCTCAAATGAACCAACTAGCCTGCAAAATGAGAGAAAAAAAAATGCTGGTGAACACTAAGTTTGTTGGGAAAATGATATTTAGGTCATCCCAAAACTATTTATGAATTCAGGTCAAATTCTCTAACTAGTTACTGCTGGGATTTTATTTTTTTCCAGCAGTGGATTTTTCTTCACAGTCATTTTTCCCTTTTCTTTACTCAGGGGTTAATGCATTTGCCCAGAAACTGGGAATCCCTCATCCAGTTCCAGTCTGTGCCTGGGTGGAGTTGGATAATGCAGTCCCACTGAATTACTAGCGCTTTTGAGTATCTCAGGAAGAAAGGGCAGTACACCCTTAGTTTTTCCCATTGGAACCTTGTCCCCACAGTAAAAAATATGTATTTCCTGAGCCAGAGAAAAAGAGACAAATACTCCCTAGGCCAGTGGATAGCAAATACACAGAGGCAAAAATATGTTGGATTTCAGTTCCTGCTCTGGTGACTTGTATAAAATTGTGTAAGAACATCATGACACTGTAAGATTTGGCTATACTGCAGCCTGGCAGCCATACTGCCCTCATATGAGAGGTAGATTCTCTCAGGGCCTGGGTAGAAATCAGACTGCATCCTTTTGCTTCTTGGATTTAATCAGGGAATTAAATACCCTATCCTCTCCTTTCTTTTGCTGTTTATAAGAAGCAAATGCCTTGTTGAAACAACAGTATTTCAAGTCAAAGCCATGTTGGTTTTGCTTACTTTGGTGAGGAAACATCAACTTATTTAAATTTATAAATTGTCTTTTTGACTAAAAGCAGTTGCTGTCATGAATCTGTTAAGGTGGGACCTCATTTGCTAGCTTCTAAAGGAAAAAAAAAAGCAGCTCAACTCACAGAGCTTTCAGTCTAGGAGAGATCTGATAAACAAAGAGATGAGACAAAGTAATCTGGTATGCGGTTTGGATGACATGGGTCATGTAGGTAATGGACTATAGGCAGGTATTAGTCATTTGGCAACTGTGTTAATACTTAAAAACGACCTGAAGACAATAATTGGATCTCACTCACTTCTTCAATGTGTTAAAGGTGCTGCTAGCTTCTGCAAACTTTTCTAGTGCGAGCATGAGGGAAATATTTAGCTCATGAGACAGAAACAACCATCTGACCTCTTTTCTCCTCAGTCTGTTCTGTGTATAGAAGAAAAGGTGGGGCTAGGCTGACATTTATTTTTCTGAGAAGAAACCAGTCTGTCTTTAAATTGTTCTTTGGGTTTTTCCATCTGGTTTTATAAATGACATGTTATTTTACTGCACCCTTAACTGGAAACAGACCTAAGACTTTTGATGAGAATATGTCATCTCTTTTTCTTAGTAGCTCCTAGTACCGGGGAAGGTGCAGTGGACAGACTGTCAGGGAAAATATCCTACAAAACACCAACTGTTTAGCACAGGCTTTTGGACCAGTTTGGGAAGAAGAGATTGCTCATAATGGTCTCTGTAATTTTGCTCATTTCCTTATACATCTGTTTTTACCAGGAAAAATAAAATTCCTTTCAGAGTCAGGAAAGATGAAAATACTGAGCATAGCCTATAAGGAGGCTTGAATTTCAGATGTAACTCTGCAGGTGTTTCTAGTTAGCTAATGGGGCCAGCTAACAGTGTTGCAGTAACATCTCAAAGTGTTAGTACTTTTCTCACTTGTCCAATCTGATCTGTGCAGCAAACAGCTGAAAAGTTGCCCCATGACAGGTGTGGTAGAGACTGAATGGAAAGTTCACAAGCAGCTTTTAGGAGGACTGTTGCATCCCTGCAAAGTCTTGCCTGCATACTGATACTGGAAAGAAGAGGTAGAATGGCCCAGAGCATGGTAACAAAGCAAACAGGACACTATATGGTGGGTTATATACTCTGTATCCCTGTATGAAGGACAAAGATGTTCAGTCTCACTATGGGATAGAAAGGAAGGCACCGCTCTGAGCTGCCAGATTTGGAAAGAAGATTGGGTGTCTGTGAGGAGGTGGATCCCATGACTGTGAATTGGTGGTGGGGTACAACACAAAAGCAGAAGTGTGAGAGAAGTAGTTAGGAAATCTGCTCTCATTTTCATAGAATCGTAGGATCATTTAGATTGGAAAAGACCTTTAAGATCATCAAGTCCAACCGTCAACCCAGGTCTGCCAAGGCCACCACTAAATCATGCCCCCAAGCACTGCATCTACGCATTTTTTAAACTTCCAGGGATGGTGATTCCACAACCTCCCTGGGCAACCTGTTTCAATGCTTGAAACACGCATTTTACAACATGCTGCTTCATTTTGAGGTCTTCTATACAGGTGATGACCTCTTACAGCTTGATGAAGCTGTAGTGGTCAGGACAAACATGGGTCTTAGTTTGGACACCTTGGGTTGAGACTTTGGAACATCTCAGTCTTTTCATCAGTCAAGTCTGATCACTACAGAAGCCAGGAAGTTGAACCAGAGCCAACAGAAGTAGACTTCAGTTTAAACGAACAGCCCCTGCTCTGTCCTTGATAGTTAACAAGAAACAGAGGCCATCTGTATGTGTCAGGAGCAGAGCTATCTTATCCCCACTGCGTACAGTAACAGGTTTGTATCTGACATAAACAGTTCATTGAGATACTAAGATGGTCCAGAGCTCATCAGTTTGGATATTTTGCATATGAATGTCTTCAAGGAAACTATTACACGGTTTTGGCCTTAGTGGAAGTAGCAGGTGCCTAATCAGGTGGGTGGCTGGCTGAATTTTGCGTAGTAATTGCTATGTACTATTTGCTACCTCAGATTTGTAGCAGGTTAATGCCCAGTCATTGAATTCTAATTCCTGTGTATGTTAGGATGTGCTGATGTTTGAAGGGAAGTGAGTAATATTCTGGCTTTGCATCTGTAAATGAATGCACAGCTTGCTTTAGTAGCTGGTTGACAGAGGGAATTCAGGAGCCAGCATAATCTGCAGTTCAGGATTTCTCTGTAAACAAATATAGGCTTGAGACAATCAGCATCTTGCACTGGAGATATTCTCATAAATTCAGTGAGTAAACGCACAGGATTTGCCTTGTGAGCTGCCAGACCACTGACAGTCCCCAGTCATATGGCAAAGTGTCAAAGCTCATCAAATGCATTTGCCTGGTAGCACTGTGTAGTTAATATTCCTGTCTAATTAAAAGTACAAACCCTGTTGGAACTGCCATTTACAGGTGCGTCACAAAGATTGCACAGGAATTTTTTTAAATTTTGTTTTTTTTATTATTTAATTCAAGAGAAGCGTAGAATAAGAAGCTACTCGAAGGGGAATTTCAACAGGGTTGATCTCAACAGAAGAGTTTAACCAAAGACACGTGGCTCAGAGACAATATCAGCAGATGAGACCCTTTCCTTTTTGTCTTCCAGAGGCCACAGCTGCTTTTTTCTTCTGGGGCCCCAGGGCATTAATCACCCTTAATTTCCCCCTGGGGGCCTTCCCCACAGCCCTACCCAGGACCCCCCCAGTGCAGCCCTGGCTGGGACCACCAGTCCCTGCACAGCTCTGGGCCAGGCTGTGGGTGCTGGGCTCAGGACCTGGGACAGCCTGTGCTAACTGTGGGGGCTTGTCCCTGTGGTGTGCTCAGGGACTGAAAGCCCCAACCTAGGCTGCAAAGGAGCTTCTGGGCCATGGATGCAGGTGTGGGTGAAGTCCTAGGTGGGGCTGATCAGGGCAATTAAAGCTCATTAGTGCCCTCGGGGCTTTGAGATCTTCTCCTGCAGCTCTACTGTTTGCTCTGAGAAGATGGAGGGGAAGAAGATGTTGCTTTTGAGCACTGCTTCTGTGGATGGAAGGTGTGTTTTTCATTCTTTTTTGTATCCTATATTTGCAATTTTTTTTTTTAATCTTATGTAGACTGGGCTATTCTGTTGCAGTAAGAAAGCAGCCAGGCTCTTCTAGTGGAGGAATTTGTAAGCATGGTAAGATTCCTAGTCCTGCTCAGTTTTAGGGATATTTGGCTGCAGATGCCTGCGACGCATCAGGAAAGCGCGCATTCCATCTTGTGGGCTGTTCGGAGAGGGTGGAAGGGGTCACGCTGGTAACTTGTTTAGGGTGGATCAAGCCGAGGAGATTATGGAACTTGAATTCTGCTGCTGGTTTGTCTGGGGTGGATGGGTAGTTTCTGTATTGTATGGCAATGTGTTCTTTGTGCTGCAAACCCATGGTTTGAAAACTGTGATATGACTCACTGCATTCAAAAGTTGCGTTCGGTTGTTCATTCCACATATTTGCTGAGTGACCTATGGATCAGTGTGTGGGTGTGTTTTGTGGTGTGTATCCCCAGCTGTGCCCAGTTCACAGAGGATGTGTGCATATGGGACGCATTTACTTGAGAGCCTTGCATTTCAGCAGGAATAGCTCATGCTTTTGAGCTTTGTAGCTCACTGCTTCAGTCCTTGATATGGCCAAAACATCCCATGTTTGGCCTGAGGTTTACTTCAGCAGTGAAGTGCAGGGCAAAAGGCAGCAGGAGCCAGCCTTGCAGATACCACAGCACAGGAACAATAACTCTGCTGCCACAACTGCACTAAGTCTGGTTTCAAGAAATTGAAGATAAACCTTAGCGGGGCTTTTTTGGTGATTTTTTTGTTTGTTCGTTTGTGGTGTGTTCTTTTTTTCCCTGAAAAGCCAGACAGACGTGCAAACTTACTGGCAGGAGTTTTCTTTCACCAACACAACAGTCCCTGCTATCATCACTAAATCTGGACAGGGGCTTTGTGGATAAATATTTCACTAGTCTTTAAAAAGACATTAAATGTTCAAAGCAGAAAAGTTAGTGAAAGGTATTACAGTTGGATTTCAGATTTTTCAGTAGATTTGGCTTAGATGTGTTTATATATGCATGTGTGTACTCATCTATATGTATGTATGGTCTTACGGTGCAAGAACAGGACCTCTGATAGCAAGGAGGGTTACATCAAAAAGCTGAAGGGTGATCTGACAACTGAGGTGGCAATTTAAATACACCGTTTTGTCCTGATGTTATGTATGGAACATCAGTGTCTGTGAGAATGGTAGTTCTGCAGCAGAGTGAAAATTTCTTGAGTGTCTAGTACATGCTGCCTTTGGGAGGTGTTGGAAGCAAAAGTCTTCTGGAGCACAATGAGCACAGACACCAATATATGGCACACTGAAGGTGGAGAGAATGCATAGCTTTATTGTCAAGTATCTGTTCCTTGGAAGTTATGGGGCATATTAATGGGTCCTTCCTGTTGCTTTGCTTCCCAGGCTTTTGTGTTGTTTCTGTCTCAGGGCAGCAGCCACCACCTGGAACTGTACAGACAAATTGCAAAGAACAGCCATCATCAGTGGTCTGGCCTTTGGGCACTGTTTTCATAAAAGATGCATGAAAAGTTCCCTGGAAAAAACTGCCAAAGCATAATTATCACCTGGGGATCTGCCCATGAAAAGCAATGCGTAGGAAGAGACCAAGTCTCAGGATCTATTGAATCAGTAGCGAGGAAGGCTCAAGGAAATGTGGAAATTCGCTAAAAATCTCCCAAAGCTATTTTTCATCAGAAGTTATGAAAACGGCAAATTCTGCTCAAAGTTCATATTGTCTTCCTTTTATTTGTTGCTCGTGTTGCCATGGCACTGGAGCAGCATGTCGAGGTAAAAGGAGTATGCTGGACTGCCCTTGCTGATGTGAACAAGCACAGTACCACCAAATTCCCCCCTCCCATGTCCCTGCAGATAGGAGAGCTGCTGCTTCGTGCAGGTATAAGCTGGCATCAAGGTGTACTACATGTGATGTAGTAAAATTGGCTGTTGTTGCTATTGTAACCTCCCTGTTCCATGTCCCTTCTACTGCATAATGGCAATACAGCCCCAGCTGGCATTTTGTCCCTGTCTGAAGTAGGAGATGCCACCAAGACTTTGCAGTCTGGGAAGCTACTGCTTCTCATAGAGGCCACGCGCTATGCAGGTCCTGGTGCTCCTCCTGACTTGTATTCGTGGTTTTCCTGTTTTTCAGGCACTGCATAGTTTTTAGGGACCATAATCACAGCTGAAACCCCACTTCGCTGGGGCACGTTCCCTGTTTTTATTCTCGTAATCAAATTTTCATTAAGGTTTAAAGTCATTAAACTGACTGCTGTGGTCTCTGGCTGAGAAAGGTGCTGAGCAACCAATATCAGGATGGTGAGGGGCTGTTCTGGGTAAGTATTATTCTGTGTTTCTCTTGCTTTTATTCTCTTCCATACATATCCGTTATAGGGTGTTCTTGGAGATACTGTGCTAGATGGCTCTTCTGGTCTACCAAGTAATAGCCATTTTTATCTTCCTAAGCTTTACAGACATACCTTGTCTAGGGGAAGAAAACCTACTGACACACTAAAAGCCTATTAAAGTATTTACAATAATGGACCAAGATATTGTGCTACTGATGTAGGCTGCTAAAATTTCTTGGATAATCACATTATGGTATTACATTTAGACTTTAAAGGGATTATTCTCCAACAGTGCGGTTTGCTGCCTCCTGTTAGGCAAAAATGGGAGGAAGAATTTATTCTTCATGTTGTACTGCTAAACTGAGCAGAACCTGGTGGCTGAAATTCTTGAGCTGATATGCATGGCCACACAGACTGGTGACCTTTTGAGTCACTCTGGAAAAGGCTGAAGGCTCAGCATGTGTGAGGCAGTAAAATTGTATCTCCATGAGAAGGAGGTAGCTCGTGCAAGCACTGCTCTGCATGAGCCGGAGACTTGCAAGCTGTTACTGGGTTTGCAAATGAATGCTTTTGTGAGGAAGCCATGACTTTCAAACAGTTTGACCTTTTGCAGGTACACAGAAATGCAGATGCAACATAAAACAGGTCATGGTGAGAAAAAAGCTAGTCACACTTGTAGCGAAAGCAGGTAGTCCATGACACTGCTAGAGTGTAGCCCACTGGTAGGCCTGTGGATAAACATTTTTTAGATAAAGAGCTTTAGAAGTGGGAAGAGTACTGTCTGAATTAAAAACTGATTTTAAGCTTGTCTAATTATGAAGATTGCCTAAACTGTTAAGTTCCTTCTCAGTCACTTGTTTCCAACATTTCCAAAAAGGAATGCGGTTCGCTTGTGATGTGCCACCTTCAAAAATAGGTCAGCTTCTAGAGATGCAAGTTGTAAGGAGTAGCTGAAGCTTATTGCCTTCAGTGTGACTGAAATAATTGTTTAAAAATGAAGAAGGGTCGTTTGGGTTTGTGTATCATATGTGCATGTAAATAAAAGACCTAGATACCTATCTTTGCTATAGAAGGGGTTTATATCACTACAGTCAAAACCTTCAGGTCTGCTTAAGGACAGAATTTAAGGAGATCTGCCTCCACAAAGGCTCTGAAATTGCTGGTCAGGTTATTTTTAGAAGATCTTGAATTGCTTAGACTATTATAGCAACAAATACTGCTAAAATCTGCCCTTGGTCACAACTTTCACATTGTCTGGGTTTATTTGTCGAGTGCTTTGTGTGTCCTGGCACCACGGCAAACCATGGCATGCTGAGGGAAGTTCCGTGTGGTCCTCTGGGAAGGCTCTCAGGTGAGCAAAGGGGCTGAATTTAGGTGGCCATGACCTCTTCAAGCTCTGGATAACTCCAGCAGTTTATTGTTCTGTGGATATAAATGGTGCCAGACAAGCAGGATGCACTGACTGTGCACTGTGTAAGCACAAGTGCTCAGTGCAGAGTCAGTGCTGCCTTATTTCATTGGCATGGATGCTGCTTTTAGGATTGCTAGTTTCTGCTGCCTTTTAAAATTTAACTGTCTCTGCAAATATGTTTTTCTTTCTTTAATGTATTATGACTTGGAGACTTGATTAAATGTCTAAAGAAAACCTGTAGATCACCAAGGCCAATCAAGACTGGATCATAGGTATTTAATTGCTTAGCCTAAAAGAATTAAACAGGAATTCACCACACTAACATAGTTGAAGGTCTGAGTCTTAGTGCTAATAAAAGGAGCTAGGTGATGCTTTTTTATCTCCAGGTTGGAATAAAAGGTATTCTGTTTTCCCTTGCTTGCTTAGTTCCTGGCCTGACCACTGATTTCCCAGGGGAGGTGTAGAGAAGTGCATCGTGCATGTCATAGGAACGCACATTGCTGAAACAACAGCCTGATCACCCCTTTGCTGCCAACTAGTCAATGTAGAGCTGTAAGATAGCAGCTCTTCAGGTAGTCATAATGCTTGTAGAGTCAAACTTGAGCCTTCTGCTCACCAGGCCTAGCACATAAGTGCAACGAGAAGGCATAAGTCTGGTTGGTTTGCACTCTATACTCCCTGGCTCTTCTCTGTCAGAAGGACTGTAAAAGACGAGATGGATTCTGTTTGCAGGTGGGATGCTGGTCAGCATTGAGTTGCTGTAACTTTAGCTTTGGGTTTTGTGAACCCTTACATAAAACCATTTATTTGGGGCTCTAGGTTTTAGAAACCTACCACGGAAGACAGTGAGAGTATATGAACTAGGGTGGGAGATGGTGATTTTTAAGCAGCAGTGATTTAGAAGAATCTACATCAGGCTGAGGATGGCAAATACCTTTAGCATATGTACATGCCTGATGGAATGGGATATTCAGTGATATTCATGTTCAAAAGATCCTTTTTCTTCTTGTGAACTGTCTGGCTCCCTTTCCCTTGGAGCTCTTGGTGTTCACTGTCTAAATTGATGATGTGGGTAAGATCAAATTCAACCTGACAAAATAAGTCAGAGGATGTGAAATCTTCCCTTTTCCCAGCCTCCCCTGTGGGCAAACAAATGTCACTTCACCTTAGTGAAAAGTTATTTTGCTAAGAATTGAGACTTTTAGATATAGTGAAATTATGCAGTTTTCTGCATGTGGAGATAGTTCTGGGGTTTGTTTGTGTGGAGGTTGGTTTGGTTTTGGTTTTCTTGCATGGATCTACTTGGGTTCCTTAAGGTAATATATTAAGAAAGGATTATTCAGTGCTGGCAACTCATTCTTTCCTGCCCTTTCTGGCAGCCACCTTTTTCTGAAGACTAGGTGTCACTGGCCATGGGATCAGGCAGGAGGGCAGTGCTTAAAAGTAGTTCTGCTTTGTGCAGGGATACTATGACATTTGGAGAACAAGTACATAGGTGAAGCGATAAAGCCCATTGATCTCTTTGCTTCTAGATAGTTAACTATTATCTGTTAGCTACATTGTCCTCATTACTTTAGTCTCACACAAAAATAGAGCTAAGAGCCATGCTTGCCCAGGAGGGGTAAGATAGTTATCAGAGAAAGTGACTAAAACATCAGTAAACAGCAGTGACAACACTAAACTGGAGGATCAGTTGGGAAAACAAGAGCTCTAACAGGAACTGTTCCATTAATTAAAACTGTAATGAGCATGGCTGTGGCTCTGGCTGTCTGGTTCTTTCTATCCAAACCCCGTGACTAAGCAAAAGAAACAATGGTGACATGTGTCTGTAAGCAGAAGGAACTTAAATGAAAAACAGAGGGAGGTGGAAAGAATGGTGGATAAGGAAAAGAAGGATGCCTGTGGGAATAGAGCTCAGGTTTTATTTCCCACCCCTCATGTGAAATAACCTCATTATATAACCTTAAACTTTGCTTTCATATAATAAGACATTTATATTACAACATAAACTTAGACCTGGAAATGTGTGGTCTTGGGCTTTACTACATTGTTTTAGGTAACACAGTTTAAGCTGAGCGATGCCTTACGAACAAAGAAACAAAAAAAAACCCCTCTGAGGACAAACCAACTTGTTTACTTACCTTTGGATAGGCACCATATCTAATCTTGATGTTCTGTACTTTCCCTAGCCTTAAGTAATGTGATCCTACGATGTATTGCTTCCAGCTAAATGTAACGTTTACTCTTGAAACTCCTATAGTACCTAGGACCAGCAAAAAATTTTTCCAGCTAGCTTGGAAATTTCCTCTAGTGAGTTATAAATGGTGTCAGCATTAATATTTGCGTGGGTGAAGGGAAAGATCTTTGACTCTTTCCAAATTTGGCATTTATGCTTCTAAGGTTAATGTTGTGTTTTAATTGCATAATACATCATGATGGCTCCAAGGCGCCTCTGTGTATCCTTTTCTGTGGGACAATCTCTGCTCTTTCTTGCTGGTGTGACATGGTCTAACTGACTTGGACTATTTCTCACAGAGGTTTTGTGATGCTTTCAAACAGTGATGTCAGTAGAATTTTTGGGACAAATCCATAAAAATGAGTAGTAATAAATTGTCAAGGCCAAGTGGTATAACCCAGGTGTTTTGAAGGAATTCAAATATGAAATTACTGAGCTGTTAACTGTGGTGTGTAATATATGACTTAAATTAGCCTTGATGCCAAAGGAATAGCAGATAGCAAATGGATGACTGTTCTTAGGGGATCTGGGAAGCTTAAGATGTGTAAAGATGACTTTCTACAGGGGAAAACGATTAGGCAATTATAATAAATAATAGACTTAGTAGACATACGAATACATTGAAGAGGTGAGGTTCACACAGCCTTTATACAAAGAAGCCATGCTTCACATCTATCATTTTTGTAAGGTCCCAATAATTAAGTGGCTAAGTCTCAGTCTGACTTACAGTAGAATACTAGAACTTCTTAAAAAAACCAAAACCCAAAACACACACTCAAAATTCCTCACTGAGATTGATTTGGGCATAAAGCATTAATTTTTCACAGTGGAGTGATTGACAATAATAAAAAAAGGTGGTGGGGGGGGCGCCCAGAAAATAAAATTAGGGAAAATACTAGGAAAATAAAAGAGAAAGCATCATCATACCACTAACTTCATAGTTTGTTTTTGTCTTCCTTAGTCTGTGTGGTTTTGGTCCCCTCATATTGTTCAGAAGTTTATGTTATGATGTAGGAAGTGGTGACATGCAGTTCTTAAACTTGGAAGATACGATGTGAGTTAGAGGGTGGGAAAGGCAGATCATAGCAGTTTATAAAATTGGAGGAGGTATGGAAAAGGTGACTAGTGAAGGCACAGTCAATATTTCTCATGACACGACGACTATAAGTACATAATGAAATAATCAGCTGACAAGTTCAAAACAAAACAAAAAACCCATTACTTTTTCCATAGAAACATAATTAAATGATGGCATGCCTTGCCACAGGATGTTTTGAAGGCCAAATGATTCAAACCATGATTACACAAATCAATGGAAGAAAAAAAAAAAATCCGTGAGGAGCTCCTGAACAGTAGATAGTCTCTGGTTGAGGAAGTTCAGAGCTGGGAGGATGCACAAGGGAAATATTATTGTATACTTGCACTACTTTCTCTAGGCATCCCAGCTGCTGCGGGGGAAAATCAGCAGATTGGATGGATCTTTGACCTAACCCTGTATGTGCAGCATTGCTGGGGAATCTCCCTGGTCCTTCTCCAGATTTCTGCCCTGTGAAGGTCTGGCTCCTGTGGATGTATGTGAAGACAAGAGAGTAAAAGCAATTTTTCTGATTTTCTGCAAGAGATTTTCAGTGTCCTCTGCCAAATCTCCTTACACACCAGGGCCAAAGAAGACAGCTCATCTCACCTCTTGATTTCTTAATACAGTGTGATAAAATAGACTAAGCCTGGTGGAATTTCACTTAATCCCTCAGCTGCAAAACCAACCTGTTTTCTCCTGGAACACGTTTCCTTAGTGCAGTAGCGTAACCTGTTAAGAGAGAGTATGCTGGCAGCTGATTTTTCTATTTACCCCCAAATAATAGATTCTCTGAGTTGCATATCCTAGGAGTGAGGCCCAGCACAACAAACATGCCAAAAGATTATTATCTTTCTTGATAATAAAATTAAATTATTAACTGAAGGGTATGCAAGATATTTCAGTCGTTTATGATGCTGCTGTTGTATCCAGCATAATTTAAAAAGGGTAATTTTGTGGGTGGTTGTGTGTTTGTGGTTTTGTTTGTTGTGGTTGTTTTGTGGGTTTTGAGTTTTGTTTTTTTAAAACAGGAGAATTTAATTCCCACATGTTTCTGAAACAACTGAAAAGAGCTTTCTCAGACTTTCCAGAAAAAGTTCTGCCTCAATATCCAAAACTGGAAAGTTTCAGCAAAAAAAAGGTTGTTTGAACAAAGTTAAGCATGGGTGAACACGGGGATTTTGCAATCTTCACAGTAATGGTGTTTATATATATATATACACACAATAGCAGCATGTAGCACAGTAGGGACTTCTGGGAGTCCATTACTTCTAATGTTTTCATGCACACTTGTGGTAATTAGTTATGCAGATTTGTTGAGGCAGGTGACTAATTAGACTGCTTTTTGTCCCTGACTTTTGAGGAAATCAGCTTTTATTTCCTATGTGCTGTTCCTTAAAAAACCCTAATAATACTCAAATATTCCAGCTTCAAACTAAAAGAATCCAAGCTGTGTAGTTGAATACCATATGGAAAATGTTTCAGTTGATAGCTTAAAATTCATCTGTGCTCTGGTTAGAAGCTTGGTGAACAGCTGTGGAAATCAGAAACAATTGGATCTGCTATCTTTGGGAACAGAATCCAATACATGGTTTTAGTTTACTATACATTTGAATGCTCAGCATGATGTTGATGGGAATGCAGCTACGACAACAAGAAAGAGTTTTAATGAGCGTAGTAGTTGTGCTGCCTTTCCAGGCTGGTAGCAACACTCCCAGGTAGTCTTTGGTACTTTGGTTGGAGTTGAGCTGAGGAAATCTGTACTACTGCTGTTCTTTCTGAAGTTCCCCTGGGCAAATACTCCAAACTTCCAAAGAATATTAGCCAACAGGAAAAGAGTATCTTTTTGATTGTCTGTGTGGACTAAGTATGTGACTGTGCCTTCTGATGGCAGCTTTCAGGTGCTGTTGCCTGGAAGCTGTGGTGTTCTTCCTGCAAACGGCCAATTCTGTGGTTGGGATCTCAAGCTGGAATGGGCAGGATAAGCTGTATGTGTGGTGCTCATCTCTTGAGTGGAAGGCCCTGGAAACTCTGGACAGGTGTAAACTAGGGAAGCTTGACTGTACCACCCACCACAGAAATGAACTGACTTAGCAGTGAAAGGCCCTACTTGCTGATTTCTAAGTGAAATTATAAATATCATATTTATAAATACGGTATTATAGATGCTATAAATACTGGAGCTTAAGGAGAAATGGATCAAGCAGAGCAGGTTTTCTTTTAGAAGCAAAAAATAATAAATATTAAGAGCTTTTATTTTGGATAGGTTTTTGTTTATACAGCATCTCTAAGAGATACTTCCTCACTGATTATTTGATTTGTAAAGAATTATGTATATTTAAGAAGATCTCTAAACTGCAAGTGGTTTTCCCTAATGAGGTGTATTTATGGCGTGAAACTTCTGCCATACCCTGAGATACGGTCTGCAGACAAAGTGCGCCTTGGGGGGAAAATGGACACCTTTACCTTCCTTGTGTCCATCTTCCCAGCTGCATGCTGAAAGGTAAAGGGAAAAGATACTGGTCTCCTTTTTTTGTCAGGCACCCCCATTTTCTATTTGTGTCTCGTGTTCAAAAGCTGTGGCCCCTGGCTTACTGCTGCTTCATAGCTCTCCACCCTGCATTTGCCTAGGTGAAAGGGGGACCAAGTACCTCTCCAAAGGATGTGTGATGTTACTGACCTGTAATCCTGCTTTGCCAGTAGGTAAGCATGGTGGTGCAAGAGAGCTGGCTGTGATCACGTTTGGGCAGTAGGTGAAGACAACTCTGTAAAGGAGCGGGCAAAAGTCCATTTTTAGTTATCTAAATCTAAAGATTGCATGAAAGGTGAACAAAAATTTCCCAGCAAAATCCTGTTGTTAGGTGTTACTCCCTCCCCATCCATCTCTTGTACTGCCATACCAGACCCTTGACGAGATGCCTGAACACAAAGGTGCATGTTTCAAATCTGTTCTGACTCATATCTCAGTCGTCATGGCTTTGAGTGCTCTGAGGTGTATTTTAGCAATAAGACTCATATCTGCCATTTCTCTCATTCTTCTTCTTAGTGTGCAGGAGGCGGGAGCTAAGCTGGATGTATTCTGTGTTACTGTACCTCTGTTATAGTAGTATTTGCAAATTAAATCAAAATGCAGTCTGGCAGAAGGATTCACTGTAGAAGCTCTGGCATATTTTGATTCACTCTGTTGGTAGTGTGGAAAAGTGATGCTTTACAGAACTTCATCTGAAGCTCTCAGAGGCTCTCAGATAATCGCGGTACCTGTGCGGTGGCTTGAACCTGGCTGAGCTGGGGGTTTGCTGAGAGACTTGGGAGAAGAAAGGAGTTGGCTCCAAGCACTTGAGGTTTTGCTCAAATTTCTAAGTGCTTCTGGCTCCAGTATAAGAGAGCTCACAGGGCAGGAATGAAGCTGTAACTGTCTCTGAGGACCATAATAAACCTGACTTTTATCTCGGCTACATTTGGTGGCAGTCAAACAGCTGTCTTGGAGCTGGGAAGAATTGCATGGGTAAGTGAGATTTGGTGGGGCTGTGATGTGGCTCAGGGGTAGTTGCTTGTGGACAGCTAGAAAGCCTGCTGCCAAGTTATTTGAGGAAAGTGCAAGCTATCTGTGTAACTGCTGTACTGCTGTGGTTTTTCAAAATTAAGGCTGTGTTGCCTTTCCCCTACTTAAGATTTTCCTGTCTGTTCCTCATCCAAAGATGCTTATGAATTAGAAATGCTGAGCTTGTTCAGGGAACTAGAGCTTTTGCGGACAGTGCTCTTGTGATTTCCAAGATTTTTTGGCTGGTATCTTGCATGGATTTGTTTACACCAAAATGCTCCAGGAGTTGGTTTGTTTGGAGATGGTGATAACTGCTTTTGGCTCTGTGCTGTATGAGTTGCAGTTTGTGTATAAAAGATAGTAACCTTTGAAATGCATTGGTTTTTATATTGCTAAGGACCTCCCAGAATATCTTTCTTTATGTAGAAGACACCCCTGGCCACACCCCTCATGTGAAAAGAAAATAAATAAAAAAAGTCTGAGTCCCAGTAAAGCCAACAGTGCAGCCATCACAAAAGATGTTAAGAGACATTTTCACAATGCTACAGATTCTGGCTGTCTGCCCTAGTCATAAGTAACATTTTGGTATGGTGAAAAGAGGCTTTTAGAACCTGTACAAACTTAATATATGATAAGAGAATTAATCTCTTGCTTTTTTTTTTGTTTTGAGAAATAATTAAATTCCCAGATGATATCAAAGAGCAGTGAGTACCTATGTAAATGCAGTGCAAGTGGAATCTATTAATCTCATAGTATATGTTGTATATTTATTTGCCTGAAAATGCATGGAGTCAGAGAGAGGCCTTGTGCCGGAACTCCTGTTTCAGTTTACTCAGTAACCCTTAACATAAGAACCTGATAAATACCAAAATCCCATTAATAAAAGGAGATACTCCTTTCTTGACACACCCCACCTCCGCCTGGAAGACATACTTGGCCAAACTAGAACTATGGACTTGGCCATGCCTGTGTGGATGATCCAGAAAACTAAAAGTGGGGCATAGGAACTGCCATGAAGAACCAACCTCCCTTTGCTGGTGTCCTCTGATGACTGGAGGGAATAAATGTCTGCGGAAGTAGTATTTAAAAAACACCTAACCAAAAAAAACCATAAAAAAAATCCCAAAACAACAATAAAACAAAACCAACCCCCCCACAAGGCACATATTGGGCTATCCTTTACATGAAATGCTCTCTGATTCCTTTTCCCATTTTTCTGTCCCCTTTCTGATATAGCGGAGAGTAAAACAGACAAGAGAATACTGAATTGAATATAATGTGCAACATATGAATAGTGGATTTTGAATAGAAGAAGCTTTCTACATTTTTATGTAAAAAAAAAACAAAAAAAAAGAAATCCCAATACTTGGCTAGGTATTTTAGCTACTTTCTGGTAATCTATCTGCTATTTTAGGTGTTACCTGCAGCAAAATTTGGATAACAGATGTGAAGAATCATGGCAAAAACAGAGATCATCACTGCACAGGAATGCTCAAGGCTTCTTTTCCCCATGTGCATTACTTTCTTTTTATTGACATTAAATTCTGTTTTCCTTTTAGTGACCTGATTAGCTAAGACTGGGAAATTTGTGATCCTTCATCATTAGACTAAAGTTTTAAGTATTCAGAATGAGGATTTTTTCTTTTTATCATCACCAAACTCTTTTTTTCTGTTTCTCTCCCCATTTCACCTTTTCAGATCATTTAAGAGAATGTTGAATAGCACAGGTCCCAGTATAGATTCTTGGAGGACACTTCTTATAACTTCTTTCAATCTGAAAACTAAATCTTTGTTTCTGTCATTTAACAACTTACTAGTTCTTGAAAGACACTGCTTTATCCCTTAGCCAAGTCAGAGAGCCCATAGAAAGGTAGTGACTGTCAAAACCATTCAGAAATCTAAGCCAGCATCTTTGGGGGAAAATCCTAGTTCAGCATGGACTGTGGGTGACCTTTATTAACACAGTGAATTCTTCAAAGCATTCTGAGGGATTTACTAGGCATCACTTTGTGTTTGGAAAGCTCATTGACTCTTCCTCATGAAATCATATTTATCAAAGTATCTATTGATTTGGACCTTTATTATATATCTTACTGGCCTACATAAGCAGAAATTAAAATCCTTGGTCTGTTACTTGCAAGAACACCCTTGAGCCATTTCACAAGATTTGCGAGACATTTGCCCACTGCACTCCTCTGCAAGTGAGGGCAATTTACGTGACAACTTAAGTACTGTAGTAGCTCCGCAAAATTTCGTATTAGGAGTTCCCTTAGAACTCCTGGGTGAATGCTCTCTGGTCTTGACAATTTATGGCTGTTCATTTTACAGTGCTGGGAAAAAGCCGCCTCTTTAACACTTCAGTTTGAGGCAGTTCCTTAGGCAGACTTGTGTAGTTGGTGAACCTGCCTGACCTCCTCTGTACTGCACACAAATGGAAAGAATTCGTTAGCTTTTCTGAAACAGGCTTATCTGCTTAAGTGTTTATATCTTTATGATCTGTTGGTTTCAGAAACTTTCAGGCAGGCTTCTGGCTTCCAGTATGTTTGAAAAAAGTTTTTATTAATAGTCTTTATACCTATAGCAAGTTGTACTTCATGCCAAGGAGGAAAAAAAATTTAATACATTTTTACTTTTAACTTGATAGCATTAATTCCTTTTTCTATGTTCTTCATCTGGCTGTATCTTCCACATTTTACAATGTCTTTTTTACTTCTAATAGCAGTCCTTACTCAGATGTTTAACCACACAGTCTGTCTTTCTTTCTTATTGTTCCTTTCAGAGTCTTTTTCTGTCAGGTAGCTGTGAACTGGCAGCCTTTATGAAATACTTTTGAATAGCCTCTCTGCTGCATGTAATCACCCTACTCTTGCAGCTGATCTTTTGAACTTCATTTTAACTATAATTTCCATTTTTCTTTAATTTCCTTTATAAACTTCAACATTCCTGTGGTGGAATTCTGAACTGTTTTGTCTTGTAATGTTATTATAATTGACTATATTGCGGTCATCAAACAGCAATTTTTCTGTGATTCACCTTGAACCAGATCTTGTGTTGATTTGGAAATCACTTTTTATGAGTTTTCTAAGGTTATTTCTAAGCTTATTTAAAGGTCTGAATCATGCCACCACATGAGTCTCATCCAGTCAGTACCAAGGGAGCCAAAGTTTCCCAATCCTGTCAGTCTTTGTGGCTTCTCTAATCCTCAGCACCATTCTGTGGTCACTTTTGCCATCCTAACTGGGCTTGACCTATACTTTAGTTGGATACTGTAGGCAAGGTCTATACAGGAATAGTGTCTCAAACAAGAGGTACCCTGTAGCATGGATGGAAGCATTCATTTTCTTTGATTTTTTTCATAACTGTTTAAAATACACTGTGACCTCTCCTGCTATGAAGATTTGTTGTCATCCTTAGAAAACGTCACTTTAATATTTAGTAGCCCAAAATGCTCTTGAAATATAATGCCCTGATTCAAATATGATAAATATTACATATTAAGTTTGAAGTTTTGAAGTTGACTTGAATATCTGCAAAGGAAAAACCCCAAAATCTCAGTGTGGAAAAGCCTGAGTTTTGAGAAAGCTCAGATCAATGCATTGAAGCTCACCCCATCTCCACAGGGACAGTTCTGCTAGTGTTTATCAGTTACATAAAGCAGAAATAGAACTTCTGCAGTGGAGAAAATGAAAGGCATTTTAGAAAGCCACAATTAGCTGCTCATCTTATGATCTCTGGCAAATGGTTCCTGCTGGAGAGGACATTGCAAACAAAGGCCAATTTGCTTGCTGACTTTCTAGCATAGAATAACTAATTTACATCATTCAACAGAGCTGAAAGAAGCTGATGTTATTAGGAAGAAGGAGAATTAAACAATTGTTGTTGTGAAATGAATTGAACAGTGTCTTTTGCCAGGGATAACAAGACTGAACTTTGACACTTCTCAGGCAGAATTACAGTGGTAGTAATGAAAATTGCATAATGAACTAAAGTACTGTGCAAAACATGAAACACATCCAGCTTTTATGGTAGACATTGTGTAGCTGAATTGTTCATTATTAGCTGTCTCTATTTTCTGCAGTCTTGGAAAGGCACATGCATAATTTTGTATTGTGTACACTGTCTGAAGCAGAGTCCAGGAATAACATCTGTAGATACTGTTTTTCGTTATTTCCTGATCAGAACTTGTGTGTAAGTCTGTAAAACAGTTTGATAATATACTGTATTCATTATATATCTAGCAGTCATCATATATCCAATAGTTAAATGCAGAAGCCTCTGAAAGGAATGTAGGTTTTGAAATGGTATATAATGGCAGTAAAAAACTGCTTAAGAAACCAGCAGGTGAAGAAATCCCAGTCTACAAGAAACAAGAACACACAACATTCATGTCATTCCAAAGACCTACCCAGCCCACCATGTTGTCTCTGACAGTGACTGGAAATGGATAACTGTCTAGGGAAGAGTGTGGGAGCAAAATGAATGTGTACAGTTTCCCTGCAAGTGCTCTCCCAGGCTCCCATCATTTTCAGCTCGGAGACTTCCTGAGCCAGACAGAGCTCCTATGTATTTAGTAGCATTCAATAAATCTTTCTCATGAACGTGTCCAGTTTTCCCTGAAACACTTGTAAACTTTTAGCAACTACTATGTCCTACAGTGGAGTTCCTCAGCCTAACTATGCTTATGAAGAACAGTTTCCTTTTAATCTATGAAGGAAAACCCTGACCTCTCAGCAGTATGGCTAGATCCATGACTTACAATGGCTGGAGCCCTAAAATCCAATAGCAGAGAGGCATTATGGATGCAGATACTCAAGGTGAAGCTGGAATAGGAAATGAGATAAGCACCTTCTATGCATTCAGAAAGTGTCACATAACCATGGTTACCCCAAGACTGACGCTGTCATTCAGAAGAGTTGTAAGTAGCCAGTCCTTTGCAGCAATTGCCCTGGTTACCCTGTGGGGCATTCTTTGGGGGTCAGCCTGCCTGCCAGATTTAAACTTGGTCTGACAGATCAGCAACACAATCTAATTAGGTTGTGAATTGTGGTGAGCACATGTTATGTACACCTGGAAATGTGAGGAAAAGTGGGAGTGAAATAAGCTAATTTGCCAGGAAAAGCAGAATTATTTTTATATTATCTTGAATTAGACTAGTCATCAAACTTTGATATGGCAGGAAATCAATATAGTCTGTAGACTTGGAAACTAGTTGTTTTGTACATGCTTTCTCTTCTGTTTTGTGTCTTATTATTGTCTGTGGGTGTTCTTCCCAAAGCAGTTCAGTTATTGCTCTGTGCTTGGCTCTCTAGACCCTGCTGTTGGATGTCGATTGCTTGTCAATTTGGAAATCTTTAGGTAGGCTTATTTTTTCTAGTCAGTGGTAGCTAACCCATCTGGAGTCATGGTCTATGACCAGACTCTAAGCTTAATTAGTAATAATAAAAAAAAAAGTCAAAAAACTGGCCTGCAGTGAATGAATTTGCATATTCTCTGTTGGCTTGGAATCTGAATGAAAAGGTATATCCGCGTTGCACAGGGCAAAAAGTCTTTGATAAATTGGCAGATGATACGAGATCACCTGTGTTTAAAATCTGCCTTCCTCCTACCTTAAATGCAATCCACTAACTCATGTATTTTCCCTTTACTAATATTCAACTTGAGTTAGTTGCCTTACTGTATATTCAGAGGAGCTAACTAGAATGATACAGCCTGTTTTATACCTTTCTTTTTCACTATAATGTAGACATAAGCAATATCTAAAAATTAAGGAGAAAATAGCAACATTTCCCTGCTCAAGCAATTAAGGAAACTTTACATCCAATAAGAAATTATGTCAGCTGATTTCTGGATATTTTCTTTGGCCACAGTGCATGGCCTCGGGTGTGTGAAAGAGAGAATTTAACTAAAGAGAACGGTTGCATGGGGTAGCACTATGTAAACAGTGCTTGTTATATTTTCATATTATCTGTGCTTTCAGGCTTAGCTAAAACTAGTATTAAATACAGCTGAGGCACCACCACCACACCACTGTCCACCTCTGAATCAATAACAGGGTTGAACTTCCATGTTTCTTGACTGAGTGCATGCATGCTTTCACATTATTTTATATTTCTTAAGGCAGAAGTGAGTAAAGATTTTTCACATAAGGTCTACTAAGGTCTACTGGTATCGGATTGTCAGCAAATTTCTTCAAATCCATGTTCGCAATTAACTAAGAAGTATTTCTTCTTCAGAAGAAGAAAGCAAAAAGAAGTGTTTCTCTGAAGAAACAACAGAACTAAACAGCTAGCAGGAAAAAAAAAAAAATCAATAAAAATACTAAATGATGGGGGGAAAAAAAAGCTGGGCTATCCCAGAAATTCTATTCATCTTACGCTGCACTTATTTAGCGTATTAATATATTTTAAAGTAGAATTAAATAAGTAGCTAGTGCCTTTGTGTTCAGTGAAAATATGTAAAATTGACTAAACTGTCAGTGCGATTTAACATTTGATTTCCTGGATGTACTTTATTTTGATCTTTGCATAAAATGTTTTCACTGAGCAAGGGAAAGTAAGTGATACTGCTTTTCAGTGTCAAAATTGTGAAACCTTTCTGTCTAGGAAAATGTTTGCATTGTAATTTGTTACGTAAAACTCCTTAACAAAAAGTAAAGAAGAGAAGATTGCTTCGTCATAAACTTATCTATCTCGGCCAGGAAAATATTTTCTGCTGCCATGAAGTACCTTACTCCACCTGTGTGGAATCCAATAGAGTTATAGGGCAAGCAGGCTGAAGCACTGCACTGTTGAAGTGTATGATGCTGAAAGCTGTGAGATTTATGAAATTTTAAGGAAAAACAAGAATCTTGGACCTAATCATCCTCCCAAACTGAATTTGGATGCGTCTAAATCTTTTTTTCAGTGATGCACTGAGTCATAACTCATCAGTTTCAGATTGCATCAGGCATTATTTCTGGACTTAAAACTTCTCAAACTTTGCCACCTGAACTAAATTCAAATTTCTAGTGCAGAGAAAGGATCAGACTTTCAGCTGGTTTGAACAAGCCTAACTCCACTTACTGTTACGAATTTATCCAGACTTTCAACAGCCCAGAGTGTTCAAATCCTGGTTTCGGAAGAGGAAAGTATTGACCATGTAGGCCAAGCAAAGACGGGAACAAATTTAGCTTTCTTGTAAAGCTAGAGGAAAGGCTAACTTACTCATGTTGAACAACTGTTGAGGTCCAAGAAAAGTTTCTTTAACATGCTCCTGGACTGCCCCAGTAGCAGGACTATCTCAGACAGGTAAAGGGCATTCTTGTTTGTTTTACCAGTCATTGAAGTTTGACAGCTGGAAAGAATTCTTATACAGATCAGATTAGATTTAAAATATCTTAATTTTTATTTGCCAAATTTACAATTAAAATTTTTCCTTTTGAATCACAGGTCTCAAATGAAAACATTTCTGAAATAAGGACTAAGTTAATTGTCTCCCTGGGATGGTTGTGGAGATCTTAAAAGGAGCTGCTATTCCCTTTTTTGTCCAAACTACTCAAGTTCAATTCTCAACTCTTTTGAAGGAATAAAACTCAAATCATAGCTTGCACCTCCTTGACCACCAAGAGAATTATGCTCTTTGTTTTTTGAAGCATGTTATGCAAAGCAACATAGCTCCTATGGGAAGGGCTGAAAGAGGTGTAGAATACTTTGTAATGTTTGGGAAACTTCTTTGGAAGTTCAGATCCCCTCAGCCATCTGAAGAAGTTAAACATGGGTCCCTTATAAGGTGACAAAATGGTCTAGCTAATCCTTGAACTTCCAGCCATCACCAACATGAAAAAACAAGTTTAGCATTCCACCTTCTCCAAACATTTTTTCCAGTCAAAACTGTTCTGCAAATAAGTGACCTGCATATAAAGCAGCATCTTCTATCTGATAAAAGATTCTATAGCAACAGTTGCACCTTGTTACTGCAATCGATACCTGGAAAAAAAGCTCTACTTTTGAGGGTTTTCTTTATCAGAAATTGAGATACTGTTTGACTGTTTCCAGATACTTGTATCTATGCAGTAAAGATAGAAAGTTCATTTCCCAGATCAGTAGCCTGCATTTAAAAAAAAAAATAAAAATTAGCAACACAGAAAGAAGTATGCATGTCCAGAACTTTGTGTATCAGTCATAAAATAAAAGAAACTTTTATTCCCTGGGAATAGAAAAGATGCATATTGCAACTTTTAATGAGTCATTTAATCTCCTTTCTTACAAGCTGTTTTTCTCTAAGAAGATCAAGTAGTATTGACTGTACAGTAAACACATCTTTTCCGTTGGTAAACAATTTGTATGAATTACTTATAAATGCACGTTTAGCTTTGGAAATGCTCCTTCCATCCACAAGTTGCTCTTCCCTGATCAGACAAGGTCAAACTATCTGAAAAAATACTGACGTATTATCTAAATGGAATTTAAAGCCACAGGTTATTTTTAACCTTATTTTGAGAAGTTGGTTTACAGTGGGTAAAATAATTAAAAAAATTAGTAATTTTTACCTATTGCTAACAAGTTAGAAAATAAGGTGTAGCTTTAGGGTTTGCATACAGCAGGTGGTCAGTAATTAGAACAGCTGTCATCAAGCAGATTGTGTACCTGTCTGGAGTTCAGTAGTCTTGGACTATGCTTATGTAGCTGGGAAAGATCCACACCAGGCAGATAATGACCACAAAGGATTTGGCAATTCTGTGGGCAGGAAGTCTGAACTGTCCCTCCCTTAAAGTCAGTTCCCCAGACTGGGCTTGATGTGTCCTGGTTTGTCAATAGAAAAGAGCACATGGGTCTACACCAAGTCTAGGGAGGAAAAAATGAATTGTCTTGCAGGAAGTAATGGTATCTGCCTTTTTATTTTCACATGGTAGTAACTTTTTCCTTTGTAGCTTATCCTACCATATATAGGAATATCTCGGTGCCTTCCAGTGGTGTCAAATAATATGACTGCTATCTGCAACGTGATAGTGTCTCTTATCCCCTTTCTAAAGGGAGACATCTATGATGTGAACTCTTGGTTGTGTTTGTCCTTATTCAATACACATTGCTACACATTTGTGTTTAAAAAAAATTTAAAATAATAAGAAAAGTGGTCAAAATAGGAAGGAGGGAGCCTTGTGATGGTCCTGTGTTCCTAGAGGAATTTTCTCTGTGGTCTTTGACTGTGCCTGACAGACATCTGACTCCAGAGAAGATGAACTCTAGCCTTAACTGTAGAGAGATCCACCATGGCCGAGGAATGAACATGTGGACCGCAGTCCTTCTTACAAGAGCTAAATAACCTTTTAGACATTCTGGGCATAACCTGTGGACTGTCTGAAGGCAAGTATTGAGGCTATAAGACCTCTAATGCATGTTTGTCAATTAAACATCACACTAATGTGTACATGCAGAGATGGTAGTTTTACTGTTGAAATACTATGGATACTTGAGCTGTTATTGTTCACTAATTGCCAGTGTTACTTTCAGTGGTTCACAACTTGTGAACAACAAATATGTTCACACTACGTTCTGTTGCCATGAAAGAATTGTTTAGCTGTTTAGAAATTGATGCAATTCTTGTTGGAGGTGGGAGGACTAAATTTACTCAAAACCAACAACAACCATTTGAGGGGAGGGAAAAAAAATGCAGAGTTAAAAAAAAAAAATAGTAGTAGTAATGAGGAGTACCATGTACAGTGTTTGTATTATCAGGTAGTATGTTATTGGTCCTTTCATTCATCACTAAAAGCACTTGTGTGCTACAACATGTATTTAAAACCAGGTTCCTAAAAATTCTTCAGTCAAGCTGAAGTTACTTTGAAGCTGTGAATTAGTAAGTTTGGAGCTGCTAGCTTGTTGTGCTCAGTGCTGCTGCAGAATTCAATTCTTAAACACAATATACCCTGTCGAGATAGCTCTTTCCAAACCTTTAAAAGTGGATTTCTAGGCCCAATTTTGTCCCTTGAATAAACTGAATTTTTGTAGTGAGAAAGGCGATTGATATAAGGCAATATTTATAGGAGACAGCTGTACCCAATCTCTTGTTTCAAGCTCTTTGGTTTACTGGTTATTTTTTTGTGGAGGTCCTTGGTTTACAGGTTCATTGGTTTTGTGGCTTTTGCTTTGTTCTGAAATCCTTAGTAGTATAGTAGGACCTATTTTTGAGGTAGTTGAAGTGAGAAATGTCACTTAGCACCTTTCTTTATGCTGCAGAACATTCACAGAGAGCAGAGCATGCAGAAGCCATGCTTTCATGCTCGCAGGTTGAACTCTGAGCCAACACTTTCCTATATGATGCAATGTGACGACTTTTCCTTATGCTGTGCAAATAATGCAGCATTCTCCCCCTTTCAACCTACTATACTTCTCACCCTTCATGCTTCTATCAAGTTGCTCAATCTTTCTGATCTGTAAATATAAATGAGTATAATGTACCATGTGAGAATTTGTATGTGGTCCTTTGATGTGAACAAAAGGCTGCTTTCCCATGCCTAGTCATCTGTCTCCTATGTAAATAATTCTGGTTGCCAAAATGTTACTGTTGAATTTTATAAGCCATTTGTGAGCAGAGGGAGAATGCATACTTATTGCAGAATGTTTCCCATCGTATTTGTTTGACACAGTTTTTAAAGGAAATATTTAAAAGTATGCTTTAAAGAAATTAACATAGATATAATCAAAACCTAGTTAAAATACATTACACACTTTTTTTTTTTTAGGTGACATATATTAAACTGAGAGGGGAAAAATCTTGCTTTAGCTAAGACTTCTCTTTGGCTTAATGCATAATTAGTCAATTTGGTTGGATCCTGGTGCAGCTCTCTGTGACTGTTGGACTAGATGAACTGAATGATTTGTTGTTTCAAGCTCTGTCCAGGATTCTTTCCTTGAGTAATATATCCTTGGATGATGCCTGGGCTCCTGCACACCTTCCAAATTGAACATCTCACCACAGCTTTACTGTAATGTTCTCTGTTCACAGGCAGGTGTGTGTTACTCTGCTGAAGAGCCTGTACTCAGGGGAAAGAAAATGGGACTAGAATATAGCATAAATGAATTTTCAGGGGCTAAAATCTCCATCTGATGATGAGATGTTGGTATACTCTGTGTTCAGAATGCTTCCTGTACAAAACATGGACCTGGACCAAATGCCTTTGCTTGACTCCACTTGGTGAATTTGTATTTGGAGTGATGGCTCTGTGTGTGTCTCTTGTCAGTAGTTTTCTAGTCCAAAACCCTTTAAACTTTCAGAATATTTTGAGATGTGGATCCAGACTTGAAGTTTCAGTATGTAACCACTTTGTGGCTACTCAGGGTTGATTGCTTTGTTTGTTTGCTTTAAAATCATACGGTTATCTAGCTCTGCCTCCATTCTGAGGGGAGACCACTTGTCTTTCATGATCTAAGTTCAGAGCTGAAACAGACTAACAGCTTCCAGGAAGCCCTGAGTATGGTAAACCCAGACCTCTAATAATCTGATTCCAACTACGGTAAGAAAATCCTGGACATTCAAGCTGGCAGTAGTGTAAAAAGAGATTCATTTCACTTAGCTGCAAAGTGGCTTTGGGTACTGTTGTAGGCATGTGATCCTGTAGACTATTCTGTCCATTTCCATACATCATCAGTGGAGCAGCACACGGTACTTACAGCTTTGACGTTCTCTGCTTCTCTGTCACAAGTGGATACTGCAAACTGTTGATCAAATCACTCCAAATGTGCACCCTCAACTCAGCACTAACAAAGCAAATCTAATTGCTGCAACACCACCTTTTTAATGAATGGGTGACATGATGCCAATGAGACTTCTGAGATTTTGTTTCTCTCTAAAAAGCCACTCTCTTCAGCCACTGTGAGCATTGTATTTTTCCTGTACTATTTGTATACATTTCTTCGATATTTGAAACCACTCTTTGTGCCTGGTTTTGCTGCTTGTTATGAAACCAGACTGTTTCTGGGTCCCCTTCTCTGATATTCCGTCCCATAATGAATTATGTCAAAAAGACTTATTTATTCTGCGTAGATAAGGTCTGACTGCAGCACCAGGAAATTTTAGCTTTGTTCTGCTTTCTGTCCAGTTTTATATCTAAATTGACTAAGGCATACAGAAATCAGATTAAGTGACTTCCTTGAAGTCACGCAGTGAGCAGCTCATTTTGGATAGGATCCCAAGAGGATACTTGTGGTTCCCAGCCCCCTTCTGTAACCTCCAGACCACATTGTCTCCCCAATGCACAGTGCAATGAATTCAGTCTGAACATTAAATTACAGCTTTGACAATGTAGTAAGAGTTCCCTGGGCTCCCATATTTGTGGTAATTTGAACTTTCCAGAAGAATTTCTCATTGTGGTTTCTACAGTCTTCCCTATTGACCATGCCCATCACAGTGGGGCCCAGTATATCTAGAGAGAGTTTCAAGGGCCGCTGCAAGTTGATTGCCAGTTCTCATGTTAGCTACCCAACAAAGTAAAATCTCTAGTTCTTTGTTACTAAAAGAGGCTGGCAAGTCATCACAGTGATTTATTCCATTTTTCCTGGCTTTGTCAGTCATCAAAGTCACTCAACATAGGCAAGTTTATGGTGGGCTGTAGTCCTTGGAACATATTTTTATGTGAAACCCTCTAGTGGGAAGCTCTGTAATCTTACTGTGGAAGAGGAGATGATGAGAAGGAAACTTAAGACCAGAGAAAGATCCCGCTCTTGAGGGAGGCTTTACAACTACATGGAAAATGCACTTGGTTGTTTCTGTGACCAAGCAATCCTTCCTATTAGCTGTCATAAGCGTTCAATGGGAGGATACCTCTCAATCACCTGGAGTCAATACCTCACTTTATGTCCATGCAGGCCTCTAAGGAAGGCTCCCCTTGATGCATCATGCTGCCTCTTGGGAAAACCAGCCACTTGTATGTTTCTCTGTACTACCTAGTTTTTAAAACTCACTCAGAACCAGAATAGAAACACTGTAATTTGTGTTTTCAAATGTTCTTTGAATTTCTGTAGCTTGTGGATCACAGAGAAGGGTCTCTTAGCTTGTATGTGGTAAGAATTATGTTTAAAACTCAATGCCTATGTGTAAGCAGGGCAGATTCAAATATACACACATGAAAACTTGAGCTGCCCCATTATGAAATGGAATTATGTACCAGCTGTGCATTGCCTATGTGAAAGTCTTAAAGGCTGTTTGTCACTTCTGAAATAAAATTACTATAAAGCTATTGCACAGAATAGGAAAACCAGTCAGGACAGGTTCTGCTCTCCGTTGTACTGGAGAAAACCTGTTGCAGCTTTGCTGATTTATTATAGAAATCTGTGGAGTAGAACAGAAATGGCCCACCATGCAAAGCTCTATTGCAAACCCCTCCCCTTTCCTCAGTAAAAAGTCATTGAAGTTGCTCCAGATTTGCCCTAGAAATAGAATAGATAAGTCTTCATGTTACTTTACTTGGTGGTTATTCATCTTCTATAGTGAATTATAAATTTTTAGTGGATTTCATTTTCTAACTTTTTCATGCCTGAGTAGAACAGAATTGTCTTTCTCTTTTGTTGTGCCTAAACCCAATGTCAGCCTGCCCTGGGATAGTCATGTGAAATGTATTTCAGCTCTTTTATGCAGAACTAGGAGGAAAATCAGCTTCAAGCTAAATGGGAATAACTTATTCCATCAGATGAAGATAAATAATTTCCCTGACGTAGCACCATTTTATACTTAGTCTACTATCTGTCTTTTCCCTCTTGATCTGTTCTCCCTTCATATAATCTAATAGAAACTGTAAAGATGCATCAGAATTTAAAAAAAAACACCACCAAATCAACCAACTCCCTCAAAACTGCAGCTAATAATATCCCAAAATGCTCCTAATGAAGTAAGGCTCCAGTAAACTGGGAGCCAGAATTAATCCTTCATGCAAAGACAAGAAGTTCCCACACTGAGTGTTAAGTATCATTTCTGTGTCTCTGATGTCACAAAACAAACATCTTTTCTTTTTTTGGTGCAGTCTATGTAGTTAACACATTCCTTTTTTCACTGTTGCCTTCCCTCTCCTTCCTCCCCCCTCCCCTCCCATCCCTGGCAACGAGGCAGAGTGGCGTTTACCAGCTCATCTGACTTCTGTGGTCTTATGTTTGTAAGCTGCTGATCTGCTTGGCTTGTGTGTAGGGTACCCAGGATTTTAGGAACCTCCCAGACAAATGTTATCAAACTCCTAAAGTCAAACAAGATTTAGAGAATCTTGTTTAACAGGGATGAGCCCATCCATAGTTTAACAAACACACATTTACCTTCCTTAATTTTGATCTCTATGAAAACATAGCGTATAGTGCTATAATATAACTGTATAGAGTGCTATAAATGATTTTTAAAAAATCAGAAAATAAAAGCTTCTATATAATGTTGGAGTTTATCGAGATTACTCTGTTTCACAATCAACATGCTTTACCAAGAACAAGGTGTTTTGGTGTAAACACCGCAGTTTCTTGAACTTTTATTTTTTGTTCAACTTGAGACTATTAACGTTTATACAAAGGAGACAGAAACCATACCATTTAGTCACAGTAAGTACAATGTGAGGTTGTCTGTTAGCTAGCTTCTAGGATGCGAAGGAGTTGCTTCTATTTTCCTCCTTGCTCATTTATGTCAACTTTTTACTTCAACCTTTTTCTGAATGTTGGAAGGCAGAAACAGAATCCATGTTTACTGGTTCCTAAATAATTTGACAGTGAAATAATGAAGTTCTTGTTTTCAAGGCTGAGCAGCCTAAACCATGGCACAGAAATGGATTTTGTCAAGCTGGGAGCAAATTGTTTTGGAGGTAGAAGAAAAACCTTGTAGTAACCCTAGCAATTCTTTGTGTACATAGAAATGACCATGATCTTCAGAGAAAACATGCATCTGTCTGCTGTTTTAGCTCAGGCCCATGTCCAGATTGAGATCCCAAGTGGAGCATTATCATAACTTGAACCTCTATTTCCTGGAGGGTGCATGTTTCACACACTGTCCTGCTGTGGCCGGGAATGCGAGAGGATTGCGTCACCGCAGAGATCGCACTGTTATATAAGTGATATCCTAAGGAAAGGCCATGGCAATGACGCATCCCTTCCAGCCTGACTGTGACCTAGAAAAGATGGTGGTAGGAGGAGTTGTTTACAACAAGCCTTCATTGAATTAGGAATCTGAATACTGGTGAAGTTTTACAAAAGAACTAAGTCTAAAAGAACACAGCAAAGGCGGGGGCTCTTGAGTATCCCTTGGCCAGCAGCAACTGGTATTAATAATTCTTAAATAAACAAAAGCCCTCCAGCTCTTATGCCAAGGCAAAGGCTTGATCTCTGGGTTTGTGAGTTCTCACAAAATCAAGAGAGCCAGAGCTTTGCCTGAGAGATCGATATAAGTTCTTGCTACTCAGCAATTGGAGTAAAATATTGTAGCAGAGCACAACTCTGACAAAACTAGTTAAGAGGAGGAAGAATACACACACAGCTTATCAAATCCATCTAACTTATAATTTTTCCCTAAATTTTGAAACTTGGAAAAAGTTCAGGCTATTTTAGTAAGACTGAGTCAAAGCTTCAGTTTGGAATTTAATTGTGCCTCAGACCCCTTTCACAGAGGAATTATTTCATAAGTTAGAAAACACTGATTCAGTATAGAGGGATTTTTTTTATTTTTTTTTTTTTTTTTAAATCATGAGGTTTTTATTGATTTGAGGTGGGGGGAGGAATTAAGGATTTGTCTTATCACAGTACTTGTATTGCTTTCTCTGCCCCTCTAGGTACCATGCATCATTACATATTAGTTAAATGTTTTCCTTCCTTGTATGTTTTTAATTGGAATTGTGAAAAAGAGGATCAAGTTTATCTGAGCAAGGACTTTATTATCCACTTTTATTGATTTAAGGGCAAGCTGAAAATTACCTTGGAGTGTCTCCCAAATCCTCTAGCTATTCTATCCTTTTCTTTTGATTGGGGACATCACCGGCTCCTTGTGGTTTTTCTCTATGAAGTTCTAGTCCTATGTGGTCTTTCTCTATGAAATTCTAGTTAGTAACAATAATGGCTTATTTTGCTTGCAACCAATTCTAAGCCTGTATTTCAAAGAGAATTGTGTCTTAATCCACTTTGTATGTCCCCAACTCAATCTCTGCATCTTGTCCCATCACTTAATTCTTTCAAGTCTCAAATGTGCCATGTTAATGTCCTCTGATGATAATGTGGTATGAGGCCTATGAATCAAGAAAGCATTATTCAAAACTTCTCAGCTAAAACTTTCTCCAGATTTAGCAACTGTTGAGCATCTTATGTGTCACACCAGTCCTGGGTAGATAAGTGCAAGCATGCCCATGCATATTGTTTTGAGACCTAAAACACAGAGATCTAATACAAAGCAAACAAATAGCTTTCTTGCTTTTTCTTTCTGTTGTTTGAAATTCTTTTTTGGCACAGTGTATACATACTTCTTTTGGCAACATAGCAATGCAGCTGAAAAAATTGTCACAAAGTTCAACAAAGGGAAAGTGAGAGCCAGGGCTGAGTCATTGCATGTATGAGAGCTGGGAGGAGGAAGCACTGGACTGTACTGACAGAGATTCAGAAAATGCTGAGGAATAATCTATCCCGGAGGACGCTGGCAAGCTATCAAGAAACAAAACAAGAAACAAAATAAACCATGGCTCCACAAAGGGATGGAAACCACCCCCCACAAAGTCAGCCAAAGAACTTTCCATCACAACATGAATATCAGTCCAACTCTCTAGTTTTCCCAAGATGAGGCAACCACAGCATTGACACTCTTAGCAGTTCACTTAAAATATTGATCCAGCAGATGTTATACAGATCCTGCTAGGCTGTTCATATGAGCTGGTACAAAGGTGCAGTTCAGCAGATGCTTGGAATGTCCACGGTGAAACGCTGTGCGTGTCAGGGAGCTGGGTGCCTGGCAAGGGAAGGGGCAAACAGGTAGCAACCTCTCCAACAAAGGCCCAGTCCCATAGCACCTGAACGAGGGCACAGCAGGTCAGTGAGAGCAGCCAGGTCTAGACAAGAGTCCAGCAACCACCAGAGAAGTCTAGTGACAAGACAGGTCCAAGGTCCAGTGAAAAAGTCAAGGCAAAGTGAAGGTTCATCCAGGTACGAAGCCAGGTATGGTGTACCTATTGTATAGTTCAGAGAAGGACCAAATGCGTCTCTCAGTCCAAGGGTTAGAGGGTACCTGAGTGGAAAGCCCAGATGAGGCTTTGCACAGCCCTACTTCTCACACCTTCCCTGTTTTTATGGAACTCTGAATCAAGGTTATACATCTGTGTGCCATCACAGCAGACTTCAGACATAAGCAAATGAAACTTTAAAGAAGGGAAGAGGTGGTAGAAGAGGATTACAGAGGAAGGTGATTACGGAGACATCTGAAGAAATCAGTGTATCTTATACTCAACAGAAAGAGATACTCTGCAGCCTGGAGAAACCTGGAACATGGTCCTGTGACATCCTGCATAAATTTGCAAGATAGAGTGACTTTTGGCCTTCTGCTGTCCTTGTAGGTATCCATGATCGGGCACATCCTTACATCTATGCATAAAGAGATAGTTGTAGTCACACTTAATTAGCTCCCTGTCTCAAATGGTAGCACCATCTGAGTGTCAAAGGCAGACACAAGGAATCCTCTAGTATGTGGCTATAATACAGTTTTTACTGAACAAGCTCCTTTTTTGTCCATTACTTATTTTTTTACAAAGTTGCCATTTCTTTAGAAAATAAACTCTATTCTTATACACTAGACTACGTATTTTCAAATTGTATGGCTATGAGCCAGGTGCACAAACTTATTGATAACTCTCTCATTTCTGTGTCCTTCTCAAGTTCACTTATGCATTAAAGTACCTGCTGTACTATTCTTGACTATGCCAGCATGCAACCGGTAAAACTGAGCTCCACTCTATCACACCCTAGACAACCTAGCCGAACACGCAAAGGAGATACTACCACTTGGGACTTTACAGGATTAGTGGGAACTTCCTGTAATATTGAAGTTTTATGATAAACATGTTCTTCTGGATCACTGACTGTGAGTCATGTGGAATACTTTGGCCTTAATTATCAGCCAATTTATTTCTTGTTTCTAGTTTACTTGAGGTTACTGTGCAGCTGGAGTGGCATTTCTCTTTTCTGATGGATGGATTTTTGATTCAAACAAATCAAGAGTAACATCTTTGCTAAGTACCTCAATTTGTGCATTTAGGCTTCAGGGTGTCTAACAAAATCAAGTTTTGAAAAATTTCTTTTTGTAGAGTTTAGTGTAGCTCCGCTAGATTGAATGTTCCTTTGATATATTCCCCACCCCTGGTGTTTTCTTTCTCAAAGATATTGTGTTTGATCATATGGTGGTAACTGTTCGTTAGCAGCTCTGCCAGAGTTGCTTCTTGAGCTGCAATAAGCCAGGCTCATATGTTTTCAGGGCAAGTGTCAGAACATCCTCTCCCCTGTGTGCTCCAGAACAAGTTGTTCCAAGAAACAATCCTCCTAAGGTCAAACTTGCTGATATAAGACAAATTTAGAAGAGACCAGTGGAAATCCTACATTATGACTTTATTAGATTGTTGTGCCTTTCATCTCCCAGCGTTTTGTGCTCAGTAGTGTTCTTAGTAGAGATCAGTGGCAAGTAACTCTCATGAAAGGTACCATGGTTTTCTCAAAACTGAAATCTGTAGTTTTCACTGTATGGATCTGGCTGCACAAAATTCTGATAAGATTCTCTGAATCTTTGAAATGTTCCTTATCTCTATAATCCCCATTATCCTTTTGGCTTCCATTGAGGAGTTTCATGAAGAATAACTACAGCTGAGTGAATGTAGGGGTTCCCTCATTCTCTAGTCAGTAAAGAGAAAGAGAGAAGGTGGTGTTTTGTTTTTTTTTCAGTAGGAAACTGCATGGCTAAGATGGAGAAGAGGAGGCTTATCTGGAGGAAACTCTTTTGGCCGTAGAGGGCCTACGGTCTAATCAGTCTAATACTGACTTGAAGGGATTCACGCCATTGCAGTGGTTCTTTTCTTTGTTACAGTCATCCTGTGGGTCTGAAGTTTCACAGTGTCTTAGGAGCTCCAAAATATTTTGGTGTAGCCCCTCTAAGACAGCCGTAAGGGAATGACTTTGAGGTCTGGGTGGAAAGGCAAGGATCCAGAATACTGGAAAAGGGCAAGCATGAAAGCCTGCCTCAAGAAAGAGATACAAAGGAAAAGGAGGAACTGTCAATTAAGCCTCCATATTCTGAATACCACATTAGGAGTTGCAGATCCTATTGCTAGGACAAGCAACTAGTAAGCTGTTTGATACTGCATATGGCAATTTTCAGATATATAATGGACTTGTTAGTGCTTCCTAGCCTACATCTCAGCTGCATGCTGAGAGCTGCGCATTTGTGGGATGCTTTCCCAGATATAAGTGGATTATTAACTATATATAATTCCATTACTGTAATCCCCATTATTGCATCTTTTAGTGCACCTCAATGATAAAACATGATCTAATTGCAAAACAAAGCCAGAAACTGCAATTTTTGTAGGAAATTCCTGCTATTTAAGTCAATAGCATCCTGTCCTTAGTAGGTCTTTGAATTTAACTTTCTTTTTGTTTTGAAAATTCAAACTTCTCCTTTCCTACTAAGGCTAGTTGGCAGCTGGTTTGAATTCTGGGGCACCAGAGTCACGTGCTCCCTGCAAGGTGACTTGCTTAGCGAGCAGTCTATTCCACTTTCCAAAAGCTGCCCTGAATGCCTGTCTTATAGAGACATCTAAAGTTGCCACTGATTTGGAAACACGCTGGTAATAGCAATCCTACTCTTGAAGAAGCTGGCATTGTCTCTGGCTTGCTTAGGTTGAGCATCAGCCGCTTGGAGCTCCTGTAGCCCCCTGTTGCTGCTGGCTCCAGCTCTGAATAGAATTGTCCAAATTAAATAAAGTGGGAAGATAGGGCTGGATTTCTTGGCATGCTGAGAATTGTTCAGTCCTTCCCTATGGAGCAGGGAATAACAACCGAATATAGCAGTCTGTGATGGCCTAGTGCCCTGAGACGTATTTATGCATCAGAAGACCTAGTGAGGTAAAAAACGAAGTTGTTCATACGATCTGCAGAGCAGGTGTGCTCTCACCTGAGTACTGGCTAGCAGATCTCATCACCATAACATGGACACTGCTTCTATTAGCAAAACATCATTCTTTAGTGCAAACCTTTTGTCATAGAGTCTGTATCTAGATTAATAGAGTCAGCTAGATTTTGAGAGCTGTGTTGTCATGACCTTCCCTGCAAATTTTATTCCACATGTTACAGTTACCCAGACTGCAAGCTTCAAGCAGGAAATTTTTGAGCCAAGTCTCATTCTTGCTTTTATTAGTGTGAGTGAGCACACCGATGCTCATGGGGTTGTTGAGGAGGATAATTGTACTTCTGGGGTTTCCAGAACCTGTGTAGCAAGTTCAAGACCTGAGCCCTTTTCAGGGTGACTAAGCACCTGCAGCTCCCTAATTGTATGGGTTTGGGGATGTTTGTGGTAGTTTGACCTATGCTTATACTTTGATATATTTAAATGGTCCTTTCAATTAATATTATTAATTTAATAAAATTTTCCCACTTGACAGAAATACCAAATATTCTTCAGTTTGGGGAGAAGATCTCTCTCTGGCACTTTCAGCATTTAATGGTAAAGGGAATGGGTCTGAGTGTCTAAATAGGAGTATCATAGAAGACGTATTTCAGGGTGATGCTTTACAATTGCTATACAGAGTTGGTAGCATTTTTTGAGGCAAAAGGAAGTTTAAAGAAACATATTTTTTTTTTTCAGAAGTAGTGGTAATGATATGTTTTGTGCTCCATACAAACTTTGTGGGTTTTATGGTGTGCTTGTAAACCAAAGCTCCTGAGCTTGTCATCCTGGCTGGCAAACGGGGGAAGAGTGTGCAGGGAGCAGTGGAACCTCCTGGCCCTGGGGACTGTAGGCATCTCCCCTCTCAGGACCCTGAATCCTTCTCTGCTAGCCTAGCAATCCTCCAGGTGAAGTGCATCAGAATGAGAAACCTTGGAAATGTCGAACATTGGAAACAGGAGCTAATGGGCCATCCATGATCTTATCTCCATGTCAAACCTCTGATTTTTCATTTCAGGATGATTTCATTTCCCATCTGTGCAGCACAGAGCCTCAGACAAGCTGGCAGGAGCCTGGGCACGTTTCCAGTAGAAGATAGGTTTCCACTGTAGTTGGCCTCTTTCTGTTGCTAAATGCTTTGGTTTGATGAATCAGCATTTTCCTATGGAAAAACATTCCTTTGGAGAATTTCCAGTCAGAATGAAACCAAGATTCAACATATTGCAAAATTCCTCCAGAAGAAGATTTATTCTATGTAACTGTACTTATAAGCAATTTTACTATTCCTTGCTTTTTCTCTACAGTAAAAAAAATGAACAGATGTAAATACCATTGTTATAGGTGTTTTTAACAAGGATGTCTATTTTTGCTTCTTGAAAGATTATGCAGGATATAGACATTTTAATATGGCACCTGGAAAGGAGATGAAATTCTTTCGGCTTCCTATGTGGTGAAGTGGTGAATTTTGAGACCTTATTTTGCAGTGCAGCAATATCAGAGGTCATGGAAAATAAAAATAAATTAATTCAATATTTGCTTTGAAATTTCCTTGTAAAACAGACTTAAAACTAAACACATCTTAATGAAAAACATAAATTTGATCAGACATTTGTGAGCATATGTTTATATTCAGCTTTGGTTGCTTTTGACTTCATGTTTCTTCTGGCTATCTCTCCTGGACCAAAACATAGCTCAAGCTGTTGGAAGAAGTATAACCATAAATCAGTGTGTGTATGAGTAACATTCAGAGCGATAAATACAGCCCTTCTCTTTTGTGCCTCTGTGAACGCAGTAGGTTGAAGCCAGCCATTATCTTGGGCTTATAATCATGGGATGGCAGCTAGACGCTTGTCACAGATTTCCATTCTTACTTTCACAACTTAGTGATTCCCTTAATATGAGCATAGTTACATTGATTGCACGTGTAACTACTGTGGCCCCTTCCTCTTTATTGGATTAACAGTTTAATGCTTTTGGAACCCCCTGCTCCTACAGGATTTGCACAGGATCTTTTCCAGTCCATGTCAGCTGCCTACCTAGAATTCAGTTAACTTTTGCCTTAAGGTGAAGCAGCAAGTTAAGGGTGATTCAGTAAGCTTTGGCATCTCTTTCTAAGCAGCTGAAGTTGATGGATGAGCTCCATGCACAGCCTCATCTGGGAAGAATCTTGCTCTGAATAGAATTGAGGAGGAAAAAATGTATCACTTAAGTTGCAATTCAGAGATAAACTCTTCGCTTCTGTCATTCTTACTGCAGTCAAAGGAGGTAATGCAACTTGATAAGCTCCTATGAAGAGAGATCCTCAAGTTGAGCCTGCAATAGAGATGTCCCTGCAAGAGTCGTGGTCTGCATCTGAGGAGTATGGAATTACACACAGGCTGGAACTGGGGTGAGCTGGTCTATGACTACACAGGTTCTGCCACTCAAATACATGTGTTTCAATGGCAGTGCAGTTAATGGGTGGCTGTAAGACTGCTCAGTGCATCTTCTAGAGGTGCAAGAAGATATCATTCTGCCTTCAATCAGCAGCCTGTTGAGACAAGACTTTTGTAGCATGTAAGACTTTATCCCTTCACACATATAAAATAGCTTGTTGCTTAATGCTGTTGTACTCCTCTGTATCCCTCCTGCTAGGCCTGCCCTGTTTTTTATGCTGTGTGGAGGCAGAAAAGGAACGTTAGTTAATTGAGGTGGGATCAGGGATGTGTCCGAAAATGAGCAGTAGCAACAGCAAGATACAATCCCTTTATTTAACACGTCCCAAATGGAGTGAGAAAAAACCTGACAACTGCAAAAAGGAAAGAACATTTGTGTTATACCTTTTATGGTTCCGAGCTGCAGTAGACAATTGCAAACATACCACAGCTACTTGGAATTGTTTAAAGTAGCTGTTTGCCACGTTTTGCGTAGATCTGGAAAGAACAAACACAGGGGACTGTGGGATTTAATTAGCCTTACTTTAATTGGAAATAAATCTGAGACATTAATTTCCAGAGTTACCTAAAATCCAAGCATGTTTAGACTGAGAATGAATGATTAACCATCTTTCTCTAATTGGAGGCTTGTCCACTTAGAATATTGTATGCCAAGTGAGCTAAAACTGACTTTTTCCCTATGTAGTGGTCACATAGAATATCATTTAAAGAACTTATTTTCAGCATTAAAACCAGTACTCTGATTTCCTAAGAGACTCAGCATTTGCAGCATGGACTTCAACGAAGCTGACTCAGCTTGATCTGTTCAGTTCTGAGCCTGAAAGTCACCAAGTTGAGTACATGATTGTTGGGTGTCTTTAGACCTTGGTTAGGAAGACAACATGCCATGAGCCATGCTGACAATAAAACCTACTGGTAAACAACCTATGTAAAGGTGAAGGATAAAGCTGTGAACGTGAAGCCATGGGAGTGAAAGGACATGGGGTAAGAAGAACATAGGATCACAAGAAGATGGGGTTTCTCTTCAGCTAGATCTGTGGATATTTACTGTATCTGAAAGTGTACCTGCCTAAAGAAGCTGTTTCAAAATGCTGTGCTCTGCACTCTTTAAACACAGATTAGGTATTTTTGCCTTTTTTAGGGGGCAGAAGGTACCCAACATTACTGGAGAATTTTCAGGGACAGGATTGATTTTACTTCTCTCTTACTTAGAGAAAAGGTTAGTTTTCAGTCTGTGGTTGAAAGCACAATTTGAGCTCACCTGTGGGGCGCAAAGTTCTCTCAAAACCTCTGATGCAGGTAGGGTCAACTTGTTGCAAGACTAAAGCTTTCCAATAAAGACTTTGATTATTTGGAAAATACTAATTCAGCATATCCACTATGGGCTATGGAATTTGCAGGACATGGTTTGCTAGCCTACAGTGGCTTGGAAGCATAACGCAACTGGAAGCACACCGCTCATTTCTTCTGAAGAGCTAAAAACCTTGCAGATTTCTTTAAATATCCAACATATTGTTTAAGCAAAATTATCTATGTGAATATTTTTGTAATAAATTGATGTAGTCATAATTTTGTATGAATATAGATATTCCTAAAATTAATCCAAGATGCCTAAGAATCAAAGTCAGGTTCTTCTGATTTTCTGCAGGCTGTAAATACTGCAGGTACTCCTCTTCTAGGTCAGTATAGTTGCCCTGTGTCAGAAAGGAGCCACATTCACCCTGTATAAGCAATCAAATTGTTCTCTGCGATAACTTTCAGTAAACTTACATTTTGGCTTTATCCAGTTTAATTGAACCTTTGGCTCACATTTTGAATGCAGATGGTTTTATATAAATCTTTAATGAATGTGTTGAACCTGGGTCAGTTGAGCTGCTTTCAGATGATTTAATGCTGACTTCTGCAGTTACCAAGATCCCAACTTGTGACCAGCCACCAGTGTTTTACTATCTTGCAGAAAAATTATACTACTTGGAGGGAAATTAAGTTTGTGTTTGGATAGTAGATAGCTAAGTAGGGAGGACTTTTTTTTCCTCTCTTTCATATATATATATATATATATATATATGGTTGTCAAATACTTTAAAAAGTGTCTTGGGTTCTGAAGCTAATGAAACAGTTTGTTACTAATAGAAATGTTTAAAGTAATCCAGCTATTCTAGCAATGCATGCAGAAGCTTTGGAAATTTTTCTAAAATTTATTTTATCTGTGGAAAACCAAGTTCTGTTAGCAAGCCAGCTCCTGCTTCCAGCACTGTTCTAGGCCAAACTATTCTGAATCGGTCCCAGCACCAGCTGTCTTTTTCAGTTCAGATCAGAACAAAGACTGAGCTTTGAATAATAGTAGCTTGAGCTTTTCAGCTGTTTGTGACTGCTTCAATTTGTGCTTAAATCACTGATGATCAGCCAATGATTACTATTCCATGGGTGTTCAAAGTCCCAGTGTCCCAATGTGTGAAATGAATTGGTGTGCAGAGCAGCAGAAAAGCAATCACAGCCTTAATCTTCTATTCTGTCCCTGACAAAATGAAAAAAACTAAGGAGAAGGTGAACATCCTACTATTACATTTTTGCCTGGTTTTAGCAATAATTTGCATTTATTAAATTAGTTTTTCTAAGAATATTGACTTATGACACAACAAAAGCTATCTGGGTACTCAAAGGGTGGTTCTTGCAGTCACAATTTATCCTCATCTTGAACATTGTATCATATTAGCAAAACATTTATAGTGTGAGAGATGTATGAGTCAAAGTATTACCCTAATAGTTTAAATAGAAGGCAAGCCAGAATTCTTCTGCAGTGTTCTGTGATGTGTATATATAATGGAGCGAACAACCCAAAGGAAATTTGAATGTTGTAAATCATACTGTTGCTCAACCCACCATCAGTAATCAGGAGAAAGTTTACACAGCTGCCTCTCAGCAACTGCTAATAATAAAGTATATTTCTGCCTTCCTGTACCCAATGGTAATATTTTTACCTGGGTGACCAGAAAGACTTGGCTGTCAACATGTGGTGAAAATTTCACTCACTTCCCCACCCCCCACCCCAAGTAAGGATTTTATTGCTTTCTTCTATTTTTAATTTTGACAGTTGTTGACAATATTTGCTTGCTTGGTGTGTGTTCTGTTGGAGATCTTCACCCCATGGTTGCCCTGCAGCTCCCATGGAACTGCATACCTCCTTCCCTGGTGGAAATGAGGATGCTGTGGGGTGACTGGGGTGTACAGTAGGTCTTGTACAGACGTGGAGCCAGGATGCAACTGGCCAAACACTAACACCCAGAGACTCACAGCATTCTTGGGGTGCCCAGTCTAGACCTGATGTCCAAAGGACAAGGTAGGATTCAGGATGATGCCCAGCTCTGTCATGGATCTCTTGGATTGCTATGGACAAGTCTTTTTATTGCTTTATTTCTCAGTTTCTCCACAATATAATGGAAAAATGCTATTTCTTTTCTCTGAAAAGTGTGGTGAGTTTTACTGGCAGAAAGTAGGATGAAAGTTAAGTGATTTTATTATTAAATATTGGCAGTTATTTCTTGAATACTGTCAAGAATTTCTGAATACTCTCACTTCTTGTAACTAGGTCTATACAACCTCAGTTCACCTCCCTGTGCTGACGCCTCTAGATACTCTTCCACAGCTGCTGCAGGGTTTTCTGTAGGGCTCTGGTATTGTTCTGTGCAGAAGATAGCCAGGCTTTGAGATAAGCGGTTTGTGTAGTGAGCAGGCTCTCCATGCAGGTCTCTCTGGTTTGTTGCATGCATTGAAAAGAGCATCAGAAGGAAGTGAGAAGTGGGGGAAGAGAAGGCACAGGCATTTCAGAGAAATAAGACTGCGTCTTTGCCACAGAGCTCTGATATTATGCTACTTTCATCACTTACGACAAAACATTGGCATGTTATAATCCATTCAGTTATTTTCTCAGTGTGAAGCAGTGATTTACAAAGACTTAATCACAAGCTGCAGCTTTCTCTTCCTCTCCCCAATGTTCCATCTCCATTATCCTACTGTGTTTATACAGAGAACACTGCTTCATACCAGGTTACAAGTGCTCCTTTCCATATTGCTGTGTGTGGGACCTTGTATCTTCACTGCATTTAAACTGGTCAGTCATCCTGGGATGAGCGTTGGACAGAAAACTGTGCTGAGAATCAGGTGTTGCGAAAGTCTGTGCGACACTACTCCCTGAGTATGTCCAGTAGCTGGCTTAGAAGTTCAAAGCTGCTTTCTGTAAGCACAGAAGAAGTTTTAAAATATTGGGGGGGGGGGGCTATCAAGGTTGATAAAACTATCTGTAGCCTTTGCAACCACATCTATAATTTGCTTTGGACAGGAAGTAGCTGAGGGTTTCAGGACTGTGTCCCACTGCTGCGGATGCTCTGTACAGTACTCCTCGCCCCTACCTGGTACTGGGGGAGAGGGATCTGTGTTAACAGATAAGGTATCTGTTAATGGTTATGCTTGTCTACACTGCTCTGTGCGGAGCTGGATATCTCTACATACGTGGTTCCTTGGCAAAAAGATTGAAAGGGTTAAAAATCTTGTGGTTTTGTTTCTGGATGTCTTTGGCATCTGCATAATGCAAAGTAAATTAGGCAGGACAGAGCTCTGAGCCAACAGAACTGCAGTGAAACTGTCTGAGCTGACTCTGAACAAGTTAATTTGAGTGTCTCTGCTTACAGGGAGGAACTCCCTTATTGGCTTAAAGGAGGTGCTAAAGTTTGAAGCCTAGATTTCTAGGTCCCAGATGTAGTTAATGGAGAGAGCAAGCAGCCCCAGAGTGTGACTCAGGTCTGCATCACCCTGCACAGCTGCTCATCTCTCCCCATTGACTAAGGAGAGTTAGGCTTCTAACTGAGGCACTCAGTGTGAATCTGTCATCCCTGTAAGAGCCACAGGGCAGATCTTTTGCAGATGCAGTACTTAGGTTCCTTATGCCCACTCACACCATGGTGCTCCTTTTGCTTGCTTTGGCTAGGCCAGACATTCATTTTTCTTTAGTATTTTTGGTTAGTTACTAACACAGGGTGGTTAGAGTACTGCATCTCCTCAGTGCTATGTTAGACTAAGTCACCAGCAAGCACTTGCTGTAAGCATTGCACATTTTTGTCATGTGGTATTGTGGTTAACATTGCAATGAAAGACCAGTCCCTTGCTATTCAATATTAAGCAGGCAAGGATATAATTCAGTACCAGTACTCTGTAAGTTAAACATGTCATGCTTCTATACTGTAGTATTCATGTGAAGGAAAAAAAACATATAGACCCAAATTGTCAGCTTATAAATTGGTTTAGCTCCATGGGATTCATATCAATAAGCTGCAGACCTAACACACAGTGCTATAGCTTATATCAGCTAATGTGTAACAGTGACATGAAATCAAGGGCTTAGCCTGTCATTATTTGGACAACCCAGGCCATGTCTCTGAATCACTGAAATGTTAGGTTGTATAAAGAACTTACTCTGTGCAAAGAAAAGACATGTTTTTCCTTTTAGCTGACATATTGTACTTGTATATAGTATAAGTAGCAAGGATACGGAAGCTTTAGTAATTTTGACTTATGCAGCAAAGCCTTTTGAACAGAGTTCCAACCAGATAATGTGAGGAATAGGGAGGTAATAGAAGACTGACAGGGGAAAAGCCATATACGTACACAAGATGAAAAAACTCTGTGAAGAAAGGTGCCTGCTATTACATCTTTCGATTTTTTTTTTCCTTCTGCCTCTATCTGAACTCATGTTACATCCAATAATGTTTTAAAGAACTACCAGCCATCCTGCATTGACTTGGCAGTGGTTTTGGCAGGAACCTTATTTCTTTTCCTAGCTTGGACAGAAATGGGTGATTTTCTCCTGTGCTTCTGCTGTTACTGATAAATAATCCAGAACACGGATCTGTACCTTGGGTAGGTCAATAATCAGGGAATTTGTATAAAGCAATCATTTAACTGAACCTTCAAACTAAAGACCAGCTGTGATTCACCTAAGCTCTCCTAATTGCCTCATCTGAGGATTGAGACTTTCATCAATCTTGAAAACTAATAATGAAGCCTTGCATATACATATACTTTGTTCAGTGACGCCTGACTTCTAGCTCCATGGGGGAAAAAAAAGTGTCTGATAATAGGTTCATAATGCTGATACATTTTTATAAAAATAGACAACTTCAAAAAACCCCCCTTGAAATATGTAGCCTTGCAGGAGACTAACTACATTTCCCTGTTTCAGCTGGGGAGACGTCTTTTTATAAGGAGGAAAAAAAAAATCCTGTAGAGATGGGAAACTATTTATCCAGCCAAAGAGAGTGCAGACACAGAACAGTCATCTAAATCTTCCACACCATTGTACAAAAAATTATCGCTTAATTGTTTAAAAAGAAATCATAATGAGAAGTTCTTGAGTAATAGCAAGTCAAAATAAGGACATTTTTTGCAAAATAAATAAGATGTTCACATGAGAATCAGTGTTGTTTCCAACTGCAATATAGAATTCAGCCCAAATCTTTTTTAAGCTTTTAAAGAATCATTGTCACTTCCATGTATTCTCTTATGTTTGTTGTTTAATCTTGTGTAATGTGCAAGTAAATTAATTCACTGCAAGTTTGTGTTTATACGCCTAAAGTTAGCCTCCTTTATTTGTTGAGGGTGATTATGATTCATTCAGCTACTGGCAAGAAGGCAGATTCCTGGGTAATTTTCACAACATGCTGGTACATTGGAAACCAGAAAGAAATCCAAACGATCAGGGTGAAACTGTCTAGGTGTCCATTTCCACAAGGAAGACCACTTAAAGTCTAGTGCATAGTTCTTTATTATTGCAAGGATAGGAATCTTGTCCAAACAAAACTTAACGATTCATCATCCAACCTATGTAAAAAATTCTGAAGGCAGACTTGAAATCAAAATTAGACTGTGGGGGGCTTTTGAATATTTTTACTATTTTTATTTTTTTTGGTGTAGGAGAGCCTAGTTTCTTTGGAAAAATCTCATCCACAAGATCTTGAATGCCATAAAAGTCAAATCCACAGCCGCCCTCACCCCACATAAAGTAGCAAAACTGGAAAAACTAATCTGAAAACAAGTAAGTGTAAAGTCAGAAATGTCATTGTGGTGGCATGTGTATGAATTGTAGGTGAAGGCCTTCATGTCCCATTTTTGCCTCAGGGCTGACTGCCATTGCTGGGTTCCCTGTGCCAGAAGCTCACACCTGAGGGACCTGGGGTGCATCAACAGGAGCTGGGACTGTGTGCTGTAAGGGAGGCAGAGCTCTGGAGCCAGCCCTCAGTCACCCAGGGGTGCGTGTGTAACTGTAAATACTGAAGGTTAAGGTCTGTATTCCTGAAGATGTTAAGCTTTCCACTGACCTCTAGAAATCTGTTCCTATTAAAGAAGCAAGGAAAAAATGGGGGTGGGGTGGGTGGAAGAACCTGAAACCCCAAACCCCTTGGATTAAGAAGAAATACTGGCAGACATCCAGTCCCTACTACCACGTTAAATTTTAGCCATCCCTTGGGTGTCTGGCATTTCTTAGCAGGACTTGTTTTGGCTGATGAGAGTAACACAGCAAGCACAGAATCTGTAACTCGGGTATCTCATCTCACACCTTCTCTTGCTGCTTGCTGCTTAACTGTATGCCATTTTCCTTGTTTTTTATTTTTCTCCCAAGCAGTTCAGAGTTGCCACCATCTTCTAAAAGTTTTCTGCCATCTGAGCTGCCGCTATACCTTGATAAGTGTACTGCTCATTTGTCCTGTGTATCCATTTTTCTTCCTCTGTTTCTGACTTTTAGCCTCACAGTGTCATCTGAGGACTCTAATCTCTTCCAAACGCCTGCAGGAGCGTCTGGAGTTTGGTAGCGCTTTCCTCTTTTGTATTCTTAAAATGAAAGTTTAATCACAACACAGGTTCCCCTCTGAAGTTCACTAAACTACAGGAATTGTGCTGCTTGATAGTGGCTATAGGTGGGCTGTTGTAGTATTTTTTAGCAACTCTGTGATGAAGTCACTTACCTGATTGAAGGTTATTCTCTCTAGAGCTAGATAAAGTATTAAATCACTCTCCTTCTGCTGAGCTGGAGCTCAAACAAGTAATTTGATATGGTGAATGGAAACAGTTAATTCTGATCATTCTTGACCTCCAGAGCTTTGATTTAATGACGTATCATTTGCACATTAAACTTGCATTTCTCCAATTAGCCATCATATCAATTACTGTGGGTTAAAACATACTGTGGTGTTTTATAGACTTGGCTAGACGTTGGTGTGAGACATTAAGACAGTCTACAGCAAAATTGCTTATGTGCATGAATAAAAGGCTTCACTTACCCATCTCTGTTCCTACAGGATGGACAACTAGGATTACTATCTCGTTGTAGTTGCTCATGACCTGACTAATGGCCACGTGCCTCCTCCACGTAACTCTGCTGGTAGGAGCAAAAGCTAATCTCTTGTGCAGCAGCTAAATGTGGAATAGTTGGTACAGAAAAAGAAATTAAATTCTACCTGCTCTTTTGTATAAGCAATGACAACTTAAAAAAAAAATCACAAAGCCCAGTTAGGAAGCCATGCTTGTGCACAGCTAGAAAGGGATGTGGTTCATCTGTCATACAGTTCATCCTGAGGATTTGTATGATAGGACTTTATTTAATAGTGGGTTTCTTGTTTTATTTTCTTTCTATACTTGAAGCTCAAGCTTCCTCCTGACTCAGTGGGGATTTGAAGTTGGGTACAAGCTGTCTATAGATGAGGAAAAGGAAGTGGGCTTGCTTTGATGACCATTCTTGAGTGGAAGGGGCAAGTTTCTTCTGGTCTCAAGATTTGCCATATAGCTTTGTCTAATATCCATTAGTTGAAAAAGAAAAACAAATGATCTTTAGAAGTGATTTGGAGGGAGTTTTAGTAGTCACTAGATTACTGGTCTTTCTGTGGGCAAAATGCACAGTAGAAACTCATTCATGCTTTCCTACAAGTTGTAGGAAAAATTAATAAGACTTGAATAAACTCTCCAGTGGTCAGACCTTTTAAGTGCTGTCTTAGCTTTGTCATGTTCAAGAGCTGAGCCCCAAAAACTGTGAAGCCTCAAGTCCATGTGCCATTGGATCCTGGGTGCTTACTGATATTACTGTTCGCCATGGAAGACCAATGGAGGAAGGGTTTGAGCTGGCCTGTGGGGCCAGCTGGAGACCCACAACTTTCTCGTCTAATAGAGAAATCCCACTCTTTTTGTAGACAAGTGTGTGGGAAAGCAGTGCCACAGGAGTTATAGCACGCAGAGAAAAGACCTTTTCTCAGGTGTGAGCAGACAAGATACTGTGCTTTAGAAGACAAAGCAAGAGAAAATGATTATGCAGCATTAAGTCCAGTTCCATCACTAATTAGCTTGCATAAGAGCCCAGCAGTCTTCAGCTCCTTAGTGAACAAGCTTGCATTTGCTACCAGATCTTTGCTAAGATACATGGAAAGAATTTGGTATAGGTTACAGGGTGTATGATGAACAGAACTGTAGTCAAGGAGATCTGGTAACACACAACTGAAGTATCCGTTCAGAAGTTGACTTCTCTGCCTACCCAAAACCAACCTTATTATTATTTTCCTTGGGGATTTCACTAGCAAAGACTTCTCAAGACCCTAGTGAGAAACACTAGGCAGCTTCCACAACGCTGTTGGGAACTTCCCAGCCTCCTGTGAAAATACAGTGCAGGAGGATACAGTGTCACTTTACAAAGATAACCATGTTCATTTGTGCCCCTTTCTCCAAGGGGCTTTTTGTTAAAAAAAGAAACAACATTTCTAGTTGCACTCAGGGTCTGCTTTTCATTTCCCCCCTTCCTTTGAGCTGCATTAAGAACTCTTAAGGCCATTTGCTATTCTCTGTGCTTGCTTCTCACCTGGGAACCCTTCTCTGGAAATTTCTCAGCAGATATGATATGAAACTATTACCTGAAGTGTAGATATGGTTTTGTCTGAAGTTTCTTTGCCATTTCTAAATCTTTCCCTATTGTTTGTTGTGGTCTATGTCTGCTGAACATGCTTGGGTTCAGAGACTACCAGTGCTATCAGTACTCAGCTTTGCTTAAACTGTTTCTTTTTTGTTCCATTTCAGATGTGTGACGACTTCTAGCATGGGGTTTAGGAGTCCAAGCATACTTTGCTGGCTAGTTTTGAACAAAATAGGCTGTAACAAAAACATGACAGAGTGACTTACCTTTGTATCCAGACTGTGCATGACAAGGGATACAGCAGACACATCCTCTGAACTCATAGTTCAGGCCTCAGTTCCTGCTAAGATACACCTGACAACCTCAGTTAAAGGAGCAAGAGTGGCTTCTTGTCTCTGTAGTGACTCTAGCTCATTCCACAATTTCAGAAGCTTTTAAATCTCCAATAAAATTTCCCTTTGGTCGAGGACAGTGAGGAGATGGTAAAATCTAACTAGTTTAGATTTATTTTTTACATTCTAGCCTCTTTCATTGCTGTACCAGAATACTTTTATTCTGGTATAGCAACAAAAAGAGGCTAGAATGTAAACATGATTAGGCTTTTTTAGTAGCTTTTACTTGTAGGCTTACATGTGACTTCATAAATGCAACTAAACCTGATGTGAGAGGATTCCAGTTATCAATCATTTTTTTCTTAAAAAAGTTTTATTTCTGATAAATTCAGATGATAGAGTATCTCATTCTCCAATCCGGCAATTTTACACTATTATTTTTGTCCCTTTTGCCTTCAGTGCACAAGTATTCACTGCAGTGATAATGACATCCCACAATCATAATCTTTCTCACGACAATGCGAAGTTCCTATCAATCTTCTTTGCAGCACTTTGCCACTTTTGTAAGTACTGTATTTCTCCTACGCAGTACTCCAAGTTTCTTGTCCTTGCTTTTGACAGTTGTTTTTCTCCAAGCTGAAGCTCTACTTCGGAAGTTGTGGGTTCAGCTGAAGCTTATCTTAGTAAGTTCTTGGAAATCTCTTCCTTGTCAGAGCTCTCTCTGCTTTTCTTTTTGACACAATAACCTTTAAAGCGTAATACTCTCTCACAGGAGTATTCCATGAATTTAAGCCTTGAATGATATGAGATTGGCATGTGGATCCTCTAAAGCTGTGTGAATGATAAATGCCTTTTCTGCCTATTTGGAATCACATCAACTGGCTTCATCTTCTCTGCTGTTTGACTTTACAGATGTGATAACTATTCCCCACTTTTTGTGTAAATAACTGCATAGATTGGTATTTACAATAATTTTAAAAAAATCCAGTGTTATGTAAATGAGAGATGTGGAAACAGCTACTGTGACATTCTGCTTCCATTTTTGTGGTCTTGCAGAACCTGTTTGTGGTGAAGTGGTAGCTTCTCCAGGCACGGTAAGGAACTGTATGCACAAACCTCTCTGACTTGGGTTTTGCTGCATCAGGTGAAACCAGGCACATAGTACTTAGCTTAAGGACTAAAGCTGAGGTTACAGGGGCAAGTGCAGCTGACAGGAGTCTTTTTTTGAGAGAGCAGAGTTATACACCCTCTCAGCCAAGCCTGCTTGCTTGTTTGCATTCATCTTCTAGCTAAATTCAGTCATAATAATTGTAAGTTGCCTACTTAAATCCTTTTTGCTGTTCAATTAGTTGCTATATTTTCCTTGTACTTATTCTTAAAGCATAACTCTGTGTTTTTGTCAACAGCTGCCATGTTCAGTGCAGACTAACCCCTTTTGCTTGGTGAGGAGTGTGAGTGTGATTGTTTTGTACATGTGTTTTATGAACACAATCACTTGCAGACTGCTTTAAGTTCTATGGGGATTAAAGACAATACATAAATCTCTGATTATGATTATTACAACTATGCTAACAAGAGCTGGCTGAGGAACAAGAAATTCTGTCTTGCAACAGCATTTAAGGTTTTGAAATTCCCCCTTGGAATGAGAACAAACCTTTCACTGTCTGTGAAGTAGAGTTGTTGAAACATCCATTTTCAGATTCCCAAGGTCTCACTTTTTTTTTTTTGTGGGGTGGGTGGGGGTGTATCTCTGTGTTTTCACTTCAGACCCCAGATACCTACCCTAACTAAACTCAAAACATCATTAAATAACATTTTATTTAGTGAAAAATGTTTTGTCATAAATGTTTTGATGGGCTGTAACATTAATTTCCAGAGTTTCATTTGAAGGAGAAAATAACATGATATATTCTTGTGCTCTGCTTGGGCAAATGTGAACTTACTGCATTTCTTTACTTTTAGAGATTTTGAGACAGACCTTAAAACATCTTTAAAACATATGGAAAGAACTCTCAAATTACACCAATATGCAAAATGTAGTGTGTTGAAATGGAATTATTAGGTGACCTCTGGGACAGTGGTGGGTAGATAACTGTGTCTTAAAAATAAATTTTCCCTCCACCCCCCCAAAAAAGGGATGCAAGAAAGCAGTTGTGAAAGATGTCAAAGGTCTTTTAACAACTGGAGCTTTCAAATGTGTTAAGAAAGCAAAGTGGCTGCACAAAGTCTGTGAAGCCTGCCTGCACATAACTGGGATTCAGAGGAGCACAGGGTGAGCAGCTCAAGCAACATGCATGAGAAGTGTTATGAAGGAATGGAATTTTCTTAGTAAATAATTTTGCCACTGTTAAACAGGTTTGAACCCAGATTTCATTCCTTGTGTCCTTAAAATTTGCAGGAGGCACTGCCTCCAAATCTTACTGTTTTAATTGGCCTATTTGAAATGTGGGCAGGGGAAATGACATCTGGCTTTATGCTGTGTGCTTGGAGCCCGTCTGGATTTCTGAATGTAGAGTTCCCATCAATGTCATGTAGGACTTGCCCACTAAATTTTTTTTCTTCATACTCCTAAGCACCATTTTGAAAAATGGATATGTTGCTTCTGCCTTGTAGAGACTGGGCACGTTGTAAGTGGTCAATGCTGGAAAAATCTATTCACGGAAGTAAAAAAGGGGTTTTTACCGGTGGCCGGGTGATGATTCTCTTGACTCTGCTTATATTTTTTTTTTCCCACCCTATTCTTCAACTTTCTCATGCAAATAAATAATGATATTGATGGATGAAATTCGAACAATTGACTCTTGTGGTTTCGCTTAGTGGATAATCTAAAATTTCAGGTAATTGCCAGCTTGTTACAATCAAAAATATCGAGTACGGATTGCCTGAGTTCAGGGTCTCCTGTATCTTGTCTGGACCAGGAATATTTTGAGCATTGTTAATTTTTTCCACTAGTCCTTTCTGAAAGCATGGAGGGCAGAGGTAACTGTGGAAGTGAGGAGGTTGCAATAAACTTTTTGGAATGTTGGTAATAATGCGATGGGGTAGTATCTGGGACATGTCCATGTAGTCTGGTTGTTTGACGTTGAGCACTCCTGTGTGTTTCCAAGCAGAAACTCCATATTTTCACTGCAAGGCTGGTCTTTGCCTTCTTCAAACCTTCCTCTCGCCAGCCCCTACTTCATCTAAAAATTCCCAGAAGCATGAGTACAAAAAAAGTGATTGGAATAGAAGGGACAGCCTGAATGAACAGAAATACCCTTCTGAAATGTTTCTTCCCAGTCCTTGTTGTGTTTCCATCTGTCAACTGTTTCTTTTCTCGTGCTGTTAGGACACCAAGCCCCACAGCACAGGAACTGCAATGCAGCAGGAAATTGGCTAGAAAGGCGGCAATACTCTTACATACACAAAATTAACAAGGAAGAAGGGATGGAGGTGTTGTTTCTTTTTTTGTAACAACTAGTTTAAACATTCCCTGTAACTAGGCTTATCTATTGCTCCTCCTCAGTTAGGAGTGTTTTGTTTGTTTTAGCTTGATAGCTAAATCCATTTAAGCCTCCCAGAAGTTTACTCCTGTATTTCAAAGAGCTCTGTTAATACAGAGTGAAGACAAATGTAAATATGCGGAGTGAACTGTCACCCTAGCATTACTTTAAGTTGTGCATTTGCCTGTGATGATTTGAGTGCCTCTATCTTGGTTAATTTCTATAGTCTCGATCTTGCTATTGTTTTCTTGGTCCTTCTGTTCCTGGTCTGCTCCTCTTGCTATTGGCATTCCCTTGTTCCCTACAGTCACTATCTCAGGATTTCTTCACTTCCAAATCCTGTAGATCTTGCTTTGCTGCTTGATGTTGCTCTCAGTCTCTGTAACAGTTTGAACCCTCTTAAAGAGTTGTTCTGAACAGGTGTAGTTCCCATTTAAGGACTAAATTAAAGCCTTTCCTGAGAGACTTCGAGCAAGGTGGTATCATGGGTGTAGGTCCTTTGAAGCCCAAGAGAAAGCTGTGCCCATGTTGCTCTCAGGGCACTAATATGGATTTCCATCTCTTACCAGCTACCTAGCTTCATGAAACATAACGATTTAGTCACCTAGGGCTGTCAGGTGTAGGTGTTGCTGACAAGACAGGCAGGCATCTGTGACCAGACTAAAGAAACACAAACTGTAGTGTGTCCCTTGGTCCCCCGTGTCCTGCTGTTCCTTTACACTTCCCTCTTTGCTGCCTTCTCTCCAGTTTAGATCCAGGACCTGGCTCTGCTCCAGTCCTCTTGTGTTTTTTGTATCCTTGGCTTATAGGGTGAAACATTATGAAGACATCAGACCCTTGTGGGTCATGTACGTGGCAACATGTAATGGCTTTTTGTAAAGCACAAAGCAATTGCATGGTTAGGCAATAAATCAAATAAATGAATATGATCACATTGGTTAAATGACTACAGAGATTGTCTCTGCTGACACTAAAGACTCTGTTAACATGCCACTGCAGGAAGTGACAATGTGCCCGCACAAAATGGATGATATTTAAAGTAGCTACATTACATGGGAAGCTAATTCCAGAGCTCCTGCTTTAATGACTTTACTATTCCTAAATTACTTTATATATCCCTAAGCACTTTCTGCAGTTTCCTCATGTAAGTGCAGTGTGAGGAATAGATGCATGCTGACACTGCTTTGAGACCTCTTCCTAAATTTTCCTAAATTTTTGTGTAATCCCCTTGCCTTTGGTCCCCCTGAAGTCAATGGAAATGCTTAAGCTATTTTGTGCAAGTGTAAACCAGAAAATGGGTGGTTATCTCGCAGCATCCTTGTGGTCTTTTTACCATGCAGCTGGTCTGACAATTCTTCTAGTTTGCATGCTACGCGACATAGCCCACAGCCAGACTTCTCACCTTTCCCACAGTCCATTCTTATATACGGGTTTTGTACCCTCTGGAAAGCCAACTTGTCTGTCCTTCACTGGCCTGATGAAGACAACATGCAGATTCATAGCAAGGACGTGGGGCCATATCCAGGCTCAGTATGTCCAAATCAGCTTGTAAACTGTGGTCTGTGTTACATCAGCATGGTCTTGGGCCAGTATGCAAAGTCGTGTGAATCTCAAACTGTCTTCCTCACTGCTGCTGTTCCTAGATGCATAGCTGGAACCCACACTGGAAGTGTGGTAAAAATATAGCCAGTGGGACTAGACACATAAGTAAATGCAGCCCAGTTGGCTTGTAGGATTTGCAGATTGACTCCCCCTGGGTTAATCACTCATCAGCTAGAAATCAAGTGAACGCCGTTCCCTGAAATGCACTGTGAAAGCATTAACAAAAAAGAAAAATATATTAAACCATTCATTATAACAAGGAAAATAAACATGCAAATAAATCATCACAGATTGAAAAGCAGTAAGCTACAAGTACATGTTTTTGTTGGTTTTTTATAGTTCCCACTGAGCTAAGGGAAGAAATTAAAAAGAAAAAAACCCATAACTGATGTTGAAATAAAATTTCAGCTTTCGAAAGAATGTGATTAGAATATTTGTTTATCCACCCACCTCAAACACTCTTCTTCTCTTGGGGATACAAATATTGCAATCATAAGAACAATTTTAATTTACGTGGGAAATGCATCTTTATTTGCTGTACTTACAACTTGCTGAAGGGAGATGAGACCCAGTGCTGGCAAGTACCTTTATGGGAAGCTTCACTTGATAGATATTTGGGAGAGAAAACACTTCAGTGTGATCTGTAGGAAATTAAATGCGCTTCCACTGCCAGCAGTGGTATCACAGGTGTGTGGTAAATTCTTATTGCTGAGTTCATATGTGTGACTGAAATCTTTGGAGTTGCTCGTGCAAATGAAATGAGTGGGATTCTGTCAGTCTCCAACAGCTGTGATGAGGTGGTCCATTTAGGGAAGGTATCACTAGTAGTCATATCAATTGTCTTAATTTTTCATTTGCTTCCATTGAAGAACTTTAAGATAAAATGAAACTTCTAAGTCAGATAAGCATTTGTTAGGAAAAGTCAAATGGAGAAAATAAATTCAGCTGACATGTTCTGTTTTACTCAGCGTTCCGTAGAACTAGCATGAATAAAAATACTGCTGGGTTCCTTTTTACAACTTTTTTCATTACAAAATGTACATTCATCAAAACCATTTTTAATGAAAAATTATCAAAACAATGCAATGACAGCAGGAATAAGTAAATGAAGGAATACAAACACTGAAAGGAGGAACCAGAATCAATTTTTCTCAGGATTCTAGTTTAAGTTTTAGTTTATGATATTTTCTTTGGGTTGGTATGGTAATGAATGTACTAAGATCCATTTTAAAATGTCAAAATGACAAAAAATATTCGTGGTCAGTAATATATGACCACTGCACAGGTACTTTAGGTGCTATAGGGAACTTGCCTGAGCTCTTCTGAGAATACATTATGTATATGTAAATTCAGGACTTTGCCTTTCTCTGTATCTATTTACCATAGTGTTAGCTATAGTCCTGTAATGAAAGATGTCTGCTGAGATAAACACAGGCTGTGTTGCTCCCATTTTCTTGGAGGAAAGGCTTTGATCAACCCTGACATTTGCACATATCTCACCAGAGGTTGGTCTCTGGGTTTGGCAAATACTTGTTGCCCAAAAGCTACCCTACTTCTGGACCACAAAAGCCAGTTAAATTTCTCCAGCAGAAGGTCAGGTTCTTGAAAAGCTGACATTAGTTAATATGATCCACTTGAATGAACACAGAAATACTCTCTTGTCTTACTTCAAAAATTTTTGTTTGTTTCAGTCTATTGTAGGTGGGGCAGTACTGTCATATTCACAAAGGACTTCTCATTTTGAATCCCACCATTTCACACGTACACCCAACTCGCCTTGTGCTGTTTACAGCTGAAGATTTCTCCCTGAAAGGCAGTTGCAAAACAGTGTATGTACATTCTGATCCTGATCATACAGAAACTGGGGAAGAGTCTCCTCCTCAGTATCAATGCTTTTTCCTTTCACTGCTAGAGATTGTAAGACAAAAATCTAAGACCTGTGTTTGAGCGCAAAGACAGTTCCCTGAATGACTCCTAGTAGGAATTTCATACAATTCATACTTCATTCAACAACTTCATACAAAGTTGTTTTACTTCTATTAGACCCAAATCTGTGTTACTCATTTCTGCTTGAAATCAATACTATCTTAGCAAATATTGTATCACAGTGCACTTGCAAGGGTGTGTAAGCACTAGGCTTAATACCAAAGGAATCTATATTGACATTTCTGAGGTATTGGAAATGGCATATTTAATCTTGAAGTTTAGGTTCACAGAATATGTAGGTGTAAGTTTTGGTAGAGTGTCTGCTTAGTGTATGCATCTGCATTTTGATTGTAGAGATGAGGAATATTGGCTTGAGCAGCATCTGGTCTTTATCACTTGATGTAAAGAAATGCAGAGTTCTCCTTTGGCAATGATGCCCGATTCTTTTCTCACACCTTGCTCCAGTTAATTATTTTGAGACTTCTGGATTTACCAAGCTCTGATAAACTTTTATCAGGTGTGGACCATATTAGGGACCACACACATGTTTAACAAAGCAAGGATTATCTTTTTATCTCATTCTGCTTCTAGCTTTCTCATATCAACAATGCCCTATTTAACATCATAATTTTGCTGGTAACAGGAGCATTGGATTGAAATTTTAACTTTTCCATATATTTTTTTTTTTCAATCTTTAAAAAAAGGTATTTTTAATTGGTGGTGGGGATTCTCTTATTAAATCTCCCTGTTCTTTAGTGACCTTTTGTGCCACAATTTCTGTCTGTGGGGATGGAAATGGATTTCCTGGTGTTAGTGAGTGACATCTAAGAGCCTCTGTCTGTTGAGAGCAAGTAGTGACGTCATGGGAAACTGGCAGTATCAGAAGGATGGAAACTTTCCAGATATGTTAGACTTCCTTTCGGCAACTGGAGTCTGGAGAAGGTGCAAGCCTTCAAGCTGAAATCTGGATTATCTCTGTACTAGGTATGAACCATCTTCCCCCACTCACACCATATCGTGTGGCATGCACGCTTAGCTGTGTGCCTTGGAGCTCCCCCAGAAGTTATGGGCTCAGTGCAGGAGCTATTGAATAAGCATTGATGGTGTGTTGCTTGGGGGGCAGTAGGCTAAATCATTAGGTGCTTGGTGTGTCCTAGTTTATGGTGACAGCGGAGAGAGATAGGAACAGTTTTCTAAACTGTGAAAGGCTGCTGAAAAAGGAGGTGAATAAATAGTGGGCAGAGCAAGAGGTGGGGGGTTTAATTTGCAGCAGGTGGGTGATGATTTCGGTTTGATGCTAAGAAACCCTTTGGGTGGCTGGGGTAGCAAAGCACTGGATCCTTACCGCAACCTCTCCAAATCTGACGCTGTGCTGTTTGTGGCAAGCAGAGTATTTACAGTCCTCTTATATGACCTCTAAAGGTTACTTCAGGTCTTATTTTGGATTATTCCAGTCTGGCAACCTGCATATCTATAGATTGTTCACTGGCTGTTACTGTGCACATGAAAGCATTATGCCACTCACTGCTCAAGAACAAGCTTGTGCTTTCTCTCTAAAGTTCATGAATTTAATTCTGTTCTTTCCTGTTGATATTGGCAAGTATCTATCAGAGAGAGCACCCTGTGTGTTTTCATTGTGGCCATCTGTCCCGGCATTAACAAAATGATTGCATAATCCAAACAACAGAATCCTTTGAGAGAGGAGGAAAAAAGAAAGATACACACAAGTCATGTGGCTGACATGCACCACAGTGATCCAAATGATTATGGAATCAGAAATAATAATAACGTATTAGATGTCTCTGTGCTAAAACGCTTGATCTTCTAAGGGGCAATTAAAAATACAATATGCAATAAAAGCACCCAACTGTAATACAAATGTGTGCCTCAGGCTCCAGAGCACTTACAAAACAAAGTCATCTCAGTGCATTTTAAAAATGGAGAAACATAATAAAAATGCTCTTCTTGACAAGGTGAGGAGACGTTCTTTTCTTGTTTGAGTGACTTCCACATCTTCCCCCTCTCTGCTTAGCATACAGGGAGAGCAGAGGCCACTCCTGCTCTGCACCAAGAGGTCAGAATGGCTTGCAGCTTCTCATTCTTGTAATTTCTGCAGCATGTTCGAAGCAGCATCTGTAGGCACTAATTTTAAGTGGTCTCTGCTTAGTGACACAGATAGGTAATTTGGTTTATTTGTTATAATCACCAAGCTGATGAGTCATATATGTTGCTTGAAAGAAGGTAAAGTTTTAACATGATAGGTAGTCTCAGCCAGCACTGAATCTAATTGACCTGTTGGGCAAAGATGGAGAGACATGCAAGTAAAAATACAGCTACTCAGGAAAAACTAGTTTAAAGAAAAATTGCAGCCATCCTGTGTCCTGTTATGAAAAACACTCCATACAAGTTACTTCAGGTTGCTTTACTTTCTAACCTGAGCCTACGTTGTACAAGACAGCAGCGTCATTTCTGAGAACATCCCTGAACTAGGGGTGAGGGTACAACTGTGAGTGGCTTTGTGATACCCCTGGAATTAAAATAGTTTTGTGAGTTTGAATGGCATAAGCACATGTGGTGGTGATGTTTGTGATGCATTTTTCTTGGCAATAAAGAGACACGTTCTCAAGCTTTTTGTGGTGAAGAATGCAAAAGTGCAGTCTTGTTCTAGAAGAATCCCTTGGCAACAATTTGGTGACTCGGTGTGTATTACCCCTTCTTTAGAGTAAAAGCCAGGCTCACCTCAACTCTGACAATAAACGGGCCAAAAAAAATTTGTCTTGAGGTAGGATGATTTCACACTGACTAAAGTTTTCGCATGCAAAATTATGATCTTTTACTGTTTAAAAATTGAATTTTGTTGATAGTAATGATTCTTTTTGATCAACTGCAGAGGTGGTAAAATTTTTAAAAACTTGACTATAAAAAAAAATTTATGAAGAATGTATCATTTACTTCACCTCTTTATTAGCTCTGTTTAAGCTTTTATCCTATAATTAATTATTTTAATGCCAAACCGTTTAGTTATGGTGATATTTATAACAAAGATAATTTGTTATCTTTGGTAGCAAGTGTTTTTTTCAAATTGTTTGTTTGATTCTGTTTCTTTTAACTCAGTAATGCATGGGAGAAGATCAGCCTATTGTCAAAGGCAGAGGCAGAGAAAAGGCCGTTTCTGATAACTGCCGCCTTTGATGTTGATATTCCATGTTTGAAGAAGAGCACACAAAGACTATACCTTTGTGCTTTCAGTAATTTACAATAACCAACAGAAGGTTCAGCATGCTAGCAAGCAAAATGTAATTTATTTTATTCCCTCAGAGAAAGACTTTCAATGTATGATATGTTATGGTTACTGGATAAGAGGATCAGTGGTTGGTGTGATTTATATATACTCTCACTAACGTTTTGCCATTTTTTTCCCGTATATGGGAACTGTGAGGATAAAGAGGGAAGATTTGAAAACTAAAGAATATACTTTTGATCTCCTGGGAAACGTGCTTTCAGATAAAAGACTCTTTGCTGCCCCTTTACCAACACAAGTAACACTGGCAAAAATTACTCCTCCCAGAGAAGATGAATGGATCCCATGGTAGCAAACATTTTGTCTTGAAATGATATGTTGTGCTAACTTCGGTTCCCTGTGAAACTGCTCTTTACTTTCCTTTTTAGTTAGGGCTGGTGCTTGAGGCAGAAGTCAGTTCTTGCTGTGAGCATAGCATTGGTGTGAGGGGCCCAGCAAGAAGCCAACAGCACCCATGTTGCTCCAAGACTGGTATGGGAAGGGGTGGGCAGGACAAGCTCTGTGCCGCAATGACTAGTGTGGCCATTTGCTGGCTTCTCTTCAAGGTATTCTGCCAGGGCTTGGCAGGAGAAATACACAATGCCAGTAATGACAGGGACAGGAATACAGTGGTGGCAGGCTTTCTGCACCAGGCCTCTGTGCTCTGGCTGAAAGATGGCTGGTCCAAAGAGACTTCTTGTAAGCATCAAGGTTCTTTACTACACTGCTGCTATTGTTGTAATGATGAGAATAATCCCAGTGCTAAGGAGCCTTTGTGGAAAAATAGAAGAGCTTGGTTCCTTCATCTGTTTGGCTATAAAATCAATGCAAAATTTCAACAGGCAGTTGAATCACAGCTAGAATTTTTCCACTGGCAGTTGTTCCAGTGAAGCACATACAGTGGTTTGCAACCAGATAGATTGTCTCTCAAGTCTGTCCAGCTTGAACTTGGATAACTCAGGAGAACAAAAAGAGAGCCACAACAAGCTGTTAATGCTACACAAGTTTTGTTTTCTGAAATTGTGGAAGTCCTTGTGCAAACAAAATATAAGTACAGTGGAACTGAATTCAATAAGGACAAGCTTGTAGTAAGGGTTGTGCCTGGAGCAGGACTCCATAGCTCTACACAGCACACTTTATTAACAATCTGGAGAGCCCAGCCCAGCCTTTTGACTTAATGAATGTCTGATGCCACAGAAGGGCAGTGTATGCCAGCACAGTGAGAAACATTGCTCAAGGCATTGCTTGTATAAAAACTTGCTCTTCCTGCCGCTCCCTTCCCTGCACTTCATAGTAACTAGCAGCAGAAATGTGTATTATATTATTGTGAAGGAAATTAAATCAGGGTCTGATTTGGGTGAAATCTTGCAGAGAAGCCAAAAGGCTTTGCATATATTTATGGATTCAAGAGTCTCTCTGAGGACAAGAGAGGGTCAGGGGGGATGGTGGGGAAACTTGTACAGTTCTGTTCCTTGTCCTGAGCATCGCAGTGGGTTGTGTTGGACACAAATCCAGAGCTTGCTCTGAGCAAAGAGAGCTTGCACCATGTCATGCCTCAGAAATGGGAACGCCACCCTGCCCTCTCATCACCCCACACCCAGCACAGCATCAAAGCTACAAAGCTTGCCCTTAGAAGTAAGGCTGTAATACAGCTCTTGTTGCTGACATTTCTGCTTTTGCTGTTTCATTCTGGCATTCATTCTTTTGGACTGAAAGGCTGAAAGATACAATCGGTGTTTTAAACAGCCTTGATTTTTTCCTCTCATTGAAATAAGCTAGGAAATGGGCTTCTTTTCTGCATCTTGTTATGGACTTGTGGGGTGGTTCTCTTTTGTGTTGTGGCAATTGCATTTCTTCCTACGTTAGTTATCAGGACTGTATTTTTGGCTTTATTCGCACAGCACGCATTTGTCATCGGGTTTTGTATATGGTAAAAAGATTGACGTCCTTCAGTGTTATGAATTTCTCCCTGGCCTTGAAAACCAAGTGGCTGCAAGATAACTTTAATATTTTTTTTCTTACATTTCTGAATGTGGATAAAACCCTAAAACTTTGACCTCAATGTACATGAGAGAACTGAAATTATAAAGGCATAAAACATACACACAAACATTTAATGTCATGATTTTTGTTGGGCCCTTTGCGTTATTTGGGGAAGTGGAATTGCTGTGGGACAGTTTTCAGTATTTGAAGTTGACAACACTGTATTTTACAGATGCCTGGAGCAATAACCCTATTCCCTTTATAGGTCTTTGTTAAGCATGGAAACAGTTCATGTGGATACTTATTATAGAGGCAGAACTGGGCAGTTGTTCATGTGTAAATGCTTCAAGGTCTTTGGCAACTCAGGTAGAGAGTACCGCATAGGTTATATTTGACTCACATGTTGAAGGAAGGTTACCTTCACATCCTATGGGCACCAGAGACCTTTCCTCCCCTGTATTTTTTTTTAAAAGGCTTTTCAAAAACCACTCAGCAACTTTAAAATTGAAGTGAGTTGGTTTGGGTTTTGGTTTTTTGGGTTTTTTGTTGTTGGTTTGTGGTTTGGGGGCGGGACAAGTTCTTTTTGGGCGTTTTTTCTTCCCTGAAGGAATCCACCTCTTAGAAAGAAACTGATCCCAATATCTAACAAATCTGGTATCCTACTGAACAAAACCAGGTAGCATACCAAAATAATCTTGGGGTTTTATTAGTCAGAGAACTGTCAATAGCTAAAAAATTATGAACTGATGACTTCACATTCCCTTGTTTGACAGCCACAGAATGACAGAAACATCAAACTCCATCTACAAGCTTAATAATAGCTTTTCAGCCTGCAGGCTGTGGACTTCAAATACAGCTTGCTGGCTCTCTTTTCTGGTGCTCACATGTTATGGTTATAAGTGCTCTTTTAACATCAGTAGAGAGCAAGATGAAGGAAGGGGTAAGCTTTTAATCGGCAAGAGTATGCTGCTGTGTTGAGTTGTGTGATCTTTGGGCTGTTTGCTCTCGTGAGGGAGTAGATCAGCTTTGCTAGTGAACTGAGGCTTGCAGAAGTTCGTTACTGGCTGGTATCTGTGCCGGTCTTGGCCAAGCCACTTGGAAACAGTTGCTATACAGAACATCCTGGAGTTGAATCTTTGCATCCAGATGACCAGTGGTAAAAGAACTATTTGGATTTGCTGCTACAGTTGCACTTACATACTCTGTTAGCATAGGTGAGATCAGTCCCAAGGACTCATGTGTGCTACTACAGACTTGTTTGTTCTGCGGCAAAATGAGCCATCAGAAAAAATGTTTTGCCAGTATGACTTAATTTGTACTTTGTTGCTTTTTTACTCACGTAGCTCTGCATCAGGGTGAACCAGTATCTGTAAGGGGCATCAATAGTCTAGGAAAAGTATCACAGCCTGCAGAAGACTGTGTATGAATTCATAGCAGTGAAAGAAGTATCTTCTACGCGTTGATGAGACCCAGTCATTTGCAGAGGTGCTGGTTATTGACGGCTTTAATTTGAAATCAGAAGCTGTCTATTCTGAGTGTTGATATGAGAACTGGTTGAGCATTCCCACAAATATATTTCTGAGAGAAAATCACATGGGTGATGTGTATTGGAAACAAAACCTGGAGCATCCTTTGAAATGTTTACAGGTGTATTTCTCTAAAGTGAAACAAAATATATCAGGAAATATCTTCGCTCTTCCCTGTCCTTTTCTACTTGTTAATGGAGTAGAATAATAATAGAATTCACAGAAAAATTTGAAATGCAGATGTTAGAAATAATAAGCACTTTTTAAAAAATCTGGAGGATTTTTCAGTCGGCTCTATTGAGCGTTTTCCTGGCTGAACCTTTCCTCAGGCAACCGGAACACAGTCCCTGTTGTGCAGACTCTGTCCCTTCCAGGCACTTGTGCTGTGAATGCTTTGGGCTTTGTCACCCCTGAGTCCACAGCAGTGACACTTCAGTCCTGTGTGCTTCCCTGCGCGCTGCAGTGCTAATGTAGGGTGCCTGGTGGCCCTGCACACCAGCTGCCTAAGGGCCTCCCAAGCACACATGCAGCTTGGGCTGAGCCGGGAAAGCTGCGTTATGCAGATCCTTCTTCCTCAGCATCCCTACAAGAGCAAGCAGCCTTGAATTGCCAGGTAGTTTGGGCCCCATTTCAGCCTGTGGATCCACATCTTCTCTATTGCTCTCCCCATCTGGACCCAATCAGGGCTTGTACACAGCCATGGTATGATACCTGCACCAAAAAGAGCAGAGGTGCTCATGCTGCAGGAACTCTTGGAATAATTGGTGCTGTTGTATGAAAAGGCCTTTTGCACAGATTGATGCTTGGAAATAGGAATTTGTTTCCAACAGCACATATCAAACTGCAGGTTATTTAAAGGTAGAGTAGAAACCATTACCCCTAGGTTTCACTGGTCTCTGTGAGTTACTGTCAACTGATGACAGCAAATAGGACCAGTTTTGGTTTTTCTGGATCTTGGGAGGATCAGGAATAGGATCACAAGCACAGTTCACTTTGCTACATAATGAGGGAGAGAGGATGAATCAGAGTGATGTTGCTCAGGCTGCCTAGGCCCAGGAGCAGGGCTGCACAGAGATGGACTTTTATTTTAGGCAAAGTGAATAGTCCATGGAGGCAATAGAGTGCTGGGGCAGCAAAAGAGCTATGGCCCCCATGTCTGCCTTACTTATGTCTGCAACACCCTGCTGGCTACTGCCAGGGGACAACAGGGTGCATTGGTGGAGTAGCAGCTACTGCAAGGGCAAAGAGCATCCTCCCAGGAGCAGCAACTGCAGCACTTGCTGCAGCATGATGAGCAGCAAAGCCAGTGCTCAGGTGTCTACCCATGGGTTTCTGTCCTTCATCCTTTTTCAGTGGCGGGAGCTATCTGAGCCCTTGGTAAGATCCAGCTTTGCATGTGCAGTTAAGGAGCCTTGGTACTCCCTGCAGCACCCCGTTTCTGTGCTTGTAACAGCTGGGACGGGTACTCACTGTCTCTTGTGTCACCTCTTGGGACACTGGGTTTTCTCTGACCATTGTTGCTGGCTGCCCTAATCATTGCTTCTAATAGCAGCCTGCCAAGGCCCTGCCCAGGATTTGTCCCTGAGCTACCACAGGCGAAGAACCCAATGGGAAGCAACTGTGTGTTTAAAAATGGCATCAATGTGGTGGAGGGCATCACCCTGCATTTAAATTGTCTCCTGTCTATTCAGTTCTTCACCAGCCAGGGGAACGAACAGCACGTTTTATGCTGAACGCCAAGGGATCAAGTGTGGCTGAAAGCCATGACCTCTCCAGCTATCCATTTTTCAAAGGCTGTCTTTCCTTTCCCTGATGTCATTAGCGTTGCTATGGAGTTTCACAGTGCTCCACTTGTAACTGTATGAACAGCCTCCTTACACGTGTGCTTAAATGATTTAATGAAATGTATACAAACTTTTATTGAGATGATCTCTGATTTATTGATTGTCTACAGTGCGCTTGGTAAGATATAAACATTGGGGAAGATTTGGTCTCTGTCCCTGGGGAGTTATAATCAGCTTTAGCAGAACAAATAAGACCAAAATGTAGCCTGCAAGAGCTCTAGCTTAAAAACCCCAACAAAATAAAAGATGAAATCCCTCTTGGTCTGAAGATTTAATAGAACTTGAGTGATGGAAAATGGAAAGTGTACTTCAGCCAGTGTCAGTATGTGCTAGTGTTTTTTTCATTTCTGTGTCAGGTGTGAGAAGAGGGAAGATCAGTATTCCCTTCTCCTGACTGCTCTGCAGCTGCTAGGGTCACTTTGGTTTAATAAGTTACAATGCATTGAAAAAAACCTGCAGTAAGTTGTCTGTGAACATTTGCTTAGTTCACAGCAAATACAAGCCAATTTAAGCTACAGTAGAAGACATTAAAACTATAGTCTCAGGATGCTTTTGCTGCAATTAGAAAGCATGCTCACAGGCAGCTACTTGGTCTCAGCCGGTACCCAGTGGTTTCTGATTTATGAATCTGAACTTTGGCCTTCATCTACAGTTCTGTTGGGATCAGTCTCTGCTTAAGAGATTTGCCAGCATAGCTATGCTAACAAAACAGTCCTTGTGTAGGTTCATCTTTTACTGAAGGAAAAGTGCCTTTGCTAATAAAGTTTACCAGATCTGTTGAGTGAAATAAGCCAGACCAGCAAAACGACTTTGAAATTCTGTGCTCTTGGGCTTTGGCTGCCAAAGAAATGTCAGTTATATCTAATTAGTTTACCTATACCAGCAAGGGCTCATACTGGAGAGTTGGCCTTATTTTCCTTTAGATTCTTGTAATTGTTCCACTTGACATTGAACCTGTGAATGGAAAACAGTGAAGATGAGGAGATTCACAGAGTGTGCACCACAGTCCTGCCATCAATAGCTTTTCAGAAAATTAAGCATCCTTCTGTACTGATTTTTTTTTTTTTACCTGCAAGTAACTCCATTGATTTCAAGAGGGTTTCTCACATGAAGAAATCTTCATCAGATTCAAATATAAAACTGGGCTATCATAGTGAGAAAACAGAGCTCAAGGTTCAGGTTTGGCTATGTTTAAGGCAAATATCCTTCACATGCAAGGAATGCTGTGGTATAATGTGATTTTGCCCGTCATATATGCTGATGGCAGGTTTGAGTGCTTAGCCAAAACCCTGTAAGAAATTATTGATTATGATATAGATCTGTGAGCTTAGGTTGTAGATCTTTAGGCCATGAAATATTTCATATCATTTACTGGGGAGATCAGTGCTGTGTTCTGTGATCTCTTAACTTCAACGCTTTCTATTGCGCACCTGTTATGGCTCATTAAGCCTAGAACAAACACTAACTGGGGATCTCTTTCTCAGATTTGTTATTGTTCTGATCCCAATTCCCTTCATTGCTTGTCTGAGTGCTGAAGAATCCTTCAAAAATGTTGCAAATGCAAGGAAGCTCTGACAATGATAACTTGCTTGGAGCATTGTAGAGGAACTGTAGAGGGTTAATTAGCATTGATAATATACAGTTGTGGGCTTGCTTCTGGGGCAGTGGGCTTGCTGATGTGGATAATGTACAGCAGTGGCTTGTTCCTCCTAAGTAGCTAAATAGCACTGAGGAGCCTGGAAGGGAGGGAGCACCAGGTGAAGAGAGAGGGCCCTGGATGTAGGGGAGACAAGGAGAGGCCCCGGGAGAAGCTCATAGAAGAAGGGGGCCCGGATGAGGAGAGGCTGGCTGGAGGAGAAGCCAGGAACCTGGATGCAGCAGAGGCAAGAAGCAGGGTGGACTGGCCTGAAGAGGATGAAGAAACAGCACGGACAGTAGATGAACTTTTGGAATCTTGTGTGGGAAAGCCTTGTTGCAGCGTGATAGTTTTGTAGTGCTGCGACAGAACATATAACATATTGTAAGGCAAGACTGACTGCCTAGGTATGGCTCCGGTCAGGTTGCCATGAGGATGGAGTGGCATATCAAAGCCTTTTCAGAAATCTTTGTCATGTTCCTGTGCTGCAGAGGTTATGCGTCTTATACAGTGAGGCAAAGTCTGCTTTTGCTCGCACCCAGGTGGGTTGCCCACCTTCACAAGAAGCCAGATTGTAAAGTCAGCATGAGTTTAGAGAGGTGAGAGCTGAGCATGCCTAAGGAAGCACCAGCTTTGCAGCCTTGGGTGTACCAAACCTCCTAAAAGCACCCTTGAAATTTTCTAGTATTGCTAGTAAGAGCAGGTAAGGCTGTGAATACTCTGTGTTGCCTGACTGCTGTGATGTGCTGTTTTTACTCTGGGCTCACACTTTGCCCCTGCTCTCAGATCTTTCTGATGAGATGCTGTTAATGTATTTACTGTTCACAAGTTTAGAAAGCTTGTCACAAATTCTGACCTTAAAGGCCATAGTGCAGGTTCAGGTGGAAGAGGTGGCTCAAGCCTGGCATCACACCCTGATCTGCCTTTAGCTCTGCTGTTGATGGATATTAAGTCATTCCTGCCATGGTGAATTATACTTTATCTGTCTAAAATATAAATATAGATATTTATGACTATATTATGAGCAATAATGTTAAGTATTAATTTAATAGGGTGCACTTGTAATAGGGCTGGCTTATTTAATTGCTATTGTTAACCAGAAGTTTGAAGCTAGCTGTGGCAACTGGAGTCTGAAGAGCACAGGATACATTTCCATGCACTCTGCTTTTCCCTGCATTAACAAATGTGCTTATGCTCTGACATTGGTTTCAGACCAGAGAAATGGAACTGGAAAAGAGAAAGCAATTGTCTAGCGTGGATTCTAGTGGTACTGTAGGGCAGGGAGATGCCTGGCTGCTGAAGGTACAGCAGACAGGGAGGACTTGTACCACCTCCCTTCATTAGCATTACTGTATATTCCATGCCATCTCTCTGAAACATAACTGAGCAATATGAACTTGTGAGACTGCTGAGATCTCCTGGGAAGAGATTTTTTTGTGATGTTTCTGACACATCCTGCTTCTAGCTGGCCTGGGAGTTGTGTGAGCACAGTCCTTTCCTCTTTGGTGGATTCAAAGTCTGCCTGAACTGTATTCCTAGGAAGCCTACATGAAGTTGGGTGAGTGGGAGAGATGCAGAGGAAATGAGTAACTCATGTGGATTTCTAGTGTTTGTTTGAGAAATATCCTTTCAAAAGTAACCAAAGATGAACCCAGATCCATAAATCTGATCCCCATCCTGGGCGTCAGACCATCTGCAGTTGGTTTGGGCTCCTGCAAATCTCAGCTAAATGCAATGGTAGCACAACCCTTCAGGCTGCTTCAGCTGAGTAAGTCCCTCAGAAACACAAACCCTACTGCCTTGCAAGAGTTCCACAGAGTATTCCTGCTTTATTAGCCATGAATCTCATACAAAGAGAGGGAACAGCAACATCTATTTTGCAAAAAAGCAAAATATTCTTGCCACTCCATCAGTACATTCCCTACACATCTCTATACAGCTATAGAAATCAGAAGTAAATTCTATAAAAGAGAGTGTTTAATCCCCCTGTTTTCATGTTCTTTTGTGGGCTGGATTCCCATGAATGTTGGTGGGAGGCTGGTACAGGTTATGTGGACACAGGACTGTGATGCAGATGGGACAATTTTACTCATGGTGGCAAGAGATTATAATGCCAGAGTTCATTTTCAAAGAGTTGTTATGATTATGGCAGGGCTGGTCGGTCTTGAGTTATCGCTTATGGTTCAGTTCTGTACTAATCAAATACTTCTTTGGGTAAATAAGCAGAGGGACATCCACCCCCATGGGGAAAATGTGACTGCAGAATTCACTAATTAAACTTTTAAGAGCTTTCCCTGATTTTTCCTAATGGCCTCCAAAATCAGGAAACTGGAAAAGCTCCACCTGCTGAGGGTAGTGCCTCAGACAGAGAATCTTTGTACATTAAAATAATTCCAAATAAAATCAAAATAATTCAGCCGCTCTCTTCTTTTAGTTGAAATGGGCTGGAATGATTCATACGTGCTCATTCAAGACAGAGTTGTACAACGTGAGAGCGATGGCTAAACCCACTAACTAGGTGGAAGGCTAGGGATTTGCACTGGGCTTAAGCAAGTATCATTTGCCCCATCAAAAATATTTCATTTTAGCTAAATGATGCCGATTTGATGCTGTGTGGGCAAGCAAGGTTGTTGGTTTTTTTTCTGATCTGAACTGCTCTGAAGCCACTGTCAAAGTGAAGTCTTTGATATAGAGCTAATAAAATGATCAATAAAAGATTCAGTGGCTCTGATAACTGAACAATAAAATACTGAGGTTTTGTCAGTATGCTGGAAGTTGCCTCCTACCACCTGCTGCCTTGGTCCACAGAGGTAATGAAGGCTGTATTCCTCTTACTAACTCTCTCTTGCTCTCTTTTCTTTCCGTTTATGTTTTAAATTAAGTAGTAGTCTGGTTTTTGGGCGGCTGAAATTAAGGATTCCCCATGCTGGTTAAATAAAAAGTCCTTTCATAGTCATAGGATAAAAGGGAAGGGCTGAGAAGAAACAAGTCACAGCTAGGGATGCACAACCCCTGGAACTCCCACCCCTCAAAGAGACTCACACTGAGCTTCCCAGCTGAGCGGTGTAATGTGTGCAGCTCTGTTTGTCGTTTTGTTTGATGTCCTCTTTATTTCCTGTTTGTTAAGTGATCTGAAAGTAAAACAACCAGCCGACCAACCAAGGAAAAAAAAAATCCTTTCAGAATTATAAATGGGGCCCAGCTGTGTAAGCTAGACTGCACAGACGCTGACCAAGATTGCCAAAAGGGCCCATGTGTCTCATATCCTTCGCTCTGTGGGTGCTCAGCCCTTGCAGAGTGATTGCTCTCTTCTTCCTCTGAATGCCTGCCCCCTTTTGAAAGCATCTCTAGCAAGACACTGAAATTCATTAACTCCTGAACACAGTCTCTTTTTACGTCCGTGTCCATCAGAACTAATGTTACTGGGGATAAGAGGGAGTAAATGAGGGTAGTGGAAGCACAGATGGGAATGTCACATCAGTCATCTGTACAAGTGTAGTATCAGTGGTCAGAAGAAAAGGACTTGCAGGAAAGATTTCACAAAGCACCTTTCATACTACTGCTGGAGGATAAATGACCCACAGGGATGTGACCTGACTCTAGTCACAGTATGGCTTGCAATGGGTGTGTTATAGCCATAATAAATTGCACAGACTGTGTCAGTAGTGACCTGTGAATGATGCAACAAAAAGCAAAATCGTTCCTCACCTTACCTGCTGCTACAGGAATACAGGTTATGCAAGATGTTGTCTTGAAAGTATTTGCTTTGCTTGTGAAGAGAGAAAAAAGTGGGAAGAGAAGCTCAAGAGGAATCTATGCGCACTGCTGCAACCAATATAAAAGTTAGACTACATAAAACTAGGTCTCTGTAGACAACAGGTAGGTAAATAATCATGCACCTCAGTGCTGAAGTAAAGATGATAATATTTAGTTCTGAATAAAATCTGCTACTGTCTAAACCCTGAGTGCATTGGCAAAGGCTTTGTTCCTTTCCATAGACTCAATGGCACTGGCTGAGGAAGGGGAGGGAAAACTCTGTGCATTCAAACTTCTTTTTTTAAAGAAAGCAGCAGGAAAAAAATTCAGTGATCTTTCTTAGCATAACTTTATGAAGGGCAGCATGGGTAAGGGAAAAATAGGCTTTTCTTTCTAAAAGAAAAACGTCATCCTCTCACTTACCATTCATAATCTCCTAAGTACTTGATTGCTATGTCTGTCGATAGAGGGTTCGAAAACACAGAATCATTTCTAGACTGTCACTGATCTCTTCAGTGACTTCTGTAAAGTTGCTCCATTTTTTGCTTCACCTTTGCCTTCTGCAGAAGATTTTCTGGTGGGAAACACTATTTAAGAGCTATTTTCTGCATTCACTTGCAGGAGCTGTTCCGCACCGCCAACGGTGTTTTCCCGGCCTGCTGGGCAGGGGCAGAGGGCGCCGGACGAGGCTGGGGCACGCGCGGCGGCCCCACAGGTGGGTGGGGGACACATGGTGGTGGTGGGACACTCGGTCACTGAGGGCCCAGCCACTGGTGCTGCTCCTGGGCTCGCAGACTCGCAGAGGAAATCATGGAGATGCCTGGAGTGACCCTTGAGCTCGCTGGATGCTTTGTATGGAGGCAGAGGAGGAGGAGGAGATGGCGAGCTCGGAGCAGGCTTGTTTGGGGGCTGAGCCAGCGGGGAAAGGAGAGGGAGCTGAAGGCAACTGCTGCCATAGCCATGTGGGCGAGGCGTCAGCTGGGAGCAACGCTGACTTGGGCCAACCCCCCGGCATGTCCGGCCAAGGGGAACTGGCCCTGGCTGAGGCACGTGATACAGGCGCTGACAAAATGGGTGCCAACAGCGGTGATCCTCCCTGCCCTGGTGGGCCGGGGAGCTGGGGCCGGGGCTGGGGCCGGTGGCCGCGGGAAGGACCCCAGAGCTGCCGCCAGCGGGCCTCCGGGCACTGTTCACCTCGCAGCTGGGACAGCTGGGAGCAGGCTTGTGTGGTGGTGGCCGGGAGCAGACCCTCGCCCCGGGGGGATGCATTGCTGTTGCCTCCATGACACTTTTCTCAGCTCCAGCTCCTTCTCGCTGCCGGCATGGCAGTGGCAGCCGTGCGAAGGCCTGAGTGTGGCGAGCAGCTCATTCCTGCCCAAGCCTGCTTCACTGGAAAAGCCTGAGTGGCACCGGGGTGAGGGCAGGCTGTGGCAGGTCCCAGCCTCAGTGAGGGCCTGGGCACCCAGCCTGCCCGGCTGCAGCCAGGCCTGGGAGCGGGCCTTCAGTGCCCAGCTGCTACTGTGGAGCAGCGGCTGGTGCGAGGCAAGGGGGCTAAGCCATCCTCATGTCCATCGCAGCAAGGATGCACCACATCCTCACAGAGAGCCTGGCAGAGCCCTGGGTACAACTGGCAGGCGTGCAGGCAGGCATGTCCCACTGGGGGACAGCCTTGCAGGCAGCTCCTTCTGGGATCTCTTCTCCACCCCACCCTCTGTGCTGCTAAGCACATCGCTCTTGCCATCAACACGCAGGCCGGTGCCCGTGGAGCTGTGCAGAGGCAGGGTGACGGCCCTGGTCATCCAGCACCTGCGGGACTAGAAGTCTTGTACAAGAATACCTCCACTTTCCATCTCCCAGGCTCCCATCACTTGAGACTCAGGGAGTTCCTGGCATTTCTTCTGTCCCCTGTGTGCCCAGTGACCTAGGACTAGGATTGAGCATCCATCGGTTGCTGGCCTAAGCTGAATGTGATAACTGGTTAAGATACAGAGACTTGATCATGTGAATCAGCCCCTGGATTGCACGTTTCTCTTTCCTTAATTACCACAGAGAAGTCATGTAATGGTAGTGGAAGGGTACTTGTATTTAATTCCTCCATAAGGTGGGTTTTTTTACTTAAAAATTTTATTTAAAAATACATAATTAGCTGTTTCATTTTGTTCATGCATTCTCACTCTTAGGAGGGTCTACAGGCTTGGGCAAGGTATTTTTTTAGCAGACACTGTGTCTGTCTGCACTCCTGACTTCCACACATCTTTCTCAGAATCCTTCAGAGTAGTACAACTTTAGCATTGGATGTTTGGGGTCTTCCTTTCTCTCCTCCTCCACCTCACCTTTTATTTAAAATTCTTAAACTAATTCCAGGAAATCCAGATGAGATGAAAGCTTTCAACTCTTAACATTCTAGATGCAAATCTTATTAAATTCCAAACCCCAAACCAAGCAACATGGAACACTGGCAATAAAACTGAAATGAAGATGATAATCACTCTCAAGTCACTTTAGCAGCTTATATTGACACATTCTCTGTGGTCTCATCGCATTCATATTAATGGACAAATTTGCCTCTTGCATTATATTCCATACATTAAGCTATGTAATTAGAAGCTAATTGGAAGCAGTAGGCAGCATGCCAATATTTGTGGTGTTCAGAAATCATTCAGGGCTCTAGTATTTGAGGAAAACCCTGTTTATTTCACAAAGGTACTTCCGATTGCATCTGCAAAAAATAGTGCTTCTGGAGCCTTCTTCCCCCAGATTTCTAGGTTCTGGGGAGCTGAACTACTTGCAGGTGCAATGCTTGGGGATTACATTTGTAGTTAAAGTAAATCCTCAAGGGTTGCAAATCTAACCACAAAGGTGATTGTTAGGCCTGCTACCTGCTCCAAGCTAATCTCAATATCAAGAAGCTGCAAATGGGTGGTTATCCTAGCCTTGAGGAAAGGCTTAAGCATAGTACTTGGAAAAGACAGCATGAAAGAAAGCACAGGTCTGCATGCTTCTCCACGCCAAGGCTGTACAGCCCTATATGCAGATATGGGGTGCATGCCCAGTTCATAGGTTGCAATAAAGTCTTACGAAGTTTGACTGGGAAAGCTGAGCATGGTATTTTGAAAAAGTAAGAAGTTCATCCGTTCAGAGGAGTAAGCATTCACAAGAGCAGCTGATGGAGAATGTTTGCCCAGCCTTTAAACCCCCAGGAAGCTATTCCCAGCTAACCATGCCCTCAGTTATGTTCATTATTTAGTGGGCTTTTGAGTAGCAAGGATTCCCCATGTAAAGGAAAACCTCACCTTAAAATAGAAATATGTTCTCTCCAGACACGGCCTATTTCATACTCTTGGCTGCAATTGTGAGACAGAGCCACTGTCTACAGAATTGAGCTTGCAGCCCTTTTGTGGGGTTGTGCAGGGTAGAGCATTTGGAAACTGTCACCTGTCTGCAAATATCTGCCTGTGCAGTGGCACTCAGTCCAGGAGCCGGTGAAGCTCGTTCAGGCATTGCCTATGAACTCAGTATCTTTTTAGCTCCTTTTCAATTTAGCATACTGTTCATGATCTCATCCCCTTGTTCTCTGGCTGTATCTGTACTTACTGCTGCCAAAGGTTCATGGCTGTGTGTTTCTGCTTTGACTGATAAGTTACTGTTAATCACCTGTGGCGGTTCATCACTTCCTGTTCCCTGCGTTATTGTTTTCATTTCTTGTGGGAGTCATTGAAACACTGTATAGAAGAGAACAAATTATAGAGTCTTCTGGCTGCAAATTTTGTCCTGAACAGTTTCCCAGGTTAAAATGCATGAAAATTTTTTGAATCTGTAGAGACCTTTGTAAAAACAAGCTGTCTGAATGTTTGTGACTGGCAATTGTTACTATGCCAGAAATCAGTCTACCAAATTCAACCTTCTTGTCTGTGAAAAAGAGATTCTTATATTCATCCAGGTTCCAGAAAAGTTCATGGCAATGAAGAAAAAGTTAGAGAAAAATACACGTTCTAGTCTGTAAACCAACCTCCCTCTTTCAAAATCCCAAAACAGGAGAAAGAAAAGAAAGGAGTAGGAGATAATCACTTAGAACTCTCCCAGACATAGTTAAAGACTTGTCCCATTTTCTTTGTAGCCACTGGATTGCATTCATTGGCTTAATAAACTTTAAACGTTAGAGACAATGAAAGTCTAGACTTTTTGTCATAGGGTCAGTAGTTCAAATAGACTGATTTCTTTCCTGACATCTGACTCTCAACTTTCTCCCTGCTTATGACCAGCTAAGAAGAGCTGCCAAAGTTTATTGGCCAGATTGGCTCATTTACCCAGAAATTAGTATCTCACCCCCACACTAAAGCACTGGGGATTTCCTCTAATACAGTAGATGTCAGCTACAACAAGTCCCTATTAATAATTAACTGAGTTTCTGTTGGGACTGCCTGAACAATTTCCTTTGCTTCTTGTCAAGCACCACCACGGTGCAGTAGCCTTATTTAGTCAAACTGGCTGTGTCACAGGCAAGTGCATCCATCCTGTATGACTTGACCACCCTGTCACTGTTTTTTCTATAGCACAATTTGAAGCTTTTAAAGAAGTGCCCGGAAGTGCAGACTTGTCATGTTAACTTGAAATAGCAAAGACTTAACCACTGGGGTGGCATGGCAGGCATGCTGTTTTGTACGTTCTGGTTAGTGCAAGGTGTTTTAATATCTCTGATCACCTTGCTCTGGTAGCACACCGTCTTCCAGCTGCAAGTGCTACAGCCCTTATATTTTCTCTAGGGCTCAGGACTTAAGGTGATGGATTGTACTGGGGAGTAAATCAGGGAGGTTAGGCTGTATGGTGTCTTTTCTACCCTTGCTCCTTGAATACTCAGGCCAGAATAAGTAGTATTTCAGTGCTGGGTTGTATACCCAGGGCACTGTGCTCATCTCTCAGCACTGCTCAGTGCCTAAGGGTATGGGCAATTATGCAAGTGCTTTTGTCACCGACCCCAGCTGTCAGGAATGTGCTTTCTGGGGATGTTTGTGGTGAAAGACAGCAAGAGCAGATGCCTCTGTTACAGCCTTGAGTCTGGAAGCTGAAGCCCTTTGTGGCTTCGCTTCCCATGTAAATTGGGATGAACTTGATGCGGTGTATTTAGACCAAATAGACCCCTGCTCCCTGGCTGACTTCTGACCATCCAGATTGCTGCCGGTTACTGTTTATGGCTGTTGTCTAAGCCGGTGACTAGGCATGCTTGGGCTGATAGCGCTGCTGGCAAGAACCAAGAAATTCCAAATCTTAGACTTAGCTGGAGGGGTTTTATCAGCATAAACATGGCAAATCCTAACAGAGTCAAGCACTTGTCCCTGTCGGCCCTATTAAAAATAATAATGTGTTAGGCTGGTTGAGTAAGTGGGCTACTCACAGTCAATCAATAAAGAAATTTTGATATGACTCATTTCTTACACTTGCTCTTAGTCACAGCTGTACTGAGTCTCAGCTGTTTAAGAGACCTGAATCAGTTCTAAAAGGAGCAGAGGAGGAAAGTATTTTATTCTCAGATCAGCCCTCTGTTTGTCAGCCACTATTTTCTTTTCTACAGAGATATGCCGGATACAATATTCTGTGAACAAAAAAAAATTTTTAAAAAAATTACAGAGGGCCATTATTATTATTTAGTTTATTTGTTTTATGTCACTAATGTGAAACAAGATTTATTTTTTGTTTGGGTTCCAAAGGACGAAGGTCATTTGTTTTGCCTGAAGGCTGAAGTTTTAGTCATCAGTGAAGTTATTTTCCTGGTTCCAGCCCTGTCCTTTCCAGGATGTGTGTCCTGCTATTTGAACTATCCCTTGAGTTGAATAGACGTAGCTAAGCTGGAGTTCATGTCCTGACCTGCATCCAAAGTTGCCTGAGATTGTGTTTTTTAAAAAAAAAGCCTTAAGGGTTCGAGCAGCTTTAGTCTCATTGAATAGATGAGGGATACATATAATCTCTGAATCTACATACTTTATTCCTAGACCTGAGTAGATTTTTCCCTTTTCATGCTACTGGGATAGAAAATTGTACTGTGTCAGTATTTCCCTGCTCATGAGGAATCTCAGCTACTCCAAAGCCTATAAGCAGCTGCACATCAGCAACTATCTGAGATTCTGTGGAACAAGATGCTGCCTGGTCTATAACTGTTGGACCAGTCAGGGCAGCAGGCTGATGCTGACAGGGCTCACAGAGACCTTCTGCGCTGAGGAAAAACTAATTTTTCTGAAGTACCTTTGAGGTACCTTCAGGTAATCTCCCTTCAGGTGAGAGCATCCACCAAACTTACCCCCTTTTGCCTATATTGGTCTGTAAACCTCTCCCTTTTGCAGTACAAAAGTGGGAGCACATAAAAAAACCCTGCAGTGTATCCAGGTTTTTTGCCACCTTACATGTTTTTGTATTGTGTGACTAATTTTAGAAATCACTTGTTTCAAACCTAAAACTTTGCTGTGTAGCTGCATAGTGCCAGGGCTTTTTTTTCCCTGTGGGCATGAGTGTGTATTGCAATCTGACATTAGAGTTCAGAGCTCCGCTGTGCTGTTACTGTAATGTCTTTGTAGTTTCAGGCTCAGCTGGAAATTGCTTCTCAGCTTTTGTAATCCCTCAGGTTTTGTGAGGAACAGGGTCTTGAATGAACGTACAGGTTTTGAACATGGGGCTGTATTCTAATTCTCACCCTGACTTCCAAGGTGAACAGAAACCTATATTTTAATAACTACATATTTTGATATTTCATAAGCATCGCAAATTCTCATATTGAAATGGGTCAGGCAAACACAGAGCAGCATTTTAAAGAAAGAGCACCTGAAGATGACTCCTAAAGTCGTATCTGTAGGCATGTGCCTCATGGTCTGGTTTGAAAAAGAACTGAGCACTTGTAACTTGCCATAATCTGAAGAAAGAACCTATTACAGACAGTAAATCCTAAAAACAGCTGCTGCCTCATAGAGGAACGTTCCATGGCATGTATAGGTAAGGAGGAAGACTGGCAGGCCCTGCCCATCTCTTTTTTGGTGTTCTGAGGAAAAAAACATGTATTTACATTGCTTGCCTGGATGTGTGATAGTTGGTGATCATGGCAGTGGATAGGGTATGACCCTATCAGATGTGTCAGGGTGCCTGGTTCAGTTGCAGGGTCTGTTGTTTTCTCCCATATTACAGCTACTACTACGGGGACATTGTTCTCCATTCACTTAGGGCTGTTGAGGCCCTAAAATGGGAGGGCTATACGATAAATAGGGTTGAACCCTCTTCTTTCCAACAGACTCTCCGAGAGACATTGAACATCTCCCTGTCCAGATCTGTGAAGGCAAGCAGGGCAGTGTCTTGTTGCTGCTGCTGTGTGTGAGGCTGAGTAATCCCCCACGAAAGGCAGTACAAAAGTTGACTCTCACGTCTAGCGGGAAGGACTACTGGAGGACCAACATATGCTTCTTCCTTTTCCTGAGTGAGGATCACCCACTTCAGGCATTAATTATTCAAAACTGATATTTCTGCACCATTTAGGAAGAATCTGGTGGCCCAAATGGCTCCCAGAATAGTTTTCCTTTGTTATTTTTTAATGTGAACATTTTAGTTTGCTTCATCATCCAGGGATGTTCTTGCTAAAACTATGTACATCACTGTGCTGAAAGCAGATGAAGCATTAAACATCTTAGCCCACTGTTTTTACCTGAATGTCCAGGGCTTGACAGACAGCAAACAGTTCTGTCTCTCAAGGTTGTATTATCTCCGTCTATGTGTATCTCCAAAGATATAGGTATAGGATTGGGAGATTTTGATGCTGGTTTTGTAAACAAATGGCCTGCAGGCTGCCTCATGCACTGCATTGGTTGCATGCTTCTTGAATGTAAGCCTTCCTGCCCAGATCTGAGAGAGGCTGCAACTGCTGCAAACTCTCACCATATTACAGAGGGCTACCAACAGCAGCCTTATTTGTTTATGTGAACATTTCTTTGAAGTCATTGCAACAATACTGCTGTCAATCAAATACGCAAACCTCTGCAGTAGCATCATTTGTCTGTCTTGTTTAAATGTTAAAACATGGTTGGGAGAAAGGCTGTCAATGTAGGAAGGAAAAAATCAAACTGCTGATTGTTACTTCCTCACTATCCCAGAACGACTACATGCGCATAGTATCCCTTTTTCCATGTGTTGGTTTTTTTTGCAGTGGGCTGTGGTCTGAGAACAATTAGCTGCACTCTTTCCTCTGGATAATTGTTCTACTTATGCATTATTATTAAATGTTTTTATCATGTTGATGGCCCAGCTGGAGCCCAGCTTGAGACATGAACAAATCTATAGCAGAAGAGGTCAGTTGCTCCATATACAGTCTCAATACGATGTAGAAAACAGCAGGTGGCTATGATGAGCTGAGCACAAGGTAAGAGAGCACCGAGATTACTGTAAAAAGTGTTAGTTGTAGCAGAGCAGCTCCCAAGCCATTTTGTGCTGTTTGTAATAAGAGAGACTGTGAGAAGTTTTAATTTTACTTTAAGCTGAATTCTGCTAGCCTTTCACACAACAAAATCAGTTGGTGGACTCACAGGCATATATATATACATATATATATATACACATACATACTGAAATAGCACAAAGATGTTTCCTGCTTTCATCCTGCCCTTGAATGCTAAAAATTTGGGCATAAACCTGACTAATAGATGAAGTATTTGGGAATGTTGTAATAAAGCTGTAAGTTGCTTTCAAATGCATCAGCTTGTGTCCTCCCTGACCCTCCCACCCAGGGAAAAGAGTTTCCTCTGTGAATGCTGTTTTCAATTAGGCTGGTTGGAGGGTACTGGTGTTGCCAGGTGGCTCAGCAGGGCAGAAGACCATAGAAGAACATGGGAGATAAAAGATGTGGTTCCACAGGTCACTGGAGATCCTACAGTGAAGGTCTTTCTCCCTCTCACCCTCTCTCCCATCTCCACCTGCCCCACTCCAGCTGCGGCTCCCGACTGCTTTCCCTCCGGCTCCTTTGGTGCTTGCTGAACCTGTGTAGGAGCTGATGTAGCTAACTGAGCAAAAAGCCTCACTAGTTTTATGCTGAGAGAAATTCAGTTGGCTACTGAGGCTGGTGCTTGGCAGATCTCAGGAAGAGGCTGGACTGTGTAGCTGAGAGCAGGAGTGGGAGGAAAGAGAAATGTGGAGAAGAGGGAAGGTCTTCCGTCTCAGCTGTGACCAAACACTCTGTTTCCAGTGAAACTGCAAGCACAGTTGAGCAGGAAGGGTGATCCAGGACAGAGCCTTGGATCCTGCAGGGTTTGGTGATGATGGAACACTAGACGTTCAAATTCTACACTTCACAAAGATAACAAATACTACATGCTATCACAAATCAACCTCAAACGTCTAGGATCGCTTATTTCTTTATAGACAAATTGAAAGTGGAAGGTAGCCTCCTCAAGATGTTTTTAGGATTTACTCATGAGCTATCAAGTGTTGCTTGGTTACAGTTCCACACATCTGTAGAACAGAAGTTGTATTTACATTTTAGAAGAGAGGAAAATGTTTCCCTGTGTAATATTTGATATAATAAGAATGTACACAAGATTCATTTGGTTGGCTTTCCCAGGCAAATAATTGGGCTGGCTGATTTTGTCTGCCCACAACTACAGGCCTGGATGAGTTGCATTTAGATGATGCACATTGATTTATTTTACGTTATATGAATACAGAAGTGTTGGAAAATATTTATTGATTTAGGGAAGTGCCCACCCTGCTTCTAGGTTATGTGTGTACCTGAAAAGTTCTGCATAAGAGCTCTTGTTTTGTGTGAAACTCTGAAATGTGGAGCTTTGCTAAAATTACAAGCAAGCAAAAGTCACACATCTAATTAATATTTTTAAGTATCGTGACTAGGGTAATATTTCTGATGTGGCTTGCTTGAACTGTCTCTGATGGGATGAAATTTGCTCACCGACATGCTTTCCCTTCCAGTGATGTGAGACATCAGCCTTTATCTAAGCAGCAGTCTTGGTGGCGTCAGTGGGAATTTTGCCTGGTTTAGAGGATCTTTGTGGAAGCTCTTCAACCCATTTTTCAATGCTATGGTTTACCAGGACTGTTAGCATTCTGATATACCTTCCTGTCCACACACTGACTGCTGTCTTTCAGAGCCACAACTTTCTGAAACATCTTTCTCCAAGTGTTCAGTATCTATCTGTAGATAGAAATGAGTAGCTGGGGTCCGGGAGGGGGGAAGAAAAACTTAACCATTGTGGTTTGGGGTTTTTTTCGTGGGGGGGGGCGGGGGGGGGGGAACAAAAACTAAACCATGTGGGTTTGGGGTTTTTTGCCCCCCCGGGCCCCCCCCCCCCCCCACACACACAATGTGATATAATTGGTGCTTTTGGCTTATCCTGCCTGCAGGACCTAATGGCTGAAAACCTAGAGTAGGGAGAGACCTGGAGAGGTTTGCAAGGCCACTGTTTTCTTTTTATAAATTACTAAAATCTTACTGGTAAAAGAATGAATGTAACCTTACAGGAACTCAGCAGTGCTTTTGGCACTGTCTTCCCTGAGGACTTTCAGTTACCAAATAAATCAGTGTGCACAACAGCACAGGAGCAAAGTGAAACTTAATCTTTACCTGCTTGTTCAAACAGGCTGAGGCACTGCTGATTAGTTTCAGCCCTGCAGTCACGTCCGCCAGGACTAAGAGCAGATAACACATGTTTATTTGATAGCTGAACCACATTGTACTCTCATTAGTTGAGAATGATTCATGAGGTCCGAGAAGACTTTTCCAACTCTTTAAACTTTAGAGTAGCTAAACCCGTGCCTGAAATACATGTGAACTCCGGACTCATCTTAAAAACAATATTCCTTGTTCCATGCCCTGTGCCTCTTCTTGCTGAAGTTGCATTCATCATTTTCACTGTCTTTCCCAGTGCTGCAAATGGGGACTGATGAGCAGGGAGAAGCCATAGGAAAGCATTCAGGGGCTATGGATGACATCGTGCTTCACACTGGGAAGCCACTGGTGTGCCCAGCACAGGACTGGACAGCACAGCAGGAGGATACTGGGTGGATAGGAACATACTGCTGGGCAATAGCACACACAGCCCCCCCCCAGGTTTGCAGTCCAGGATTCTTTTTTAGATCCTGCTTTCTAGAAAATGCCAAGGAAGGAGAGCACCAATGGACAAGGGAGTGCAACACCCTTTCCCTCTCACTGAGGTGCCCACCATGCTGCTGCCACGTGAGCCTTGTCTTTCTTCGTGCACAGCAGGCAAGCTTCAGCAGGCAGGGCAGACAGTCACTTGTCAAAAGCACGCTGTGGGGTGTCTGCTGGGTCAGCTCTTAGCATTTGGGAAGAGTCTGAATGAAAGGCTTTCTAAGCTAATACCCATTTCTAGAGTGTGCCTTCAGCTGTATGTTATTGTCTACACACCGCTGGTATTTCTGTCATGATCTCTTAAGATTCCTATTCCTAGGTTTTTTCTTCAACAAGAATAAACTGCAGAATAGTAAAAGAAAAAAAAAGTCAGAAGGTAAGGATATGTTTTACTGATGAACAGTATAATTTGAAATTTGTCATTTCTTTTAAATAGGTACAGAATATCAAGGCTGTTTATGACATTTCTAATAATTAACTGTCCTACATTTCCAGGCTTGAAAATTGCATATGGATTCTGATTTGTGGAAGCATTTTGAGATTGCAAGTTAAAGCTATAAAGCAGTTTGCAGTGTTTAATAAATAGATGTAATTACTCCAAGAAAATGGGATTACTGTTATAAAAAGAACTTGAAAGGCTATTAGTATCACCAGAGATCCCCGTTTACATTCTACAATAAGTCACAATTGGGATATTGGTTCATCTATAATGCTGGCATGTCAGTAAGGAGAAAACATAACAAGGCTTATAACAATATTTTCCTTTAGTATAGAGGTTTTCAGAAGGCAGCAATAACTTGAATCTGCTGTTACCTGATCTTTAAATCCATCTTTATTGAGAAAAACCTGTTGAAGAATTGTTCTTTTCTGGAGGTGGATAGAATATAAAGGTGTGGGCAAACTTTGTAATGTTTGTCTTTTGCTAAATTATATCAAATATGTGATTCCCTCCCCTGATACAGTGATAGATGACATTCCTTTCACAGAGGCAGCAAATGGAGGAAGTTCAAAAGAGGCTGAACATTGCTCAAGGCGATACAGAAAGGTGACAAAATTAACTGAGATGGGGGAAATCAGTGTTGACATGAATGGTACTGGACAGAAGGTTAGGAAGATGTTTCCATACGTTTCTGTGTTGGAAGGACAGACTGGTAAAACTAGGAACTTAAGTGGCACGCTATGAAAAGCAAACATTCAGTTAGGGAAGAAATTATCAAGTTGCAGCAGTAAAGTTGGGGAAATGAAAGACAAATAATTTCATAAAAATTTTCAGTTGTGTTAGGCTTTCCAGAAAAAAAGATCTGTTTCTTAGAGGTTGTTGAATGGTTGGAGAGCTGTGTTCCACTGAACGCATATGCCTTTTCTACCCACTGATTTCTCGGAATCTGAAATGCTGGATAGTTGTACAAGCTCCTAGGGCAGATTAAAAAAAATACACACCTGAACTGAAATAAGTGTATTGGTCATTGTCTCTGGAAATCATGGAGAATCTGAATATGCAAGAAATTTATTTGTCACTGTTCTGCATAAAAAGAGATATGGGTTTCCTGGTTTTGTATTTCAACGTGTACGCTGATCCTCAGCCCCTGCTCAGCAGTGTGTCGTTACTCCTCACCTGCTAATGAGGACCACACACTGTGTTCCTGCTTGCTCTCCACGTGGCTGTGCACCCCTTATTTACTGGACGCTGATCCACGATGGTTGCAGTTCAGGTCCAGATTGGAGCTGCACAGTCACATTGTGGTGCCTACAGCTTTCCATGTGGAGCCTCACAGCTCTCAGAGGCCAGCAGCGACCCCAACCCATCTCAGAAACCCACGGCCACAAACATGAGGGGTGAGACCTGCCACAGCTGAGTGCTCCTGCACAAGCTGGTGCTGGGGGTGCTCTGAAGCGTGTGATTCTGTTGACCTCTAGTGGCTGCAGCGAAGAGAGGGCCAGATCTTCAAGTGGGCGAAGCAAGAGTGTCGCTGGTGGAGCTCTCCCAGTCAACTTGCCCGGCATAGCTAACTAGCTGATGGCACAGCACAGCTGCTCTCTCAATACATTACTCATTACTTTCTGTAGGATAATACCTAAATGTAAGTGCACGTTTTGTGTTTAACCTATTTCTGGTTTATGGGGGCTTTTCCCAGAAAGTATTTGCTTTCCATAGGAAATGTTGCAGCTGTCTGCCCTAGGGCAGCATACTATAATTCACTGTAATTCACATCTTCATGTTCTCCTTGACCTCCATGAGCTTGTTTTAGTGATACCCCGCAATATGCTTTGGCCTTTTTGCGTCTATGATGAGCACTCTTCTATCTTCAGGAGCATTTTGAGCAAGGATCAAGGAAGCCATCTTCACAGAGAAAGGGAGCAGGACGTGCCTGAGCTAAGCTCTCGCCAACCATTGCATTAGAAATGGGAACTTGATGAGATTTGGGTTGCATACTTCAGTTGTGCACTTTTCTTCTGGTCAAGGTATTGAAGTATTTATTGGGACAGGAAAGATTTCTGACCATCTCAAATGCTTCTGTGAAACAGCTCTTTATGGAGTGTTTTCCCTTTTCATGAGAAGTAGGTGGCACTTCCTGGGGTTGCTGATAGTGCAGGCAAACCGAAAGGATCATTTGTGGTCCTTTGTGGAAGTGACAGCTCTCCTACACAGTGATGGCCCCAAGGCAACCCTCATCATGGCATTGCTGGGCTGAAGCTGGAGGTTGGCCCTGTCCTTATGTTGTACAAGCAGATGTTCAGCCTCACTAGAGTCTGTGAAGACTGTCAGAGGGCAGCAGCATTCATCCCAACTTTATCTCATAACTCAGCTGTAATTGAATCCAGTCCTGAAAGCCTCGGTTTGGAAACTGTGAAAAATGGGCTGTCTCTCTCTCATCTCTAACCAAAAGTGGGCATAAATAATTGATAATAGATCAGATTTGCTGAAATATATAAAGGATGTCATCTGTCTTCTTGCCAGTTATTATGTTGAATAACCAAAAGGTTTTAGTGGAGACAGATGACAACATTTAACATCAGTCGCTTTGTGCACATTATCTTTATCATTGCCTGTAATTTGAAAATTGTGCTGGGGGCTAAAGGAGATTAGCAATAGGAAAATGAATACCAGGGAAACCAGAACAGCTCTCTGAAATGGAAGAAAAGGGAATAATGTGTCTAGCACATGTCACGATAGCCCTGAGGAAGCTTCACAGCTTATCCTCCAGCTGGGAGCCTGCCAGTGCTTGTGCAGGGTCTAGCAGGGACTTCAAGGCTGCTGTGCATGTCTCGGCTGTGTCTAAGTTCCTCTTGTAAAGAAACTACAGTGCCGGCATAATTACTTTTGAAGAGGAGGCAGCTCTTCACTGGCCTCCAGATGCTTAAGGCAACAAAATAGATGAACTAGAGATGGTATGCCTGATAACTTGGGGTTTTTTTCAGTTATATCATTTGGCTTAAATAAAAGATTACCTCTTCTCGCACACCTGTTGTCTTAACAAGAAAAGAGTGAGGTGTGGAAGACAATGGCTGTATCTCAGATACGGGTATGAGTGTGACACAAGTTAATGTCAATGAAGTGATGAGGCAATTTCCTTTCTTATGGTCAGCCTTTTCCTGTAATTACTAGCTATTTTGTAACTTGCTTTCCATGTTTAGTTTAGGTGCTTATGACCTTTAAATGGTAGGAATCAGACATTGTTCCTAAGCATTTCTTGGTTATATTTGGTCTCCTTTGCAAATCAGTAACATACATTTAACTTTTCTGATCTTAATCTCAACACATTTTTGAGTAAAGAGCTGCTAGTTTGGGGCTTTCGTTTGTGGTAGTTAGTATCACAGCAGCATCTTCTACTTTCACCTTATGATTTAATATATTAGCTTAGTAGGTGAAATCCTGTCTTTCTTGAAAACAATGGTAAGAGTCTCTTTTGCATTAGCTGGTTGGATTTCAGCCTTTGGCTTTAACAGCCACTGTAACGTGTTTTATGATACATTTAACCTTCCATGCTCCTCCCATTCGACCTCTGGATTGGAAGTCGAGTACGTCCAGTAATTGATAAGCAGATTGCTAAAAGTCCTTGAAAGCCTCTGAATTTAAAAACAGATACAAGAGGGCGATTGCAAATTCATCCAGCCAAAAAGCACATCTTAGGGATGGCACTAGTTTTGTTTAAGCAAGAGGCCTGCAACTTGTGTTTTTCCATCATCAACGGTATAATATTCTTGCTGCCTTCTGCTGTAAACAGTTTTGTTCTAATAAATGTCAGAGTTTGTGTTTATATTTAAGAAGAAAAAAAGTATGGTTTTTTATTGCTAAACCTTTTGCTGTGGTCTGACTTTGGCAGACTGCCTTCCTAGTATGCAATCTGGGTTAAAACCAGAAACCTTGACCAATGTAACGCAGTTATTCACTTCTGCTTCCAGTGCTCTTATTGCTTCTTTAAAAGGTGTGTAGTCAAATGAAAACAATAATGTTAATTCAATTCAAAGCCACAGCTGCTATTTTCAAGAGGAAGCTAAAAGATAGTTGTAAAGAAACCTGTATGTTCTGCTTATTATTAACAAATTCACAGTTCTGGAAAGCTGTGTGAAACTTATGCTGAATTTAATCTTGCTTCTGAAGCTGTCTTCCTAGAATACGTAAATCCAAGAAACTGAAAAAGAGGAGGAGGGAATGGAGCAAGTCAAACTAATTTGTGGTTATTGTTGGAGTTATAGTTTGAGGTGCTCTGATCAGAGAAATAAGGTACAGAAATGTCAAGTCATTTGTAAATCAGAGGTGTACAAGTACTGCTACTGCCTCTTAACTCTCCACTGCTGTGTTTTGTGACTAGCAATGCTAAGCACAGATCTAACTAGGAGGAAGCTATATACATCCCTTTGTAAACAGTAACACTATTATCCATCCTCTAGGCAATATTACATATTTGAAACTTTCTTTGAGAATACTTTTTATGCTGAAAATAATTACTTCCTAAATTAGATCCAAATCATTTTTGGTGTGTCTAGCTGTGGGATGTTTTATGGGTGAACTGAAATCTACTGATTCTGTGGAAATAATCACTGTTTAAGGCTGAGCTACACTCCTTTGTGTTGTCACCACTTAGGGTATGCAAATGGCTTTAAGTATTATGCAAAGGTCTGTATTCTCTTTACTTTTTATTCTGAAGTAACAATCTTAGCACTCTCATCAGTGGCTATTACTATGTTTTGTGCATAACAGTCCCTTTGAGCATTATTACATTCAAGTAGAGTTGAATTTCTCTAGTCCGTAAAAAGCATTCATATTTATTCAGAGCATCACAAACCATCTACTACTCTTGAATCTCACTGAACACACCTCTATGCGCCTCAGCTTGACTTAGGTTTTATTCCTTTTTTTAAAAAAAATATTATTCTACAGCCTTTTTCTATCCTGAGCTGCTAAATAATGGTCTAAAGTTGTGCCAAACGACTACTTGATTTGTTTTTTTTTAAAAAAACACACCAACTGCTGATTCCTTGCCTGGTGTGTTATGTTATATTACACTGGAGCATTCATTTCTGTTCTTCATTCTTGTTTCTTAATTTCGTGGGCAAAGGCTGGAAGAAGTCATATCTCTGAGCACGGTGCAATACATATCCAAAGCAATATTCCCACCCACTTAAGTGGGAAGAGCCAGATGTTTAAATGTCTGCTTGACTGAGGTGGTAACACTGAGGTTAACTTCTTTTCCTTGGAGGGGAAGCATTTGGGGAGGAATCCAAAACCAGATAAATTAAACAGCAAATCTCCCATGGAGAGGCTGTTGGTGTTTAAAGATGGAATTCTGTTAACAGTAACAAAAGATCCTATTTTTTGTTTGTTTGTTTTGAATACAGAAGTTTCAAATTTAATTGGTTCTATTGCAAGGTAGAGTTCAATTGCAGCAAGACATTTTGTTAATGCAGATGTGTGTGTTTTGTATATCCATGTCCTTGAAATGTGGTTGTTATAGCAACTGGCTTAACTATTAAACAGGTTTTAGTCTTATATCTGCTTCACAGCATATAATGTAATTAGGTTTTTGCAGCATCTTTAAATATCATGCTAGCTAGTAAAGTATAGGAGTATCACTTACCTCCCTCAGTAAATTAGCTATAGGGTATTGTTTCCCCAAAGGCATTTTCTCTAAAATGTGTGCATTATTAGTCTGCCTAATTTCTTTCTGCCTAAGAGAGAATGTGAAAAATTAAAATATTTAATCTACAAATGCAGTGTTAAAATGTGCAAAAATGGTTAGATTTCAAAGGGCTTGCAACAATGACAATTCCAAAAACCAGATTCCAACTGTAGCCTTTTAGCATTTGAAAGTCTTAGCCAAACTCTGCATCTGCACTTCATAATTCACTGCTCAGTGCCAGCTATCGTTGTGACCGCATTGCTCCAAGCCTGTTCTGCAGGCTGTGTTCCCAGCACAGGATAGAGTTAGACAAACAGTCTGGTGAAATGAGTACTTTTGAGATGTCATTTTGGATCTGCTTTTCCCTTAAAATTCTCTTGAAATTAAACTCTTCTCTGCTGTGTAAGCTTTTCAGCTCAAAATTAACCTATTAACAGAATTACTTGTGTTAGCATCTGGTGGTGGGAGTGATCTCAAGAATCTAATTTTCCTCTCAACCACTAATACACAGGAAGGGGAAGGTGGGGGAGTAAAGGGAGAAACTTTCAATTTCTGTTTGCATCAACAGATGTTCCCCAGAGCACAATAACACAGCTGTGGAGAACTTTTGACAAGAGGTACCTTGGTTCCCCGGGGTGATGCTGAGTTCCCCTGGCTGCCTCTGTGCAGGAGCTCAGGTGGGGCTGGCTGCATCTATGGTGTTGAGGTACACTTGCGAAAGGGCAAATCCTACACCTCTGGTTATAGTGACAATCAGGGACGACAGCCTAAAGAAGGCTTTCCGGGGCACTGCATCCTATGCTCCTGAGTCGGTGCCGCACACAGGTGATGAGGTGCCAGGCGGTAGGGAGCTGAGCTGTGGAGAAATGCAACGTTCAACTATCAGAAAATGGGCAGTATGAGGTGCTGAAGTAATTTCTGTGGGCAGCAGCTCTCTAGGTGCTGCAGCTCCTTGGGCCTGTAGAGTCCTCTTTCCATCTGATGTCCATCTTTCAGAGCACGGGGCTTTCTTCTGGCTTGTGGGTTTGGGGATATTTCGGTCTGTTGGTTTTTTTTTTCTTCTTCCTTTGAGACCTCTGAAAAAGGAAAATGCTGTTTAATGTGAAATAACTACTTGCAGGAGGAGAACTGAGCTTGTATTGCACTTTGTACACAGCTTAACATGTTGTGGGGCCTTTTGAGGCAGGTTTGCTGTTATTCTTTCTTTGTAAGTGAAGCATTTAACTTCTCTAACTGCATGTTATTGCAGCATCTTGACACCAAGGCTTGTGATTAAGGGTTTGTCTTTTGGAGCCTGGATCCAAGATCTGATGAATGCAGCAATAAAAGCCCTTTACAGTCCTGGGGACAGTGGGGTAGGGGCAGACACGGGTGGCAGAGTTTGGGGGTACTGTTTTATAAATTAAGAAGCCTGAGGTCTAATCATTACAATTTCTATTTGAATGATCACATCAACAAGCTTAGAAAAAGCAGTTCTGCATTATGGTCAGATAGCTGTCAGTGCAAAAAGAACAGCAAGTTTTAGCCATGTGTGCATTTTAGCATATTATTTGCCTATGGCATTGTGGTAATTAAGCATATACAAATGATCTGCAATTAAATTTACATATTTTTGCACAAACTAAATTCTTTTTTTCTGGAACATATAGTCCAGAACTTCACCAGATATTGATAGTCTTGTTATTAGGTAGTATTGATTTGCAAGAAAATAAATGCTATTGATGAATTTTAATTAATTCTAATAAGTGAACTTTTTTTCAGCAAACTTTCTGTGTTAAAAGGTAGTAATAGGGGACTTATTAATGTAACACCTGCAAGACTGTATGTTTATTTTTGTGGCACAGTGCCTGCAATACATTTCAGTAATAAGGTTCCAAAATCAGCAATTTTGCAGGATTTGGATGGCTATAACTCATTTATTGCTATGTGCACCACCCAGATCTGTCTAGAGTTAAGTTGCTAAACCTGCAGTCCAGTTGTTAATGGTGAGAGGACAATCAGTCTTCTGAGACAATGTGTTTAGTTTGAGGGGAAAAATGAATCTAGGATGAAAGAAACAACTCTTTTTTTTCTTTTTTTTTTTTTTTCCTGTCTTTCCATTTTACTTGTGTTAAAAATAGATGGGAAATCTCAGTCATGCCTTTAATGACTCTCTGCAAATTGATACCATAAGTTTGCAAATAGTGTTCTGTCACTTTAGAAAGCAGCCATTGCCAGAACTCATATGACAAGTTGCACAATATGACCTTTTATTTTTAAAACAGTAGTTTTCAACTCAACCTCCAAACTCTGAAACTTCTGGTTTCAGAAATTTGTTTGATTTGGTTTGCAACTCTCTCTGCTGCTCTCTGCCCATTACCTTCCTGTAATCCATTCTACAGAAGGGCGTGGTAGCTTGATATTTATTTTTCTACTCATTAATTGGCTGTAGAAATCAGGCTGGTGTCTCCTCACCAGCCACCCCAAGCATGTCTGCATGCTGGGGTCAGCAGCACAGCGGTTGTCCTGTCACCTCCACCCTTGGCTGATGGTGTGCTGCACATCTTTGCTGGAGCAGCCTTGAAAACATGTGTGGTAAAGGCAGCTCGCTTTTTTTGGAGAGCATCCTGCTTTTAGGTTGCCCTGAGAAGCAGCCCAGCTGTTAGTCGCACTTGCCATTACCCATCTGGAGATGTAGGAGCCCACCAAGTGGAACACCACCCCTGCCCTGCCTCCTTAAGGCACTGCCTATGCATCCTGCTCTCCTCCATGTGCCCTGAGACAGCAAAGAAATATCTACCACTGGTTGTGACAAGTGATTCAGCAGGAGCTCGGGTGACTCATTTAGCAACCGAGGAGATTAAAATCTGTTCCTGCTTCGGAAAGCGACAAACTGCCCTTTTGTGTCGCCCATTAATCTACAGCAAGTGCTGGAAAAAACCAGCCCATATTTGTTAACGTGGCCACGAGAGGGAGCTCACAAATCCCACGAATGCCACAAGGGTGTATGGAGATCGACCAATATTTTAAATTCAACTATTAGGAAACAGCTGATTGTTTCTTAACTCAGATCAACTTCTTGTGCACTTTCTTAAGTTCGGGGATTTTTCCTGAAGGTTTCTGAAGTTGTTAGTAGATAGATTTAATGGACAAGTTGAGGCAACCATACTCAGGCTTCATTTGCGATTATTCTGTTTATTCTATTTCAGTTAAAATTTAACCAAATTCTGCTCTTAGACAAAAAAAATATTATAAGCTCCTGGAAAATACTGAAATGTCAAACAGGGCATATAATTGGGCGTTGACTCAGCACATGCGTGTAACCTTCCTTTCCCTAGAATTTGACTATATATATATATATCTATACAGGGGGATGTATGCAATGCTAATTCCAATCCTTTTAAACTCGTATGGAGCTTCAGAGGAAGGACAAAACTCAAGGGGCCCCAGTCTTTATTTGTCTTTAGTAATACATTGCAAAACAGCTATCTGGAGAGCACATGGGAAGGCAGCTCTCATTACCAAAAAAAACCATCCACTAATAGGTGGACAACAGAGAGATATTTTTTCCCAGGCTAGCAGGTCTTTCTGAGCTGCCCATGCAGAGACGATAGACTGTCCTCAGATCTATGTGACATCAGCAGCAGGACACAGCAGCAGTGCAGTGTGTATCTCGTGTTTCATCGCTGAAAGGCCCTCTAGGCTGACATATTTTCTGTAAATTATAACTGAAAATTTAATCACACCTTAAGAAATTAAAAAACACAGTCACAAAACTTTCTGAATAGCTGAGAGAATCTGCGCAGCTCATGTACTGAAGGGAATAATTTCTGGTAATTAATTGGCAGTTTAAAACTGAGGGGGTCTTGGGGGGTTTTTTGGTGGGGATTTTTTACCTTCCTCTTTTTTATGTGCTGGTGGTACAGGTTAGGTGAATGTTTTTTCATCACCATATAAATTTCTTGAAGGAATGTTGGAAAGGAAAAATATTCCTGAAGCAAAAGAGTGCACTAGTCTTCAACTTTTCATGTATGCATGAAACTCTGGAGCCATTTCAAAGGCTTTCTTTTTTCAACTTAAATCTCTAAAAGGACTAGCTGGCTTCACCCTGAGATTATTCTCATCTTTGTGTCTGATCTATTTCCTTCCCTGGCATTCCCTGTTTGCTCCTGGTTTGCAGTGCATCTGAAAAGTTGGCTGGCTTACATGTGATTCCCAGCATGATGATGTTACTCAACCATCCTGTAAAGAACGAACAGTCATGGTGCTGTATGTCTATTTATTGAACAATCAGGAAGATGCCTTAAAAGCCTTTATTTCCTCTGGCTGCAGCCTCGACACAAGTCAGTAGACTCATTAAATAACCATTTGAATGATACGCACTTAGGGGTGTATTTCCTCATCTCCCGCCAAGCCAAGAAGATTCTCAGTGTGTTTTAGTTGGATGTGGCTGAAGGCTCTGAAGTGGGGGGAGAAAAAGGCAGGGTTCACGCCCACTGGCAGCTTGAAAAAGCTGCAGCTAAAGAGCACTGAAGTTCAGCCAGTCCTCACACGTCCTGGTACCTAGACCACATTGTGTGCCCTGTCTGGCAACAGGCAGAAACTTGGGTTGGTCTTACAGCATGCTGCCTGACACGTGGTTACACTCACTAGATGTGTGTTGTCCCAGTGTCCAGGGACCAGAATAGCCCTTCCTTTTCTATAGGCCATGCAAGAACATGGATACAGCTTGTTGCAGCAGGTTCCCCTGGCCCCCAACCCATTTACTCCTTCTCCTATGCCTATGCGGTGGCTTCTCATGACTGGTCATTTAGCTGCGTTGCTGAATTTATCCCTCCATTAAGCAGATTCCCATACAGTTTCCCCAATCAGATTTGAGGTCTGTACAGAAGGACGTGCTGGATTTGTCTTCAGCTATGTAATCTGTAACTCCCATTTCAATGAACACGCCAGTGAGACTGGATGACATGACACAGAGGATCCAGGTTGTTGTCATTTCTTCATCATTCAAGACTGACTTCTGCTGATTAATGCCTGAGAAATTACATGAACCTTTTGCTAAGAAAAATGTGCCATACTGATAGAATTTTCAATCTTGTTCAAATGTCAGGCAATCTGCTTGCAGAAATTAGTGTTCTCATCTCTTGACTCCTCAGCCTTAATAACCAACATAAATATTGAACCAACCTTTTAAAACTGAGATTACTCATTTAAATCCAATTAGAAAAGATGGTGATGGTAAGGAGACAAACGTCAAGGAGTTTGTGGGGCTGAGTTGTATGTCAGACATGTTAGGCTTTTAAATCTGGCCATTTCCTGTCAATTACAAGTCTGGAGCTGTTTGTGGAGATCAGTTGCATTGGCCTGGATGTTACAGGTTGATGGGAGCTTTTGTATTTCCTTGCGAAGTGCGCCATTAGGATAGAACATCTTGTGCTCCTCTGTTTCTGGTTGCTAAGTACCCGTTCTTCACAGTTGTACCTTGAGGGAGAAATTTAATAATGCTGCGATGTTTACTCTCTTTCCTACCAACCCACAAGATTTCCAGTAATAGGAAGGAATATATGTCTTTAAGGTCAAACTGTGCTTTAATCAGTTGAGGTTGGATAGAGGCATGTTATTGAACTGGTTTCCCAGCTGGTCTAGTGATATGCATGCATTGAAATTAACGTTGACCAGTTAAGGTGTTGGCCTAATATTAATCTGACCCTTTGGGAAGTGCACTTTTGTGGACAAATACTGTATTAGAAGGAAAGGTAATGACAGAGAGAGAAAAAATATGATTTAAAATTCTAAATCACTATCTTTCCTGGACTAATAGCTTATATCTCTGAAGATAACTTGCCTTGAAGCTTAAGACCTGGGCAAATATCAACTCTGTTATGTAGTAACAGTGCAAAAAAAACCCCTCATCTTTCTGAAAGAAAAACTTATACCATTTCTATTGCAATGAATGTAAGGTGTCTGTGCTTTTGGATCTGTGGAAAGGCTAAAAGCCAGCTACAATTTATGTTCTGTTTCCTCTTACTAAGAACTCTAATTGTTGACCGTGGCTGTGGGGTTGTGGAATTTAACACTTTTACATTGGTAAGGATTTGGCATGTCAGAGTGGAAGTTATCTGCTGGTTTGATTTCTCAGTTACTTAGGTATGGAGAACATCTGTGTGGTAGACAAAACGGGAATGTGTCATCTGAGGTTCCTATCTGTTGGATGAAATCTTTGCCCGCTTAATAAGTTAAGGTGTCAACTGACACCTTTTCTGTCTAGAGAATTTGAGAATTTTAAAAAGTTTGCCTCTCCCCTGGACGTTCATGTCTTGCCCTTGTGTTTCTAGAGAGTGTACCCAAGATTGCTGCTTACAAAACTGTTTGAAATCTAGATATGTTCACATCTGGAGCTGGCCAAAGCCATTCTAGTTTGAGCCCACCTTTCCTTGCGTTCTTGTGTATCAAAAAGGTGCAGTCCATTTCTCTCCTACATATTTGCAGAACAGTTATTGCTACTTTTCCATATTAAATTAGAGCAAGTCTACACTTTTTGGTTTGCCTCAAAATCTGCATGACAAAATAGCTCCCTAAAGGAAACAAGAGTTTTTTTTAGTTTCTTTCTCAAGATGGAACAAATGGCTGTCTTGCAATGCGAGGATCTGCAATGGAAGAAGCACATATTGCCATGAGGAGGAAAATGCAGTGCTCGGAACAGAATGAGACAATTGTGCTGGATGAACTGTGCATTTAAACATGACCGTCTTCAAGCAGAGTCAAAAGCCACGTGAGGTATTTGAATTTCAGCAGTACTCTTTTTTTTTTTTCCTTTTCTTAGGTATTTCATGTTTCCTCTCGGGCTTGCTTCACTCGCAGCTGAAGAGTTTGGGATTTTTTTTAGAAAGCTGACAAAGAGTTCCCATTCAAGTTTGTTATTGAGAACATCGGAACTATGGGAAACTACATAGGAACACTGTGCTCCTTCACTTTCTGTAGGTAATTAACTGTCTCAGCTATGTTTGGACTTCTTTCAAACTGCAGAATTATTTAAGGTATGACAGATGATCAGGTATTTTCTGAGAAATGTTAACAATAATGTACATCTACTGGTAGCAATGAAATTCTTAATTTCCTACCTGGGTTTGTTCCAGTATAGGAGTTTGATTGTGCTGTCCAAAGTAGGATATTGTGGTAAGCATGTGCCCCTTCACAAAGGGACTGTGTTCAATACCCAATATAAGTTCTAAGAACCCGATCCTAGGGAACACTGTCAAAGCCTTTTGCAGGGCTGTCCTGTGTCTCAGAGGAAGGGAAATTCATGGTGCCTTTCCTCTTGCTGAGCAAGTTCTTAATCTTCGGAAATTTTTGCAAGAATTTATGATAGCTTGAAATGGTCCCACTTTGGGTGATTTAATGAGATGTTTTATATCTCAGAATAGTTGAGCACTTCCTCTCCTCTACAACAGCATCTAAGCTTCAGTTGGAGAAGAGATAATAATTAAGGTGATCTTTTCCACTCCAGCAAAGCAGCTTTCCAAGCCTTTTTTTAAAGTACTGTCTATAAAGCACTGAAAAGCTCATAAACACAGCAAAGAGTTAAAAATAACTACTGTTGTCTCCTTATTGCTTTTTTCCCAGTGCCTTGAATTGCATGTTCTAATCTTCTGAATCTCTCCTCATAAGCCCTTCCCACAAATGTTCTTTGCACACTCTTAAAAACAGTCTACTGCTTTACCATCATATCCTTACATCTTGCTGTATATTAGCTCATCTTCATTACATCTTTAACTGTAATTTGCAACTGATCTTTTAGGCTTCCCAGTGGGATCAAAGACTATTTCCTAACTATCAAAATAAATTGTTTCCCAAAAGCTTCCTTCCCTTGCTGTGAATTAAATGCCACCATAGTGAAACTGGCTTATTATTTCACTTCTTTGCCATTTTGTGGGGTTTTTTCCAAGTGATCTATGTCGCTTAACTTGCAGATGCAAATAGCAAGCAGTGTGGACCTACACTTCTCTTGTTATATGGGTATATACCTCTGCAGCTGGGAGAATGAGCAGATGTATGGGTCCTGAGAAGCTCATGTTCACTTATGCCATACCTTATTTTCAGCATAGGCCTGGATCAAGGGTTGACCTGTAAGTTAGAAACATGGTGTCCTGAGGAAAATGCATGTTGTAAAGGGAAGAATGGAGAAGTAAGCCATTGCAGCTGAATGCCTCTTTTATATTCTCTGTGTTTACCTAACTGTTGTGCAAAAGCCAGGCAAATCTACTATCTAATCCTTTCTTGAGAGAGATGGACAGAATAAAGGTAGGTGTTAGGCTGTGAAGAAAAAGAACAGTGACTTGGATCAATCCAAAAGCATTTACCCACTCTGAACAGCGGAGATAAGAACAAAAGTGATAAAGAAACCTAAATCCCACATCAACAGCACAGTATTAGAAGGGTGATTAAGATTATGGACCTAAGGGAATGTGTACATTGCAATACTGAACATGAAGTACCTAAGTTTTAGGCTACCTAGAAAAACTTATGGGCTTGACTGACCTATGCAGGCTCTGTGTAATGCATTATGAAGCAGAGGACCACAGACTGATAGCCATCGATGTTGGGATGTTGTGCAGGTAACCACCTCTAGAGCTTTGCCTTGTGCTGAAGCAAGGCTGCATGGCAGGGCTGTCTGGCAAGCTGCTCTTCACTGGTCTGGACGATAATCAATTTGCCTGATGGATAATGGGGCAGTCCCACAGCATGCAACCAAGTGGCAGCAGCAAAAGGACACTGCTTTGGAGTGAAGTTAGGTTTGGATTTAAATTTTGACTCTTGGTTGCAAAATGTGCTCTTTGTGGCAAAAAGAATACAAGTTCACATGTTTGATTCTTCCCCCAAATTCTATACCATATCTGCAGAAAATTTTTGCTTGTAATGAACCCATGCAAATTCCAGTGCTGGTTACTACTCATCCACTTCCTAGATCCTTTATGCAAACGTACATGTACCATACCCTGGTTGGATCTATTTATAACTGAATGCTGCTGCTTTGTACTTATGTGCTCAGATATGGCAGCAAAGTGTAATTAGCTGATTCCGTAATTAACCAGAAAATTTTTACTTCTGGTGACATACTTCAGCTTTGCTGTGGAAAGAGAAAGCAACAGAAAATTGTTTAGATTTCTAAGGACGCTAGAGTAAAACTGTTCTGAAGATGTATTTTCTAGCATTTACTATATCCTTGAATGATGAATTGAGGCCAGTTGGCAGGTTTTTCTCCAAAGAGATGACAAAACTGATAAAATTTTATAAGCTCCCACTTCATATTTCTGATTCTTGTGACTATTCTTGGAATGAAGGCTAATTATACCATTAAAATGTCAACTATTTCTGTCTTCTCTAAGAAAAAAGCTGTAATCCACACAAACTCACCTACATCTCTGGATCCCAACGATGTGTTGGTGGGTAGGTGTGACCCACAGTGGGCGCACATTTGCAAGTCTATCTAAATTAAGGAGAGCAGACTAAAGATAAGAGGATGCAAGAAGCATGGCATGCTCTCTTCTCTCTCCCCTGACTGGCCAGGCTCGAGTACACTCTCAGTGTCAGTGTAGGGACCAAGAGCACATTCCCTGAATGCCTAGTCGTGTGCTGTCATGGAAAGATTAGATGTCTCTTGGTGTGCCATAGACCATGAGTACATGCTAGGGCCACAGTCTGAAGGGAGAGACTGAATGCTCTTTCCTTTGTTCGGGATGCAAATATACAAGCAAATTTCTTGTTCCCTACACCACCTCTAAGATCTGGTGCAAAATAACTTCCCAGTATCATCAGAGAGGTAGGGCATGCTTCCAGTTCTTAGGATTGTCTCAAATAAGCCATGACACTGAGGCTGATGCAGTCATGAGGGTTTTGGCTTCTATGACAATGGGACATTCTTTGACTATAGCCTGTTAGGGAGGGATGGGATCCATCTGTCTAGAAGAGGCAAGGGATCTTTGCCAGGAGGCTGGCTAACTTCATGGGGCGGGCTTTAAACTGAAGGACTCAGAAGGAGCGGTCCAAAGTGGCAATGGTCACGCCATCACCCCCAACTGGGAAATAAGCAACACCAACCAGAGCAGCGATGTATGCTCCTTAGCTGCCTCCCAAGATAAGTACCAGAAGGCTAGTCACCTCAGGAGTGTGCATTGCTATGGTGGATCCTCTTGCAGCCTTCCCAGGAGACCTGCATGCTCAATTACCTCTCTGAAATGCCTGTACACATGTAGCATAGGAAATAAACGGGAAGAATTAGAGATCTGTGTGCAGTCGCAGGACCACGATCTCATTGCAATTACAGAGACATGATGGGATAGCTCATATGACTGGAATGCTGTCATGGATGGCTGTATACTTTTTAGGGAAGCCAGGCTGGCAAGGAGAGGTGATGGATTTGCTTTTTACGTGAAGGAGCAACTGGAATGTATTGAGCTCTCCCTAGGGGTGGGTGCAGAATGTGCTGACAGCTTATCGGTAAAGATTAGGGGGCAGGACAACATGGGTGACACTGTTGTGGGTGTTTACTACAGGCCACCTGACCAGGAAGAGGAAGTCAATGAGGCCTTTTACAGATACCTGGAAGTAGCCTCACGATCACAAGCCCTGGTTCTCATGGTGGACTTCAACTACCCTGGTATCTGCTGGAAAGACAGCACAGCTGGGCACACACAGTCCAGGAGGTTCCTGCAGAGCATTGATGGTAACATTTTGATGCAGGTGGTGGAGGAATCAACAAGATGAGGTGTGCTCCTGCACCATGTACTAACAAACAAAGAAGGACTTGCTGGGGATGTGAAGGTTGGGGGCACCTGTGGCTGCAGGACCATGAGATGGTGGCATTCAGGATCCTGCATGCAGGAATCAGGGCAACAAGTAGGATTGCAACCCTGGACTTCAGCAGAGTGAACTTCGGCCTCTTCAACGACCTGCTTGGAGGAGTCCCATGGTTTAAGGCTCTGGAAGGTAGGGGGCTGCAAGAGAGCTTGCTAATATTCAAGCATCACTTCCTCCAAGTTCAAGATTGGTGCATCCCTATCGTTAAGAAATCAAGCAAAGGGGGCAGGAGGCCAGCATGGATGAGCAGGGAGCTTCTGGCAAAACTGAAACAGAAGAAGAAGGTTTATGGGGTGTGGAAAAAGGGACAGGCCACTTGGAAGGAACATAAGAATGTTGTCAGAACATGCAGAGAAGTGATGAAGAAGGCTAAGATCCTTTTGGATTTTGGAATTATATCTGGTGAGGGATGTCATGGACAACAAGAAAAGCTTCTTCAAGTACATCAGTAGCAAAAGGACGACTGGGGAAAATGTGGGCCCGCTGCTGAATGAGGTCAGTGTCCTGGTGGCAGAGGACACAGAGAAGGTGGAGTTACTGAATGCTGCCTTTGCTTCAGTCTTTAGTGCTAAGACCAGCCCTCACGAAACCCCGACCCTGGAGGCAAAAGAGGAGGTCTGGAGAAAGGAGAATTTCCCCTGGTTGAGAAGGATCGCACTGGAGATCACTCAAACAAACTTGACACCATAAATCTACGGGCACCGATGGGATGCACCCCTAAGTGCTGAGGGAGCTGGCAGATGTTATTGCTAAGCCACTCTCCATCATCTTTGAAAGGTCATGGAGGGACAGGAGAGGTGCCCGAGGACTGGAAAAAGCCAATGTCACTCCAGTCTTCAAGAAAAGCAAGAAGGAGGACCCAGGAAAATACAGGCCAGCCAGCCCTACCTCCACCCCAGAAAGGTGGTGCAACAGCTCATCCTGGAGGTGATCTCCTAAGCGTGTGGAGGAAAAGAAGGTTATTGGGAATAGTCAACATGGATTCACCAAGGGGAAATCATGACTGTCCAACCTGATAGCCTTCTATGATGGAATGACTGGCTGGGTAGACAAGGGTAGCGCAGTGTCTAACTTGACCTCAGCAAGGATTTTTCTGCAGACCTGTCAAGTAAAATGGGTCATGAAACAATGCTATGTAGGTACCTTAGTGTGGGCCAATGAGGTGTTTCAGCTATTTTGGTAGGCTTAGGACTGAAGCCATGAATTACAACCCTGTTTGACACATGTCCTCTTCAGTTCCTGGTTTTTCTGTTTCTTATGTAGCTCTCCTGTTCTTACTGTATTTGCAGGTGATATCCCTTACTTGTGTAGAGGGAAACACACATGAACAAGTGCTACATATCGATATAATGAGGCTATTAAAAAGAAGTTATCACCTTCAGAAGCCTCGAAGATTATTTGAATTGAGAGGATGGACCCAGATGAATGCAAGCTCCATCTTTTAAAACACAGGGAAGTATGTGCAAAGTCTCAGGAGCAAAGAGCCTGAAAGGTAAGCCCATCATGTAGTGACTACTGTGAGGCTACAAAGCTCAGAGAGGGGACAAGTTAATGACAGTATCTGTGTCTCTTGAAAGCGTTTGTGCTTGCTTCTGTTGCAATGGTCACATGCTTGATTTCTTGAAAGCATGAAGTATGAAAAATAATGACTACTTCTATCAGACATGCTCACATAATGATTGCATGTACTTAATGACCTGCTCTCTCTTCCCACCTCAGAGCAAATAGCAAATCACTGAGTGGTTTGGAGAGGCATGGAAGGGTACAAGTGTGCAGCCATTTGCTGTGCAAAAGTGGGAGTCAGGCTGTCCTGTTGGCTGGCTGCTGTTCCAGCTTACCCTCCCAAACCTGGTGCTGGTTTACATCTAGCCTTCTTTGTGGTTTCTGCTGCTGCAATGGCACGAAGTGTCTTGTGTCACAGGCACAGAACAAAGCATCTGCTGCAAGAGAAACATCAAGAACAGCATTTTGAAACTCTGTGTTGTTAAAAACTGTTCAGCTGCTATCTAGAAAGGTGCAAAGGGACCCTGCTCTTAAGGATGAAAGCAGGCACAAGGGCAGCCTGGAGAGAAGAAATAATGTCTTTCATTGACGTTTCTGGGTGAGTCATTCCCCCTCGGTCTGACTCAGCACTGAGCACTGCCACATTCCCCAGAACATCTCCCAGCTGACACCAGTCACTGCCCAAGACAAAACATGCTCGATCTGCAGGGCACCGTGATGGCTTAGTTGGGTGACTTTAGCCAAGCACCCGTGCTGGGGAGCCAGTGGCTGTGGGCCTGACCCTGACATCCCTCTGCATGTGAGCACCTGACAAGGTCTGGCTGACATCTGGCTGAAGAGAGCGTGTAAGTACCCTGGTGTCTCATGGCCTGCTTTCCTAAGAAGAAAAGAGTGGAAAACACGTTCCTGAAACCTTCTAATACAGGATCAAAGCCTGAACCAAATTGTTACCTGGGTTTTCGAGAATTTGCTTGAAAAGCTTGACAGCAAAATGCCTAAATGAGACAGAAAAAACTTTTTGTGATGCATAAACACATTGCTGCTAGTTCCAAGGAGCAGTCTAGATCTTCCCCATTTGCTGAAGGAGGCTGTCTGCATCATGCTGCAAACCACTACCCAGGGAGGCTGCGCTGGCTGCCCAGCTCCTGTACAGCAGGAGCTGCTCTCGTGCTTCAGCAATGCCGTTGCTATGGCTTTGCCCCAGTGTAAATGAGATCAGAAACTGGCTCCCTGCCACTGTATATGGTTTTTGTGAGAACTGATCTGAATTATGCTTGTCATTGTTTGCTTGGGGTTTTTTCACTAGCAAGATTAACAATAACACTGCTCACAAAATCCTCACCTTGAGAAAGAAAAGGGAAAACAAAAGGAACTGAAATAAATCAGAGAATCAAACAGTCCCTAAATTTGGACACTGTGTCTCAGGGTGTGTTTTCAGTGCTTTCATCTTCAGTGGCATGTTTCATAACTTCTGTTATCACCTGGCTAAGCAGAGAGCTGGGAGGCAGGTGGTCCAAAATCAACTACCCAGATCTGCCACAGAGATCCTGGGTAGATGGGGGTAAACGGCTGAATCTCTTGATGCTATTACTCCCCTTAAAAAAAAAAAAAAAGAAGAAGAAGAAGAAGTAATTGTATATAACTTCTGGTGTTTGGCTCTTTAGATGGCATTCATGAGGCCCTGGTGTGGCTTTGCAACAGCCCCCTATCAGGAGTATCTAGGGCAAAAATCTGTCTGATTTTTAAATTGGTAAGTGTATGAGTGGAGGTAGGTGATGTAGGTGTAGCTGTGTACAGTAGCAAGGAGACAGACTTGATGCACAAAGAAGTTTTTCCTATTGCCTATCCCCTTCTCTTACGAGGCTGGCCATAGTTTTTGGAAGAGGGCTTTTCCTTTCTGTTGTACTACATATAGCACTTGTATACTGAATGCGGCTACATATCTTATGTGCACAACATTCAAAATTTGCATGCTATGAGATAAATAATTTGGCTGTCTGAACAAAAGCCACTCCTTTTAAAACATTGCAATGTTTTCTGAAGAACTTAAAATTAAAACACATTCATAAATGTTTTGCCTTTAGCATTCTTTATGTGAAGACGTGTCTTCCTGTAAAAGAGTTATTTTTTATTTTCACTATCCTCTTATGGAGGTTTAAATTATCTTGAGTTATTCAATAAAACCCACGAAATTGCTTTGTATGCAATTACTCAGAGAGAGCGTTCCATTATGTGACAGTCATGCAACCACATAATATCCCTTTCATCTATAACTTTCTGTTACTTTTGCCCACTAAGTGTCTGAGAAGGTAAGGCAAGTTTAAAATATTCCAATAGATTCAGGCAGGCCTGGGTGCTGCTGATGCTGAGGGAGAAAGTCAGGAGATTTCTGCATGGTCCAAAGAGGCCTATTTATAGGGTAAATAATGCATACGTGTCCTGTTGCCCTAAATGGGATTCTCTGACTTGATTTGCTTTCATCATTTCAGAGCATCTGACTTCTTTTTTATTCTGAGCATTGACCTTCTGATAGGTGATTTTTCCAGCAGAAGGTACAATGATGGCGCCAAGCATTTGAGACAAACTTTTGGCTAAGGACTCTGTGGGTTTTCAGAAACACTTGAAGGTGTGAGTTTGAGGGTCTCATTTTTAGAGTCTAGTTCTTATGGATCTTGTATTCTTTGATGGGTCAGACTCTTTAGTCTCTCTATGCCTCAGTTTCCAGCCTATAAAAGGAAGAAATCATCATTTCTCCATCCCAGTGGGGGTACTGTGAGCATAAATATGTTAAAAATCATGAAGAACTCCAATACTATGGTAATGGAGGCTATACAACAAGGATGGGCAGATAGCCAAGAAAGCTTTTAACATACTTCATTTTAGTTTTTGGGATCTAATGAGACCAAGCCAAATTCTTGATGGTATAAATCAGGAGTTTCACTGATCCATTGACAATCAGGCTGGTTGAAAATTTTGCAGACATTTCTATGATTAGAGCTTCCTAGACTTACAGATATGTGAGAGGAAGGCTTTCCCATGTGACCCTGTGCATGGTGCTCCAACAGTAGATTTTCAGAGCCAGTTTTCTTATCCTAGACTCCAGCAAAATGCTCAAATATATATACACCTGCTGTGCTTGCTCAATAGGAGCTCATAGATTTATGAAGTCTTGAAAAGCCCACAGGAAGGAAAAAAGGTTGAATGTGTAACTACCTTCGAAAATATGGTATTTTAAGGTATATCAAAGCTTTCTTTAAGAAGGACAGATTACATTTTTACTTTTTATGTCTGCAGGCTGAACTCTTTTCAGCCTAAGATTCATTAAAGGGCTTACTGTGCAGAGCTGGCTGAATGAATGGTTTAATGATAAACAGTCAAACATAGCACAAAAACGTGAAAAGTTGCATGTGAAGGTCCCCCAACAGGGCTGTTTGAAGTCAGACTCAACTTTGAAGTGCTCTTTAGGTTTTGCTTTCACCTTCCAGCAAGCCTCCTGGCTAGCAAGGAAGATTTTCTGTCTTGGAGCTGTCTGTGGCCTGGTTAAGGGCTGGCAGGTGGGTGGTGAGGGGATCTGCTCTTCCTTAGCACACCAGGAAGGCTGCAGAAAAGCTGCTCTTTAGAGAAGCTCCAGAGCAGTTTGGAGTAGCATGGCTGTTGAAGTTTTCCATGTCTTTAATACAGCTTCTAAAAAAAAATTAAGAGATAAAAATTGGTTCTTCCCGAGGCGTTTAATAAATCAACTTCATTTTAGGGGAGTTTTGGGTTTTGTTTGAAGTTTCTAAAGCAAACTGCTCAATTTAACTGCCCATTTAACCACTGGTTACAAAATAGAGGTTCATGGCTACGTCTACCACCTCTCTCCCTGCAGACCTGTGTCCTTTTAGCATGTTGCAGAAGCTGATGGACTTTGCTGAACAGCAACAGACTGGTTTGAGTTGTACAGAGCAAGTAATTCTTGCTGAGAGGACAGACCCTTCCACTGATGCCATCACTACGGTACGTGGGCCCTAGATGCTTTGCTGCTCTGCTTTATGCAGGTGCAACAACTGTAGCTGTCTTTGAATAAAATGATGCCTGAGAAAGTGAGTGATAGATATGCAGAGGACAGTAAGAAGTCAGGCAGACATCAGTGTAAATTTTTTATTACATGCAAATACGTAGCGTGATTGTCTAGTTATCAAAATCTCCAAGGAGTGAGATTTCCCAGTTAGCATGAGGTTTAATGCACAGAAGTGACATTGTAAGCACCATCCAGCATGAGATATGCTCCAGTCATTATGTAGCCCCATCAGTGCTGCCATGAATTGAGCTGTGATTTCCATCTCTCCTTTCCAAAGGGTCAGAATTGAGAGATAAATAAACAGTTGCATCCATGGACACAGTTTTCTTTCTGCTTCCTTTCTGCTACTCAGGTTTACACTGGAATCCTATTTAAATTGTTTATTTGGTACTCAGCCTGTGGAGAAAGTATGAGCCATGTGCACAGAAGCTGTAGGTTGTTACGAATTTTCCCAGCCCTCCTATTGGAAATCAGTGCTTGATCCCAGTTATGAAATCTAACTTGGTGGCAGAAAACAATGCGCTAAGAGGGCCAACGTCATCTTACTTTGTGATTAAGAAGAGTGTGAGATCTGAAGAGGCAGTGGAGGATCTCTCCTGTCTTTTGTGGAGACGTTCAGTGGAGAGGACATGCAAGAGCTTGTCCCCTGCAGAGCTCCAAGAGGGCACCTGTAAGGCAAACGGGAATGGAGGAAAATGTACCTTGTTTCCATGCCCCGGCCCCCCCCCCCCCCCCAACTCTTGCCAGCTGGCATACTAAAGGAGAAAATGCCACTGTTGATACCTTAGATGCCTGTAAGCTCAGAGATCTTAGTGATGGAGAAGAAAAAAAAAAAAAAAGATAAAAGGAAAAGCTAGAACTTATAGAGGAGGAAGATGATTTTGTCCTGCCAGTTTATGTGCAAGCCAGGAATTATTCTTTCCTTGAGCCAAAAATATAAGGAATAAAGTAGTAATGTGTTTTTTTCTTTTATCAGAATGAAAATGGTAGAAATTCTTTCCAAACACAGTCATAGACACTTTTTTTTTTTAGTGCTTCGTAGGAAAAAAGGAAAACCAAACATTTTCAGGAGGTGGTGATCAGAATCAAGCACTAAGGCATTATGTTAGATCGTGTTTCCAGGTTTTTTCATTCTGTACATAAAACAGGTCTCTGGATTTTTTTCTGCCTGCAGAAAACAAAGCTCTCAGCTCTCTCTGCCTTGTGCCTTCTTTGCCTGGCTCCCTGCAAGAGCAAGCACTGCCTTGGACACACATGGCTCTGCAGAGCTCCTTCCTCCACAGAAACAAAGGTCTGTTCGGGTTACATGTTGTACGTGTGGAGACCCAGGGGGTAAGCCAGATTTGAAGGCAGTTCCATTTTCTTGAATTACTTGCACCTGAATGGAGCTACCTGAGCATGTGCCAGTAACAGATTCCTGGGAATATAGGCACTGCCCAGTCTTGTGCATCTTATCCTTATTGCTTAGGTGGTGGCCTGGTTCTTAGAAAAAAATAATTCACTTTTGACTTCATGTCAAGAATATTCTAAGTCTTGAAACTTTCTTTGATGGTGAAAAATATGTTACAGTTAAGTTTTAGCATTTTTGATTTTTCCATGTGCTTTTTATGTGTAATACTCTTAGCTCTGTGTGAGAATACTTGTGTGTATAATAAAAGCCACTGGGTTCCTTTATTTAGTTCAGGAAGCATTCATCTAAAAATTTAGATTCATGTCTTTACATTAGGAGAAAATGGACTTCATAAATTGCAGGCTTTGATACAATCAAGTTTCCAAATGTCTTTGAGATCAAACATACCAAATAAATCATTCAGTCAAGCCCGTTGTTCTTCAGTTCGGTGTTGAATGAATATGTTCTAATCTAAACCCTCTCAGGGCCAGAGATTTGGTCAGAGGCATAAACAAATGCTTCCGTATCTTAGAGCAGAAATGTTTGTCACTGGATAAAAGTTAGAAAACAATAAAATGTGAAACCAAAGTAGCAAACAAAAAGGAACAGAAAATTGTTTTCTTGCCTAATTGTGATTTTATATGTAATAAAAATTCTGCAGGTTCTGCGACCCATAATGATAGAAGTATTTGCTCCCATTGAACCGGGCAGGCTGGGTGAGTTGGTCATTCCCTCTTCCCTACAAGCCAGGTTTGTGAACTCAGGTCAGCTGCCTGCAGTTAATTATGTCCTGGTGCTGCCAGGTAAGCAGAGGAGAGGTGTTTGGAGATGCTGGCCACCAGGGCTCTTCCTCCAGGTGATTATCCCACAGGCAGCAGAGCAGATAATGAAAAACCTGGCAGGGAGGCTTGCAAATGAGAGTAGTGCAGGTTTACCAGTGAGTCACGGTGTAATGCTGGTAGCAGCACAGTGTTTGCGTGGTGTGTTTGTGACAGGATGAGTCAGAGAAAGGAAAGATAAAGTTACAGGTTCCTTAAGCTGGGACTATGGGTGGTTAGTGCCCATCTCAATACTTGTATGTGCATGTCCTTGTGCTGGCTCTTCAGAGAAGATGCAGCCGGGGAGGCTTTTTGTTAGGACACTTGACCTCTAAGTTGGCTGGACATGAGCAGGCTCCGCAGGGAAAGCGGGATATCACTGGCTTTAGCTTGGCTCTGGACCCTTGGTGAGATGTTTTCATTTCAGATGTGCTTTGCAGCACAGGCAGAGCCAACTTGCCCCTGTCTGCAGAGCAGCAGTCAGCTGTTTCCCTGAAAAAAGTGGAAAATTCAGAGCAACACGCATCCTGCTTTATCTGTCTGTCAAAATAAAGTTATTGGAAACAAAAAGGCACAGACCTGGGGGGAGGATGATACAGAAGCAATAACAACACTGTCCCTGATCCTTCACCACTTCTTTTACAGCCTGGATGCCACTTGGTTAGGAATTTGATTAGGAATAGGAATATGCTAGCTTTTCTTGCCTGCATTTCCACGTACCAGTGGTGGTACAGGGATGAGGGATTGCCCCTTTACTCACGCAGCACCTCACAAATGCTACCGATTTTCTCTTTACAGCCTCCCTCCCATCAGAGATGCAAATACTGATTTTCTAACCAATAAAAGAAATAACAGTTAAGTGGAGGTACAGCAGAAATCAGCAGTAGGAATAAAGCCAGAGCATCTGAGCATCTCTCTGACGGCCGTACTACCCCTAGTCTTGGATACACTTGCTACCATTGCCCACTGGCCAGTGAGCATCACAAATGATGGCACAGGACAGGGCTGTGGTCAGGGTATTCTTTTCCCACAAAGCTCACCGGGCTGTTTTCAGTGTCCTGAGCCATTCTACTTATTTCTTTCTCACAAAGAGAGTGTCTTCTGAGCCCTTGTTGAGATGTTCCATATCTCATCCCCTCCCCACTTTCCTCTTGGCTCTCTTGTCACCCACTGTGCCCGTGGCCACAGACATCAGAAATCATCCTTGACATTCTGGGGCTGTACAGACGCAAGAAATTCCCTCAGGTGAGCTGGGTCATAAACCACACCATGAGCACTTCGTCAAAGGGTGATTTCAAAGTGGCCCCAAACGGTTTTCACACACAGCTGCTTCCCTCCTGCCCCACACCCTGATTCTGCTGGAAATTCTCACCTGTTAGTTATGCCCTGCTGGAAAAGGTAAGCTGGAGAGGCAGGACGCGAGGTGATGCACCATGCAGAGGGACCCAAGCTGCCTCATTAATGCCTCTGGCTGGAGATGCTGCTGCTCTGCCTCCCTGTTGCTAAGGAAGGTTTCCATGGCAAAAGGCCCACCAAGAAAGTGAGAATTAGAGAGTTAATGTTCAAAACAGATGAGCCTGACATTGTCGGCAGCTGGCTTCTTCAGGGGAAATAAGCTGCTAGAAAGGAAGACTGGCCATCTCGGATGCTGTGCAGAGTGGGAGGTGCAGCTGGCATGTTTGCCAGTTTGTCTTGTTTTAAAGCTGGTAGTTTGTGGTAAATGCAACCTATTAAATGTTGGTTGAGAAATACTTTCATTATATGTGTGTTCTCATAGGTTGATGAGCTGCAAACTTCCGTCACACCCCAAAAACTCTTGCTGTCCTCTAGGCATTTCCCCATCAGCTGGAGCAGAGAGTGGGGAGGCAAACATGACTTCCATATCCTGAGGAAAAATACCCTAGTCAGGCTGGGACACTGACTACACACATGAGACACCCAAAAATCCTGGCATCCCTGAGGCCTACCAATACCTAAGACCTGTGGAGCACCTTCTTCAGCAGCCTAGAATGGTCCCACAGTGCTGCTGGTCTATATTCTGTGTATGCTGCAGAAACCCAGAGGTATTTGCATCTCATACCCAGTGCTCCAAGGTATGGGTGGTACCACCAGTGATGCCTTTGAGCATGCCAGTCCGGTGTTTGGAGAACAGAAGACTGACTCTCCCACACCTGCACAGGGCTGAACACCCAATACCTCTTCTCAAGAAAGCATTTCACCTTTGTTCCAGGTCGAGGTAATTTGGGAGGCACAGAGCTCCTGCACATGAGACCATGTTCTGTCAGCAGTGGTGGGTCCCTGGGAAAAGGTAAGAGAGAACAAAAGGACACATGTCCCTCTAGATGGTGGGCATGATGTTCACCTGGGGTTTGGTCTCACTTTGGAGGAGTGTTGTGGTCCATCTGAGGATGGACCTGCCTACTGCATTTGTAGTTCACTGGAAGGACCTGGTAGTTGGTTGTTTGATGAATGGGGTTATACGAAGTGGCTGCCTGGGACAGCAGAGGACCAGGCTCGGTGCAGGAGGGATCCCTCAGTGCTACAGCTGGCATTGTGCGAGACCTGAAGCCTCAGTGAGTGTGGTGTGCCCAACCAGCACCAGTGTGTTGGATCGAGGTCCAGCAGAATGTCTGTTTATCAGACTTATCTGTGGAAAAGGGCTTTAGAAACAGGCTTTCATGCAGCTGGACAGCCCTTGCAAGCAGGAGCTAACCACATATAAATGGCACTATCACAACTTCTCACTGGAGTGGGATTTCTGAGATTGAGGAGAGCTTCTTGACAGAGGGTATGTGAAATCTCATGCTGCTGCTACCTGTTTCCCTTCTTCCTGTATTTCTTAGCATTGTTGGCTTCCATCTTCAAAAGCTTTACATTTGTCAGGGGAAAAAAATGCATTAGAAAATGGTACCTGCCACTTTCTGTGACTGCTCTGCTTGCCTGCAGCCTGCCTGCTCTTTCAGAAAGCTTGAGCTAAGCTGCCAGGAGTTTCTCTCCTCATGTGGTGCTGCTTTGTTGATTTTCTTTCCTTCTGCAAGCCTATGGATGGTGCTGCTAATTCACTTATGGTGTTAACCTGGCCACAGGCTGTCCCACTCCTCCCTCATAGAGGCAGAAGACTAACCTCTTGAGGTTAAGTAAGTGACCTGGCAATTCTGTTCAGCATTTCTGTCTTGTTCTGTGGTGCATGGATGGTGGCTGGCCTTTATGCAGCCGATTAGAAGAGAAGTGGTTAGAGAAAAAGCCTGCAATAAGGCTGGGTGCTATTTTTGGTGTGCGTGATGAGAGAAATACTGGCACTGCCACTGTGCCTGCTCTCCAGCCCCTTGCTGGCCAGGGGCAAACAGAACCACAGTGCTTCTCCCACCCATCACCGCAGCCTGCAAGTCCCACACATGCTCTGTGAGAAGAAACATTGCTGTGGTCGAGCCCTTGGTTCTTCCCCACCATTCCAGTGTCCCTGCCCCACGGTGCTGGATGGCACGTTTGGGTTTAGAAACCCAGATCCCTCCAGTATCTCACCCCAGTGGTCCCACCACCATTCTGTGGAGCCAGCTCAGCCCTCGCACACTCTTCAGTAATACTGCTTTGCTAGGGAAGCCTCTCCATCCGACCAGCCTTCCGCTCGCTCTCTCCGGTGCTGTCTGCACAGGCTCTGCGGGTGAGCAGCTGAAGGAGGCTGGCTGCCCGGCACCTGGCCTCGCAGGGGAGAGGTGCTGGACCAGTGCGAGCTCGTACAAAAGGATGCACCGTGTTCCTGCTCTCACTGAAATTTAGGGATACATGTGGCACAACTCTCACGTTGACTTTAGCAATGTGAGAGTTGTTTGCACTTTAATTTGAAAGCTAAATTAATTTTGATTTTAAAGCAAAACTAACTGGCTTTCGGTAAATTTTCACATAACCTGGTGCTGCTCAGAGGCTTTCTTTCTCACGCCTCTTGCACTGCTGCAGAAATAAACATATGGACTTGAGCCTGGTTTCAGGGACACAGACGGAGGACTTCCTCTTGGCTATGGGGATAGAAAAGAGATGTTATGCTTATCTCACATTGTCTGAAAGTGAATTACCTTGCTACCAGATAAGCAAATCTTTGCCTAGAAGAAACAATTTTCTCAAAGTTACAAAGGACTCCCTTAAAATATGCATCCTATTCATTTCTTATGCTCTCATGTGCTCAGCTGTAGACTTGGAGGGGCTTAACTCAATTCCTAAGTGGAAAGATCGTTGGCAGGAAGCACTTGGCAGCATGTTGGTTTTAAGAGGTGCAGTAAACTATTATAATGGGTGTGGCCATCCTACAAACTGTTCCATGGGATGAGGACAGACACTGCATTCATGATCTGGGCTCTAGTCATTCTGACATCTTACCCAGAGATGCTTGCCACAACTAAGAGTTATGATTTTTTAATAAGTATTATTCATAATTTAAAGATGTAGCTTAAAGACATTACAGACTGCTGCCAGAGTTGTGATGTATGATTTGTAGAGGTTTACTCCCCGTTAGATATTACTGTAGAAGTGACTTAAATCTCCTCCCTCAGTTAAACAATACTCTAAATATCATCACTGTTTACGCTATTAGCAGAGCACTCAGTAGCGATGATCTGTGCTCTGACAGTCCGCGAGCCTCGACAAGCAGCCGGCAGATTTACACTTTGGTGAAAACTGGCTCATTATCTCCAGCAGCAAATTCCTCTCATAAATACTCTTGTGTGCTCAAGCTGCAAATGGAGTTTGCATACACTGTAATGAAATCTATTTCCTAAATACTCTCCTAAGTGTTTTCATATCTCTGATTTGTCCTCCTTCCCAAAGGCGGGTGCAGCCAGGCAGTGGTGGCAGCCAGAGGCACCGATGTGGGGCACAGGCAGGCGAGCGGTGGGGCTGGGTGGGTTTGTGGCCACTGTTGTGCCAGTCCCAATGCACCGTAGGTATAATGGGAACATAATGACGAAAAGGGCAATGTGTTGCTACAGCAAAGCAGGCCCATGGTCCATCTTGTCAAATTGCACTTCAGCAAATCAGGAGCTCCAAGCACCTCCCAGGCAGGCCTGGGAACCTCGCTGTTAGCTGTCAGGGCTAGTCTGCATTTCTAATAGGGTTTCTCCTAGTCCTGACTGGCTTTAACCAGGGAGCATGCCATGTTACATCATTTCCACACACACAAGGTCATTAACTATTAAAACTCTGTCATTCTTGTTATACAGATAATTGCTCAAATTTTGCTATGTCCTCACCCTGCATGTCCATCCGCAGCGCTGTGTTCCTTCGTCTAATTACATGTTCCTTGAAGCAGCTCTTCCTTGCCCCAGTTCCGTGTTTGCTGCTTTTAATGTCGTTGATTGCTCATGTGCTCTGAGATGGGAAGGACAGGAGCTCCTGATCTGCCTTCTCTCTGCTCTTCCCAGCCTGCTGTGCTGTGTTTTGTTCTTTCTTTGCGGTTGTTTTGTTTGCCTTTCCCCCACTCCTCTCCCCTCCCCTGAGCTGGAAACAAAAGCAGGCAGCAGAAAATCCAAGGAGGGAAGATCGCAGCTGTTTCTATAAAGAGCTAAACCCTGTTTAGCATCAACCACACGGTAGCGGTTTCCAGTGCAGCTGAGGTAAGCACGATTCAGTGGGGAGGATTTTTTCCTGTGAGATCCATAGCTCCTGGTTAGGTCTGACTTCTTTCAGTCCCAAAACACCCTCTGTTTCCTTCTCCTGTGGCTGAGCTTGGGGATCTGCTGCCATTCCTCCTCCTGCCAGGGACGAGAAGGTGGCAGAGAGCGCTGTGGCAATGAGGTTGGCCGGGCAGAGCAGGAGCAGCCCATGACACAGGCTTGAGAGGAGGAGATGTGTGGGGCAGCACGGGTGTGATAAGCCCTTTTTCCTGCCTTTGTTTTAAAGCACTGCTAGAACTTGCCCTCCCTCTGCCCAGCCCAGAGCCATGCTGATGCTCCTCCAGCTCTGGTGTCAGGAAAAATGCTTGGTTCCTGTTAGGGTACTCAGTGCTCCGGCTAATGGGTTTGTGTGTGGATGAGAAGACACAGGTCACAACGATCATGCATGGCTGAGTACCACAGGCAGTCCCAGAAGCTCTCAGAGAGCCCTGGGGTGGGAAACCCATTGCCTGAGCAATTCAGAGAGTGGCTGTGAGTAGCTAAGGCACTCCTGGAAGCCAGCTTTGGAAGTCTTAGGGGAGGGAAGCTAGAAATACCTCTGTCTTTCCATTATCGGCGTGGAACAATCGCTGGCAATTGCACAGCTTCAGTGTATTAGAAATGAAGCTCCCCTTCGCCTGGTGTGCTGTGCTGATGAGAGCGGTCACCCTGAGCCCCCCTTCCTGAAACAAAGCAGCACTGCACTGTATACATTTGAAATCTCTTGCTTGCCACAGAAGTCCTTTTTTCTGCACGTGTGTGAATGTATAGCAACAGGAACTGACAGAAACTATCATCCTTTTTCCGGTAGATAGCTCGGATAGAGCCAGAATAGATGGAGCAATGTCAGACACTTCCAGAAAAGGGCTGGCCCTTGGCTCTGTTGTTTGTATAGCACAATTCTTTGCATTCAACAAGGAAGGCACAAACCAGTAATAGTTCAACTAATCTTACTAATCTTCTTTTAATGAATTTGTTTCAACAGAATTTCATTTTCACTCGCACAATCAGCCTGAGAAAGGCAAATAGTTCTGCAGAAAGAAATCACCCAGCAGAAAAATTGCTCTCGAGGTCAGGCCTGGGAGACATGAGACAAGCAAGCAAACCAGACGAACAATGATAACAAAAATGGAAATTGAAGAACAGTTTATACTGCCATCTCTCCTAAGTTCCCAGAGTCATTCTGCACATGCCTGTGTGAGTGACTAATGGTGCAGAGGCAGGTGTTGCTGCCAACAGGAGCCAGTATCTCATCAGGACTGGTACAGCACCAGCCTGCCTCTTTGCACATGCTGGAAAACATCAAGAGAAGGTAATGGCTGCCCGGAGTCTCTGGAGGTGAGCACATATGCTGGGTGCCCTTTAGTTCTGTTGCTTTCCAATGATCCTCCTTTAGCTGTACCTCCCTACCTACGTGCAGAGAGCTTCCCAGGAGCCAGTCCTGGAACTGTCTGTGTCATCACATAAACTCCCACTTGGTAGCTGTAAGTGTCCTGTTACAGCTATGTTGTTTGTACCAAAATCTTGAGCAATTTTTCTATTTTAAACATAGGAACATAGCAAATTCTTTTCTAGATCTGTGGAAAGGGCTTGGAAATAATGCCCAGTTAAGGCAGATTTTCACATAAGATTTAAAAGCTTAGGAACAGGATTAGAAACAGGAGGGAGCTTTAGAGTGTTGCCTTAGGGACAGGACCTGTTTCACAGGCATGGTCACTAAAGACCAGGACAAAGTCTGGGAGATACTGACGGTGGTGATGGAGTCCCACTGAGCTCAGTGCAAGCAGATTTTCACCATAAATTTCTCTGTAGGTATTTATTAGCAGAGTACAGCTAGGCAAGTGATACTGGACTCTGCTACAGCTCTGCAAAGGATGAAAACAGAATGTAATAAAATCAAAATATTTTCCCAATAACAGCGAATACTCTGAACCCCATCCAGAAAAGGACTTGTGAGCTGTCTTATGGACATGTGAAGTTGCCTTAGATATCGCAGAAACATTTGGTAACGAATTGGCCAGAGTACTTTTAGTATTTCCACTCCTAAAACCTGAACTGAAAAAGCCAAGTCTGATGCAGTTATAATGCCATTTTTGTATTTATTGTGTTATATGATCTCAGCCAAGAGCTGATCAGACTATTTCTGCCTGTGTGTATGGTGCATACCATCACCTCTTAGTCTGTGGTCTCTTAGCCATTTTCTGAGGTCAGCATAGACTGCAGCACTTTCTGTTCAGGCTAGTCAGCAACGGACCTCTTTCTCTCCTGGACTGACGTGGATCCTCTGCAGTAGCCCACAGACTCCCAGATGCCGTTTTCTACTTGCCAGTGGGGTCAGATGGGGTGGTGTTGTGGCTAGTGTTGGTGGGATGCATGGGAAGCCCATGAAGAAAGGGAAGAGCAGCACTTGGAGGTGCCAAGTCACGGGCAAGAAAAGCTTGTGTTCCTGCAGGCCACGGGGGAGCACGGCTGAGAAAGCTCGTGTGGCCATGCACAAAGCTGACCCTGTGGGTTTGGTTTCAGGGGGGTGTCCATGAAGAAAACAACAGAGCAAAAAGCTCCAGATTTTTCTGGAAAGCCTCCAGCTGCTTCTCTTTAAAGATAACACAGCCTGTTTACCCTTCGCTGGGTCATGTTTGCTAAATTATAGACTTGGCTTTCTAAAGGTAGGCAAGAAACATAGGGACCAATAACTGGAACAGTCTGATAGAGCAGGACCAGATGGATAAGCTTCCCAGAGGGCATTTGCCCCACCAGACTGCTGTGTTGCCCACCCCACTGACATGGGATTCACCCCTGGGCTTGGAGGAGCCGCTGAAGTGTCCGGGAAGGGGTGAACTCACCGAAAGGGGCCTCCAGCACTCTCTGGGAAGAGCAGAGAAGGGGAGGGATGCTTACTCAAAGCTCTAGCTGCTGGTACGAGTGGCTCTCCAGCCCTGTGAGCATGCCGGAGATGTTTCCCCAAAAAGGCCCTTGGGAATTTCTTCACCTGACAGATACACGCACCTATGGATAGATCTCCTACAAGTGCTGTAGCATTGGGTTAGACTCCAGAACATGCCATTCTTTGCAGACGCAGTAATCTGGCTCTGTGATTCATTTCTCTCATGACTCGGTGCTAGCATCAGAACGACAGCCATTTCAGGCCTAAAGAAGAACCACCCTATAAATAAAAGAATAATTTGCATTAAAGTAGCTAATTGGCATTTCAACACTTTAATGTATCCACTTACAATCTCATTCTGTGTTAGAGCAGATTATGTGGGGTCGCTAATGCCTCTGCCTTCCTCTTCCCTTCGTGCTTTCTGCAATGGGCAGAAAAATATACTGCAATCAGAGGGATGGTCTCTGCAAATTACTTGCTAAATTGAGCTGTATTCTTGAAATGAGCTTTACAAGTCAGCTGAACTGCTCTCCCAGCATCACAAAATTGAAAATTACATCAAATTTCAAATCACAGGTGAAGAAAGTAAACTGGCTTGTTCTGGGCAACAGAACTATGGCTGCTATATGCGGTAATCATTAACGATCCCTGTCAGGCTTTTCTGGAATCACAATAATTTCCTGGAGGGGAAGATACTTTATTTTTGACCTAGAATGTTTTGTGTTGGGCTGTGTCTCAACATGTTTATATGATATTTAATTCTTCAGTAATTCTCTCGCAAGAAGGAAAGCAGAAAGCCTGTTACAGATGGTGTTGGCCACAGAAACATCCGGGAAAAAGATCCTATTTTCTGCTTCCTAAGTTAAAAGAGGTGGGTAATCTTTTCTTTTCTTGAAACAAGACATTATTTTTGCTGAAAAATGAAAGTCTCATTTGAGTAAAGCAGTCTGCAGATTCCTGAAAAGGGAAAAAACCCTCAGAAGCTAACAGAGAGGGAATTTTCAAAAGATAATATAGTCCGTTTCATCTTGAGATGGTTCTTACTTTCAGCTTGTACTTCATTTTTATAGAAGAGGTTTAAAAACAGCTTCAAGATCTGTTGAATAATTTGTGTTGTGTGAAATGAAGCGTTTGGGGTTTTGTCAGTTGGAGAGTCTTTATGTTTTGACTCATATAAGCATTGGAGAAAATGTAACATGGATCAACTATAAGCAAATCTGTCCTTCTGTGGCCTCAGCCACTACCTCCTGTTCTCCCCAGACTTAGGTAATCACGAAGCTAATCAGGCTGATGAAGAAAGAAAACTTCCAGAGCCAGCCCAAAGGCAGCGACCCAGGGCAGGTAAGGGCCGGGGCAGCTTTGCCCAATGCAGCCGGCGGCAGCTCCTGTCCCCTGGGAGTGCTCCCCGCCTGCACCACACTCACAGGTGAGATTCCCAAACCAGGATCCCAGGCTTGTTCTGTGAAAGACCAGTTCCTATGGGCTTTAGTGGGAATGGCGCAGGCCTGCCGGAGACTGGAGAGTTGAGCCCTACCTGTTTACACAGGTGTATAAACACTTAGGGAAGGACATGAATGGGTTTCAGGGAGGCGTGTAAGCATGTTCCTGGTGAAACTGTGCTATGTCTGATGTTTTCATGGAGACTTCAGCTATTTTCCCCTTGGGATCTCCTCTTTCTTGGGTCAGGGAAGGTGGTCTTGTCACAGCCATGTCCCCATGCCATGTCAGTCATTGCTGCCTGCTGTTCGCTGGGACACGGGGAGGCGGCCAGCTGTCCTGGGCAGGGACGGATGCTCACCAGAGATGCTGGGTGCACGTGCATTTGTCACGCTCTGAAACACGAATAGACCTGTGAGATATTTTAACTCTATGTAAATATTTGTCAAGACGGCCAAACCCTCTGTGCTCAATGAAGTCAGCAGAGCTGCAGTAAGTTGCCCCAGTACACAATGTGTCTATTTATAAGGAAAAGCAAAGCCCCGTGTTTTCAGCATTTTCTTAGAGTTGCCGAGGCACAGCAACTTTGAAAGATGAGCTGTTTTCATGTAGATGCTCAGTTTCAGGCAGCCCAATTATTTCACAGTTCCAGAGTTCATAATATTTTTAGGAGAATAGCATTCCTAACTATGGTTTCTTTTACCAGAAACCTGCATAAGTATTGGAAGCACTGACTAGCCAGGGGTGGTGCCTTCCTTGTGAGAAAGTCAAGCTGAAGACCTGTTTGCTGCCCAAGTCACACCTGGTGGCAGAACAGGTCCCCCCACATCTCATTCTTAACCTATGAATGCCGAGCAGGGTCTTGCCTGCTCACCTTCCATCTTTTTTTCCCCTGTTGTAGCAACACCTTAACTAAATCACCTGCTGTTTTGTATATCCCAATAGCCTTTGTTATAAGGGGTGTGTGTGTGTATATATATATACACACATGCATATTACAATTCCTGTGCTCACCCAAGAATTGCTAAAGCAATGCACTCCCCGTTCCTTGGCTTTTGAAAGATGTAAAAGAGGAAGCTATAAATCCAACTTTGTACTCATAGAATATGTAGGAAGACAAATAATCATATCTTGTCAGGCAAATGACTGTGTAAATTATTTTTCCATCTCAACACATAGGAAGGAAGCCACAGCTACTGAAATAATATGGCTCAATAGGTAAAATATGCATCTAGCCTAGAAATATAGTACATCTATTTCCAGGTGCCACAAAACACGTGTTCATCAAGAAGACTATTAAAAAATTCATTTCCTAAGGACATTGGCATTAGAGTATTGAGGAGCTCGAGTACTGGATAATGAATTACACAGGCAGAAAAGTGTGCGCTATAAAAGGTGAGCTACAAGGCAAAGTCATTTCCTTAGGAAGAAGGCAAATATCCCAACACTCTTGGCGTAGGATAACTAAATTCTACCCTGTCTTTGCAGATTGATATGTAAAATATGTATTTTTAAAAGGTCACATCCTTTATATATTTATAAAACAGTCTGCTGCTGCTGCTGCTTTTCGCTGCTTTTTTGGAAAGGTGCTGTAGCGTAGGAGTTAATTTAAAAAAATACCCATAATCCAAAGGTGAAGTGCCAGGTTTTTTTCTATTCTGGATATTTGTATCTGTAAGAGGTGGTGAGCAAGAGCTTTATCAGCAATGAAATAGACTCAGAATTTAAAATGAAGATGATTAAGCCAGGCTTACTGAGTCATATACTGAGCTTAGCCAGTATAGTAAATGGAAGAAAAGGAAATGACGCAGCCTGATTAACAAATGAGTTAGCCAAGAAAGTAACCACCAAGGTGTCAGCTCAAAGATGGAAGGCTCCCCAAAGCCTAAGGCTGCGCAAGGGAACCGGGCTCCTCAGCACTCCACTGGTCTGCAGACAGTCTCCAGTCCCGTTGCGCCCCAGGCGAGTCCATCGGTCCGTGGCATGGCCATGCTGCCAGTTACTACTTATCTTCTCTGTGGCAGCTGGTGGTAGCCAAGTGATAGGAATGGGAGGCCTCCCCAGCCTCATTCATCACCTGGCTTTGGAGAGCATTTCGGAGAGCATCCAGTATTAAGTTAAAAATGTAAATGTTGCCTTTAGCAGGGTTAATGAAATAAAGCTAATCTGATTTTCTGGCAGTCTACTCGTAGATTGGATGGATGGGAAGAGGTGTTTGAGCATAGTATTGATTATATTGATTGCACTTCAGAATTTTCTTGGAAGGTTGTCAAAATATTGTTCCTCAGGGACTTGATCTGCCTGTAACAATTTATCTTAGCATATTTTTAATGTCCAAACTACTTGGCATCCTCTCCATTCTCATCTCTGTGCTTGAACAGAGTTTTGTATTTCAGAGTTGATACTTCCGCCTGTTTGGAAGGCAGGCGGGAGGGCTAAGGGGGAATCTATAAATAACATCTTCGTTTGGAGCTGAGAAATTTGGAGTCTGATGTGGCCATCTATGCGTGAAGCAGCACTCCGCTCCACAGAGGGCATATTACACTAACCTTAAAGGAACTTCATGGCCAAAGCAATGCTGAAGAAAATCAGACTTGCTCTGTGGTTCCCCACGCAAAGTGGGTTTTTTAACTACCTAGTGAACTAGATGTTTTAGCGATGCATTTGTCAGTGTGTCTCAATGTATTTACAATGGTGTCCCTGATTATTCCCACATTAGGGAGGGGGAGATGGGGCTGCAAAGGCTGCACTGACCATTGGTCCTTCCACGGTAGAGGTTGGGTTTCCAATTCCTGCTTCTCCATCTTCTTTGGCTGGGGATGAGCTTCAGCTTAAATATGGCCTCGTTATACGGGATATCACAAAATTTACTGGCACAGGAACAAATAGCTCTGTACAGTACAGAATTATGTGAAGTTGTTAGATTCACCTGCATTGTGTCAGATATCAATAAGACTGGTGTTGCTAAATCGGGAAGCGGCCAGTGGCTTTGAACTCTTGCATAGGATCAGCAAAGCATAATGTGCTGACTCTAAAAGGGGTAGAGGAGAAGCAGTGTAAAACTAAAATAAAACCTGTATTTTTTTCCAACAAGTAAGAAAGACATTACAAACTTTGAAGATTTGATAAATTTCCTTTCAATTATTTTTTTTTTTCGGTTGTTCATAGTTGTGGCATTTTCAACAGTAATTTTTTTCTAGAATAGAAATATCCAGGAGCTCTTCCCAGCAGTTAAAAATCCTTTGGATGAAACAACCGCTTTGTTGTGAGGGGGAGGCTCAGGACTGCAGAAGACAGAACCTCGTGGTATTAAAGTGGCCGCTGCGCCCCAGCCATCCCTAAACGTTTGTGTGACTGTGGTGGCACCAGCTTCAGCCCATGCACTGCGGTGAGGAGAGAGCCAGGGGGGCTGATGGTTTTTAAATTGAAATTAGAAAGCCAAAAATACGTGTAAACAAAGTTCAACCTGACTGTTGCTTCTAGGAAAGCAAAGTCCAAGGCTATGGGCACGACTAAAGGGCTTGTGAGTTTGTTCAGTAACAACATTTCTGCTGTCTAAATTAACTGGTGGAATAGGAGCATGATGGTGGTTGCAGAGACTTACATACAGAATAACATTTTCAGGTTGTTTTTTTTTTCTTAGTCTCCTTCAGTGTGCTAGTCACTAGCGCAAAGTTTCTACCTTGTTGCACTTGTGTTTGTAAGAAGAAAATCAATTGATTGTGTGTTGGATCTGAGTAAATTTAACCTTGTGGAAAAGTTTTCCTGTCAGATTACATTTGCATCCCGAAACTTACTTGCAGTGATTTAACGCATCTCCCCTTGTTATGCCACATGAATGACAAGCAAGGAATGCTGGGTTTATCCCCTTTAATGATTTATCTTTATTTTTATCTTTTCTGTGTCTGTACATAGTGTTCCTGGCCTGGCTTTTACATACTTAATACGGGAATACAAGTACTGGTAGTGTCTAAGTGGTTTGTTGCTCTGCTTTGACATTCATTAGCAGGTGGCAAAACACACAGTCATGGTGGAAAATGTGTTCCTTGCAGAAATTTTATGTTGCATCTCATCCAGTTTGACACCTTCTCTTAAATCAAGTAGGAGACAGAGAAGTAGGACTGAGAGGTTTCTTTTTGCACTTAGGGGCAACAGATTTACAATGTGAACCTAAATGGAATCTAAAATTTGAGCTGGAAAAAAGCTCCACTTAAAGGAAGTATGGTTTTGGAAAGAATTTCAATAGACAAAAAAGAATGACCACGTGTTTCACCTGGAAATCTCAACAGACAGGCACAGTGTGCCTCGTCTTCTGTGTGTTGGCATGAGCTTAAGGTAAGAGGAAAATAACCTAAAAAAGGGTCTACCAAGGTGACCCTGAGCAAAGTTCTGGCAGGGGTGGATCCCACCATCTCTGGTAGATGAGATGCCCCAGTGGTGGTGACTGCAGTAAGCAGAATAGTAGGAGAACTGCCCTGATGTGCGTCACCCACTTGAAAAATACATGCTCAATTTTGGGCAAAGGCTTAGTTCTCATTTAAGCATTTAAATGGGGTGGTACAGACTGCACCCCACAGCTACACCAGAAGAGGTTTACTTTAGCTTAAGTATGAAGCCAAACAAATCCGTTAGATTCGGTGACATAATCAGGCAGCCACAAAGGTGGTATAAATCTCATTATTTCTTTTAGACCCTGTCCTGTATCCTGCTTATCCAGCCCAGAGGACTTGGCTGCTTTGTGGCACTCCCACCAAGCCGCCCCACGAGAGGCTGGCTTTTCTGCCAGGATAAAGCCACGGGCCCTATTTTTAGGCAGATGCCAGGAAGGTTTTTGGGAAGCATATCAAGGAGCAGCAATTGTAGGAGCTGGGGAGTTGCCAAAAAACCATTTTCTAGCTCTCCTCCCCCAAGCACGTAGGACCTGCACGGCTCATTGTCTGCAGGTTTTTGTCTTAGCAGAGGAAGGCAGAGCTCTCTGCGTTGGACCGCTAGTCATTACATAGCAGATCTGCTGAATGGCTGTGGTGAATGTAAAATAATTGTACTATAGTTATTCACCAGTGTACGTTACATTTGGAATCAGAGGTCACTTTTCTTTCCTTACTGGGGGAAAACATTGCAAGTGAATCTGTAATTTTGAGTACTCTAATTCCAAGACATTTGCAGATACTGAGTGGTTTCCTGGAATAACAGCCTCTCTCAAGAGAAATGTCAAATGCATTTAATCAGCCACATTTAGAGCTCTGCAACATCTGCAAATGAATTATTAACAATCTCAAGTGTTTTTGAATGATCCAAAAGTCAGGAATAACGTGGCCCTTCAGATAATCAGCTCTGATTCAGGGCTTCTCCTTTCCACTTTTTATGCACTAGAGGCTGTGCACCTGCCTGCTGCTGCTAACGGGAGTTGCTTGCAGCTCAGATAAACCTCTCTGGAGGCAACTGGGTGGCTGAACAAATGCAAAGTGCAGCTGGCATCCAGCTGTGTCTGTACAGATTTATGCATCATGTGGTAAATACCCACCGATTGGTGTTGTGCGTCTTGAGGGGAGGTAAAGGATGCTCCAGGGAATGCCGTTCCCACATGGCAGTCATCGCTGCACGTGACTGTTGTCCACAGAAGTCCTCCTCTCCCACAATGCTATATTTGACCTGAAATAATGGAAGATTGGTCTGGGTAAGGTTTGCTTGCAGAAGCAGGTTTGAGTCACAAGTCTTCTTGTTAGCTAACAGCAAGAACAACAGAATAAAGTTGTGAAGCAAAGCATGGCTCAGGTCACCCAGGTTCCAGCCTTGGCTTGCCCTTTGCCATGTTGAGAAAATCATAGATGACTTATGTCGCTGTGCCTGCAAAGCAAGGTATCTTGTAAAGTGCTTTGAGAAATACTAGAGACTGTCGTATTGCATGCGACTCAAACCCCTTCCATTGCAATGTGGAAGTACCCTTGTAGAAAAAAATAATTGCAACAATCTAATTTTTTCAGATGAGGTAATGTGCTTCCATTAAGTTTTGAATCAAAAATGTTCTCATTTAAGAACCCCAGCTGATAAAATAATGGAGCCATCAAGATGCAGATGTAAACAAAACACTTGCAGTAGAATGTGGATTAGTGCAAAACCAAAAAGATATTAACTCTTATGGTCACCAATACAATGAATTCCGGTATATGTACAAAATAGAAGTCCCTTAGGTTTTGAGGAAGGTGTTCAACAACTTGTTATATTCAGACCAAATGCAGAATTTCTGTTCAATCTGCTTGTTGGGGAGGACCTTACATATGAGGACACAATCAAGCTTACTGCAGGTTTTAAGAGGAAGATGTGAGCAGAAACATTTTTCTTTGCTGGACAAAAGCCACTGATAAACAGAGAGAACAAGCCAGCTGCATCTGCGATGCTGTGAGATCGTAGCACAAAAGAGGAATTAAAAATCTGCTCCTTACTTTGCCTGAGTAAAAATTGCAGGGTGGCCACTTTATTTTGTATATAATTATAATAATAAGCTTGATAGTGTATCTGTTACAGATTATGTATTCTGTTTGTATTATTAACAACATGACTGTTTGTCCCACTGCACTCATAAGGAAAACAAAACACAGACAGATGAAAGCAGAAGTGGCTGTGGCTATTAAGAACAATTAAGCACTGCACAGCCTCTCTGCAGGGGGCTGCTCTGGAGTGCTTTAATGGAGCCGATCTCATGTAACGATGTATATTTTGATAATGCTGTCTTGCATATTCAGGTATAACTAGCTGCTCTTCTGCAGGAGCTTTGGTTACATAGCAAGAGGCAGCTATAGCTACCAAGAGGCTGCCTGTTTAATATTTGCTCATTTCATTTCAAAACGGAGTTGGAGATTCATTTGTTAGAAATATAGCACTTCACAGGGAGATTAGCTGTCTGCTTTCTGTGATTAGAACAGGAAAGGGTATTGATGTCACTTTTTAGTTTGAAATCAGTTTGAAACTTCCACGTAGTTCTGTTATATGATGTGCAAATCTGTTATTTCAAGCTCCACATCCTTTTTCTTATTTAGGAAGATGAACCAAAACCAACAAAGTCCCTAATGGCTTGCACACACTGTAAGTGAGATGGTCTTCTAAAAAGTGATGTAGCTACTCGTGCCAAGGTTTGGATTTTTTTCCAAGGCTTATTTCCTCTTGTACACAGTCTCTGAAAGAATCTGTCCTTTTATGGGTGAGTTTGTACCTCTGGTTTCTTAGATCCAAATTCATTCTGGTATCCAAACTTTTCATTGAGATCTCCTTGGATAAGAGTCTGGAGGCAGCATTTATGCCATAAAGTTTCCCAGGGCTTTGGTCAGCTCAAGGAGCCTGGGTGGCCCAGGGGAAGGGAGCGCTATGGGCTGTGGCAGAAGGGGAATGAAACTGAGGAACTTAAAACTACCATGCTTCACCATGTTTCTTTTGTGGGGCATCTTTTCTAGGTCCTCTGTGCGCTTTGTGGATTAGATATTTTATTGTCTGGTATATATTCAAGGAATAATGGCTGAAACAGGGACCTGTGAACCTCGGTCCCTTTGCTGGAATCATTCCTTTAGAAAAGAATGAGATCGGCTAAAGAGGTAGAAACATAGAATCATAGAATGCTTTGGGTTGGAAGGGACCTTAAAGATCATCCAGTTCCAGCCCCCCCTGCCATGAGCAGGGACACCTTCCACTAGCCCAGGTTGCTCCAAGCCCCATCCAGCCTGGCCTTGAACACTGCCAGGGATGGGGCA
>JAVJGI010000003.1:9480262-9493157 GCA_035590275.1 Ibycter americanus
CGGCGGGTGGGTTTGGGGGTTGGGTTTGGGAGTTTTTTTTAAGCTATTGAACCAGTCGTTCTGGCCTTGTGACAGGGTAGGGACAATTCACAGCATCCACGGCCTCTTCACCAGGAGGTCCAGGAGCTCCAAACTTACTCAAGCATCCCGCTGGGGTTGCTCCTGCAGATGGGGAGCGGCTGAGGGGCAGGACACCCCTCCATTGTACGCCTGATATCGATGGAAAAACTGAAGCACATCGGGGAAAGATAAGGCAGAAGGATCCCCCGGCGGTAGGTCCCTGCCCCGGGCCCGTGGGCAGCAGTGCAGGAGGGGGCAAGCACCCCACTCCTGCAGCACCCCAGCTTTGACCCCGCTCCCACCGAGGGCAGAGGGACTGCCCGCCTCTGGCACCGCTGCTGGGGGCACCGCTGCTGGGGGCACCGCTGCTGGGCTCCCCTGGCGATGCCCTGGCAGTTAGAACTCCGGTCTCAGCGCTCCCTGTGCAAACAGGGCAGCGCCTGCACACCTAGCTCACTAGGGCGAGTAAATAACACTGTGCCATAAATCAGAAAGCACGAACTGTAACACGTAGCTTCAGCTGCTGCTCTCGGTTTTAGCTCTGTCCTTCGCCTTCCTTTCTATTCCAGAAAGGTTGTTTTACTTTGGCTTTTAAATAAGGAGTCTTTGTCCCCCAAAATAAATCTTTCCTGACAATTTTGACCTTTTAAAGCACAAAATAAAAAAACAAACAAACAAACAACCTACGATGAATGTACCTTCCAAACCAATAAATGTTACAAAATTAAATTGTCGTAAGAACAGCAAGGTAGAAATTATTGCAGCCATGAACAAAGACAAAAGGCCTATCCTTGCTGCATTTGTTGTAGTTGAGATGAAGATCTGGAAGCCTCTTGTTTCACCTTACATGGAGTTATGAGTAAAATGTAGGACCAGTTTTTATGCTGAAATTCTTCATCAGCAGCCTTATTCAGGCCCCAGATACCATCCAAAATGCCCACTTTCACCACTGGACCCAGGAAGAAAAGACCCAAAAGGTAGGTTACGCTAGGACCCATGATAGCATCCCTGAAGAAGGGAAACAGAAAGACATCTAAGCAGAAAGCGAGGTCCAAATTCCCCCTGAGCAGCTGGGAACTGTATTGCTGAACATGACATCCCCCTTCAGCAAGGCTCTGAATGCCCACAAAACATACAGTTGCAGACATTGTTATCGCTAGTACACCTTAGTCCACGGAGAAAATAGTCATCATGATCAAAACACAACAACAACAAAAAAACAAGAAGAAAAAGTGCTCAATTCAGATTCTCAGGAATTTTCTTGTGCCTCTGCAGGTATTTCCAACAGACTCTTGTTTTGTGCATTCTACCACCAAATGCCTAACATTTCTCTAGCAAATTCTTTCCCGTGAAATCATCCTGCTGCCCCCATCCCTCTATCCCTGATCTTCAGCATCCGTGCGTATTTCAGACAACCCAGATTAATTGGCACATCAGCACGATTCCTTCCTCTGCTCCTTAACCACTCACTTGAGATTTACAGCTTGTGAAGTCAGGCGGACACTTGGCTTAGGTCTCTGCCACAGCTATTTTGGGTTCAGTGGCTAAAATTTACCGAAGGGTATCCACAATTCTGCTGCCAATTTTACTCTACATCAAAAAGTGTTGCCTGGACTTTGTCCTGACAATTGATTGCATCTGCATAGTCCTATAAGGAGGGCTTTAGTGAATGTACTTTTTTTTTTTTTTTTTTTGAGTGTATGGCATTCTTTTCCTCAGAATGAGTCATGCGACAGAAAATTTGATCTGTTCTGTCATTAGAAGTTCCGTGGCATTTTATACAAGAGTAAGATCACATCACGGCGTCTCTGAATTTTAGGAAATTGCATTAGAACTAGCTCAATATCAACTGTTTAACCAGAGGAGCTTGGTAATCTCATTTTTCTGAGCGCATTTTGACCATTCTGCATTCTTTTTTGGATCCTGGGAACAGACCAGCAATAAACACAATGGTTTCTCCGAACAGCTTGCCCTGCCACGTGCTCTGCCTTACATAGTTGTGCATCATGAGAAGCTAGACGTTAATCAATCAACCCTGCATCTTGCATGCTAACTTAAGAGTAAGTAAAGCTTCAAAGAGATTTTATTGCATTTTACCTAAGAAGGATGGCATGGGGTGGGTGGGGGAACTTCACTGCAGCAAACAGAGGCAGAAGGACTCCAGCCACTGTGTTGTGGGGCCATGCCCAGCTAGAAGACCATCATCCCTAAAGTTAATGGAGAAAGAAAAGCCAGACAACTTGACTTCAGGAGGTAGCAAGGTCTGACGTGGGGCTTGGCGTTGTTGCCCTTGTGCCCGTCCCTGGGACAGCAGCAGCACTGGTAGGGCGATGGTGGTGAGCACCACCATGCATGGACTGCGGTGTCTCGGTGAGACCTGCCTCCCCCCCACACGCCCAGCTCACATGAGAGGATGAAATGATGATGGTGGCAGCAGACCCATCCCAGCAGTAATGCGCAGCAGCAGGCAGCACATTTGGCTGCCGTGGCTCTTCTCTAAACACAAAAATAGTTTGCAGTTTGTGCAGTTCACTCCCACTCCAGCTCTCTCCTCCTCTAATTAGTGTCACCAGAGATCAGTACTGCTTAAAAACAAAGTGGGGTTGTGTCAATATTGATTATTCCCCCCCTCCCCCCCTCCATTTCCAGTGGCAACTAAAAATAATTTTGAATTCATTACAGACATGGCATTTCTTGCAGAATAAGTGCCATTGTCACATTTAAAATTCAGTCCATATCTGACTTGAATATCTGCATTTATTCTGTATGTAATGAGAAGGGGGAGGCTTGCTTTCCTCAGAAAAAGCTCATCTGCCATCACGGATATAGATTCTTTTAAATTCTTTTAATTTTAAAACACTTGAACTCTACTTGTGTCCAACATTAGACTTGTTATTTTGTGCTCATTTTGCATGCTTGAAAGATCAAACATATTTGTATGCAAATACTTTGGCCTCCCTAAATTTAGTATGTAATAAATGGCTCAAATTTCATTACCAAAGCTGTAAGGGGAGGGGAAAATTTAACATTGAAAAGTAAGGGCTTTGCAGTTTGTAACCACAGGCCTTTAAACGCATGGATGTCAAGGCAAGCGCCTGGTGGACGTATCCTGCACCGCAATGAGATGAAGTCCGCTCAGCACCAGCCTGACCCACACGCCTCCCTGAAGGTTTGCTACCCACTCCGTAGGGACACTTCAGGAACAGATTTCACTAAGAATAAAACAAACCCCACAGCCCAAATCCTGACTTTTACCCAATACTTACATGTTCAGGATTTCAGTCTGCCTGCACGCAGGAAAAAATTAACTAGGAAGAGGAGCCTTCGGGCAAGATTTGAACACTGCCTCTGAGACACGGGCACATGTCCACCTTCGCCAGTGGCCATACCGGCAGCCTCGTGTGTTCCAGTGCAGCCTCCTGTGCTGTGCCAGGGGCTCCCCGGCCGCCCCACGCCATGGCAGAGCCGGGCGGGCACCTCGCTGAGGGCACCTCGCCCTGCACCACAGCCTGCCCGCAGGAGCCACCCTGGCCCGGCTGCCCTGTCACTTGTGGCAAACCAAAACTGGTGCTGGCTTGCCATGGACACCCCACAGCAGCTCAGCCTTCCCGCGCCAGGGCTGGGTCACCTTGGCTCGGCCATGCCTGCTTGCCAGTCCTGTCCCGGGGCTCCATCACTCCTGGAAGCCCCTCCTGGTTTCTGCAGTGGCTGCTTGAGGAGCCCAGACCTGCGGGCTCGCTGTTCCTACCTCCCTACCCAATGACCTACGCTTACTATAGGATGCCTCAAGCTTGGGATACCTGGGGTCCACCAGAGCGCACAGACCCTCTGCTGGTGGCAGGTGGCTGGGACCCACTGGCCCAGCTGGGGCGAGAGGAGGAGAGAAGCCTCGGCTGGAAGGCACCTGTGAAAGCAGCAGATGGAGCGACAGGGAGAGTTCACCCTCACGCTTGTTCCAGCGCCGCCTCCAGTTTGAGTACCACGAACAGGAATAGCAAAACACCAACAGATTCAGGAATAGATGTCTTCTCATATAACCACCGAATTATTTTTATCGCCAGGCCTCTCCCACATACATACTCACATATTTTCTTCCGTGGAGTTTCAAGGCTCTTCACAAGCCTGTGACATCTGCTTACCAACATTTGGTGCAAAAATATCAATATCTGCTCTGCCTAGCTGTTCTGAGTGCTACATTTACCAGCCAGTAAAGATCAAGAGCCTCCTGGGAGCTGGCTGGATCAAACTGTCATGATTTCAGCGCTGCTTTGCGTCAGACAGCAGAATTTAAAGTCAAAACACAGATAGTTTAGGGAGGAAGACAATGCGAAGCCCTGAGTCATCCCCTGCTGAGGGTGAGAACAGATTAATAGACAGCAAACATGAATGAAACCAACGGCTCATTTTAGTCATGCGGCTGCTTCTGAAACCCAAAATAGGATTTATTTTTAATCGTCGAGCATGAAAAGAGGATTTCGTTGTACCTTGCCAAGAAGAAGTTGAGAAAAGAGTTTTAATTAGCGTGGGGCAGGCTCCCCTTTCCTTGGCACCCAGCGGAGCTCAGCCGCGGGGCTCGCTGTGCTCAGGGAAGTTTTGTGGCTCACAAGCTGCTTTAAGGATGAAAGATTTTGTCCATGAGATTTTGCATGACCCGGCAACTTTCAGCATCATCCGGATGCAGAAGATGCAGTCCGTACTTCAGCCTCAGCCAAATCTCCTTTTCCAAAGCTGAGTCAAAAGAAATTATGACTTACAACCAGGTCGTATCTTTTCAAGGAGCTGCAGCGTGCCCCACTGCTGGCTCATGGGGTAAGAGAAAAAGCGACCGTGGTTTGGCATTTGGATAAACTGCACAGGTTCCCCCAAAATCATTGGAGATTCCTTAACCAAACCTCTGAGCCCTTCAGAGCAGCTGTGGCAACAAGCAGCAGAGAGCAAAACTGGTTTACCCCTGCTTTCCTGAGTGAGTGCCGCCTACCCCTGTCAAGCTCCTTGGCTCGTGTGAGGGTCTGACCTGGGGTATCGGCCACCTTGGGGTATCTGGGTCAGCCAAGACTGACCTTCAGTGATGTTTTCTCATGAGAAAACACAAAGGTTTTACATGGGAGTGAAAAAAGTTGGCACAACAGTGATGTGTACACACATTTATGCGATTTTTCATTTAAAATAAACAGAAACGATTTCACAGCTGTGTGTAAGGTTATTACATTGTTTAGTCCTCTGCTAAATCATTTCAGCAATTCTGCTCTGCATAAACTTCATGATCTTGGGGCTAAGCCATTTCTCTCCCTTACTTACATTACAGACTCATTAATTTTCACATTAATCACTCATAAACATGAACAAGTTCAGTGATTTTGGATGTCCCTGTCTCTGGCAGAAAGCCTCAGTTTTGTTATCTGCTGCCTTGTCTGACACAGGGTAGGACTCAGAGTAGCTGAAGCATGAACTAGTGTGCTTGCATCACTTCACGTGGGCAAGTGTTCTTCCACCCCCGCACCATTAGGGCAGCAGGTCCTTCAGCAACACAGCGAGCGAGAACCGATCTGCTGAAGCCAGTTGGGCGAGAAGCCGCGCTGTCTCCTGGCCATAAAACATTACCCCAATTTTCTCTTGCATCGCCTTTGCTAGTGTCGTTAGTTTCACCGGTGCCATTACAGCCTTTTTTGTGGCCATAGGTTTGTCCTTCTTTGCTTAGTAAGTCTGTGCCTACATAGGTTCCAACCCTATTGCTACAGTAACTTACATAGATCTGGGTCACAACCAAATTTAGTATTTGGTCACGAATGTGACAAAAATAGAAAAAAGAGGCTCAGTGCAAGGCCCAGCACAGAGCCAACATTACAGAATTTCTTCCTGGAGACAACTTCTACAAAGAAGAGGGCAAACAGTTTGATTTGGTGGCTCATATGGACAAGGCAGAACCACTTCATGTCATGACCCTTTTAAAAAATGTATACTAAATTAAAAGTTAATTCAATATAAACATGAGTGAGTGCATCAAAACAAGAGCACGAATTTGTATCAGCCCACATGGTTATAGCTATTAACATCTGCCACATCAGCATTAAAGCAGAGAGCTTACATTTTTAGGGTTGAACTGTACTGGCTTTGAATTTCAGGACATACAGCCAAGGAGAGTCAACCGGCTTCCACGGCAGCTTTGCTGGTTTAGCAACTGTAGGATCAATGCTAGTCCAGAACCTCAGTGCAAAAAGCAGAAGAGATACCGGGTTAATGATTTACCCCCACCCTTGCACCAGCCTCACGCCTGGCCAACCTTGCTGCTCCAGGTGTGCCCTGCTGCTCGTACCGCTCAGCAGAACTCCAGCGTGGCCCATTTATCAACTGGCAGAGGCACTCCCTGGATGGTGAGGATTTAATGCCATCATCTGGACATGCAGGAGGCATATTCTGAACAGCAAGAGACAGAGAAAGCAACCAACGTCATCTGGAAGCAGTGAGTCGCCTCCCTGAGTAAGTGCATGTGGACAAGCCACCACGCTCCATCCAGCGTGGGATGGGGTGGGAGCCACAGCTGGGGGACATGGCTCAACGTGTCCATCCACTGAAAAGGTTGAGAGCTCTGTCAACATCTATCATTTGCTTTTTCTTACCACCCAATCCTGAAAAGTTCTCTTGGGCTAGGAAGAAAGTTCTAAGCAGTCTGCGCCTTCTCTAGCAAAAGTTAAAATGCCAGCGGCGACATTGTTTCCCCAAGCAGGCTGCAATCTACATGACAACTAGTAACTCCTCTGCAAGCTGGGAAGAACATTTGCTTGGACCTCGAAACTGTTTTAGATAGCAGTCCTGCACCTCTCTCTCAGCTATCAGAGCCTTGACTGGCAAGTAAAATCCATATAATCAGAAGAAAATGCTGCGATTTTCCCCTAAGGCAAATACTTTCTGTCTGATACACCTTGCTGGTAAGTGCCTGAGAAGGGCTGAGTGCCCTTCCCAGCCCCAAGGCTGCTGCTTGGCACAATACATTTTCCACCAGGCTTGCAGCTTTCAACTTCATTTTGAAGTAGTCCTGCTGCTGCACTACCACTGCGCTGCAAACCATCGCCCCGGGTCCGTCCCAGCAGCAGCGGCTCTGCACACACAGAAAAGCACAGCCGGGAATGCTCACAGGTACAAGCTGCATCCCCCAAGGACTCGGTGACCATCTTCCGAAAAATGACAGGTATCCTGTCATCTGTACCCACTGCATTCAGCACAATGCCGGATCCCGTAGAGGCATTCTGGTTCACCCGAAATAAATTGTTTGAAATTCAAGGCAAAAGCAATTCATGGCAGCTGTTTAAAATCAGGTGGCAGAGCACCGCAATGAATGACTGTCTGCCTTACCCTAGAGTGCGGCTTGCGTATGCTCCTGCATAGCCGTGGGGTCAACAGGGAGGCGTTTGGCTGGCTGTGGTTTTCCACTAGTGTATCTCAAAGCTGAATCAAAAGGCCAGATACTACGTCTGGCACTGGAGATCTTGTCTGAAGAACTAAATGGATTACTTGTCCACGCAGGGAGGTTTTCACCATCTCTTGCAGATGTAATATTGATGAGGTTCTCAATTTTACATAACGGTCTCACAATATTATTATATGAAAAAAAAAACCCTAAACAAAACCAAACAGAGCCCTTCTGGGTTGACGTTGCTTGCTCCTAATCAGGAAGCTATGCCGTGCCTGTTTGTGGAAGCGGTGTCTTCTCGGCTCCTCCTGCTGCACTGCCGCCTGTTGCGGCAGCCGCACACCGTGCCCCCACCGCCCCGCGCTGCCGCTCAGCATCTCTCAGGCTCCAGCTGCGGCAGCCGTCCCGGCGCAGGGGCCGTTTGTACAAGCCCCCACTGGCTGGCTCTCACCCTGGCGTACGGCGGTCCTTTTCTCACTCCTTGTCCTCTCCTCTGCGAGGAGCTGGTGGTGGCTGGTGGGTACAGAGCGGGTGCTGTGTAGGAGCACTCCTCCCCGAGCTCCTGTGGAAGGGCTGCCTTTCTCACTGCCAGGCATTGCCAAGGACGCCAATCCCCATCTTAGTACATCTTCTGGAGAACTGAGGTATCCTGTACAGAGCGGGAAGACATGGGAAGGAAGAACGGCAACACGTGAGGAGACAGAGCAGAAACCGGGAAGCGAAAGTTCAGCTGCCAGTGATGCAGCTGCGAGATGTGAGCCAGCACAGCCGAGGAGACACACGCTCCTCCGGAGACCGCGGCCAGAGGATCCCAGCTGGAAAGGCCAGATGGTGCAGGAGCTGAGGCAGGAGTATGGAGTCTCTTTCTCAGGGTCTGTGCCAAAGAGGTGGGACCAAAGGGTAATTAGGCTGATGAACGGTGATATTAAATGTATGAAATGAGGCTTACAATATAAGAGAAATCCTAGGGAAAATAAGTTGAAGTGAGAAGCATAACAGAGCAAATCGCAGCACAATTAACCTGCAGGGAAGCAGAAATACAGAACCTACTCCCAAAAGCAAATCCGTACATACAGCTGCGGTTACGTTTCCTGATTTTTACCCACCAAGTACAGCTATGAATTACAGTCATTTATTTGCTTTTTAAAAGCAGTAAAACAATAGAATTCAAAGTATATGCCTCGGTTGTAATAAGACCAAATAATCTTGGAATATGCACGAAATTAAAAACGTACATAAGTGCTTTGAGCAGCAGTCAGTGTTTGCTGAATGAGAGCCCTTAACTGTGATTTTTAGTTACTATTGACAATTCTTAATTCTAAGGTTATGTTGTTACTTCTCAGAGCTGCTTAGCCAGCCAGGGCTCAGAGACCCTCTACAGACAGTCAGCAGCACCCAGACCGTTAACTCGGACACCAACGAGAACTGCAGAGGCTTTTCTGTGCCAGTGGCATCACATGGAACAAAACCAAATATCCCTTTTATAATCACTACAACCAAGTCCAACCACTCCTTTTACCAAACAATGACAATTAAGAGAAAAGATCCCAAGAAACAAACAAACAACAATTTTTCAGGCAAACAGATCGTACAACAAGCCTGCAAATCTGATTGCTACATTAATCATCGAAAGCAACATCTTCCCATGGCTATATTGCCTATTATCTGAAGCCTGCTCTGACCTACAGAGCAGCTGTTGAATTTGTGCTTTGCATTGTGCTGATGTATGTCCTAAGTTCATAAAGCAACATGAATTTTAATAACGCTGAGCAAGTCTTGCCTGACATCAGCTGCATTAGCTTAAAAAAGATGGATCATCAAATACCATAGTACATACCCACACATGCAGAAAATTATATATGCACCAAAGGGGTTGTTTTATCAGGTTTTTAGACAGAAAAGCAATTCAGCTCTGTAGTTTTCTAAGTCCCTGAATCCTTGGATAGTGCAGACAAAAGTTCTGAGATGACCCTGTCTCTCAATGACGTCTCAAAATACTCCATGTTGTAAATCTTGCCTCTCCAAAACTTATTTTCAAGAGTCTTGTGAATGTGGAGCTGTCTTGCAAAGTAGTTGCCATTCCTACACATTCCTTTCTGCCTTATTTAGAGGCTACCAACAGCCCTTAAAAAAATATCTGGAACAGCTGTGATAGAAAAACAAACCCAGCTCTAAAATAGCATCCCAGAAAGAACCAGGAGTCCTTGTTTTACTTGGTTATAGCAAGTATATCCCCTCCGCTGTACAGACACGGCAGGCAGGCATGACTGTAATTAAGAACAAGCGTAGCACTTGCCAGGGAGTGTGTGTGTGTTAAACTAACATTTCACAGACCACCTTAATGCTGATACTTCCTAACATATATTTTCTCTGCAATCTTAACTCTCCATCATGTTTTTGTAGTATTCTCTGCTGTGTCTAACAGAATGAAACCCTGGTTGGGACCAGTAGAATCTGCTGTGAATTATTTGTATTCCTGTATTGCTGTTTGCACAAGGATTAAGCCATTATACTAGTCTGTGGGAACATACATCATATTTTAGTCTCATTTTCTTCTGGTCTGACGTAGTTCAGATTAAAGAATAGACTCTATATATGTAAATAGGAATGTGTCCCACCGTTTCTTTCATCCTGATTTGCAGCACTTAACAGCATCCTACTACAATACGGCATAAGTCTTCCTACAGAACGACTTGAAGAGAAGAAAGAGCAGCTCCCATTGCACTTTTCTTACCAACCTTTCCATGACCTTCCTGTAGACTTCCTTGTGAGCAGTCCAGAGCAAAAGTCAAAGTCGTGGTGGCCTAGCCGCCAATTAACAGCAACTCTGGGGCCATCTTATTAATATTATACAAACAAAAGTTCTGTAAGATACTTGCCAATATATTTTACCTTGAGGCATTTTGAACAGCTACCTTCACAGAAAAGTTGTATCACTGTTACAAGAACATTTCCTTGACCTTCCTCGATTGTTTGTTATTCTCTAGTGCAATCCTGAATTATTTGAAGGAGGTTTGCTTATGACTCAAGAAAGAGAAAAATAAGTAAATAAGAAGAAAGGAAAGATCAGAATCAAAGATTTTGCAATTGATGCAGTCGGCTGGCATTCGTGACCTCTTGCAGTATTTTAAAACTTAGATTAAAGGTGCACAAGAAAAAGGCAGAAAGACAGCTAACTTGCAAGACTGACGAGTGAAACAGAAGTTTCTAAACCTCGTGTTCACTTTTGTACTGACGTATTGGCAGCAGAGCATTAGTCAGACAGCCAGAGAGTTTTCATCTAATATAGGTATATTAGCATGCAGTGCCTGACTGCATTTTGATTTGAAGCTGAGCAAGGCAGGCTCATTCTCTCCAGCAAGCCAGACTGATGCATTCTCCCAAGAATCATGCCTTACAGAAAAATAATCATGAAATATTAATCATTTCCTATTTAGAGCTACAACTGTCACAAATGATGTAGCTCTCTCTTGTACAACCTCTTACTGAAAAACTGCACAAGGAACGCAGCAAACGTTGACTGCTTCCCGGGCAGAGACAAAGCCTGGGCTGTACGAGCGTGGCAGCCTGGCCGTGCCGGTGGCTGCCCGCAGGAGTGGGGACAGCACCCCGGGACAGCTCAGCCGCCTGTGGTGGCACCAGCAAACCCATACCAGGTCATCCATTAACCGCTGCCGCACTGCTTGTCAGTGCAAACCTGTCTTCCTGCACCACTGTGTCCCCTGCTTACAATCCAGAAAACGCTGCCAAAAAGTATTCACAAAGTTGGTCTGAAGACAAGCAACTGACCGCCCTACAGACTAGGTGGCACTCCCATGCCTCGCCGGCAGCAAACAGACACCGACAAGGACGCAGCACGGAAGAGGAAAGCACAGCAAATCTGTTTGCATGAGGGTTCATGCTCGGAGCATGCATACGGCGCTATTGAAAGATCATCTTGAAAGCTCCATGTGAGTTTGGAAGCTATTCATTCAGGGATCAGACTCCACGCCCCGTGACTTGCAAGGCCTGTCATTCAGCCAAAATAGCAAATAATGAGAAATAATTTCTCTGAATAGCTAATCGGCAATCCAGAGCATGAAACCTATTTGCATAAAACCGTCATTGTCATTTCACACACGCAGATCTCCGGCAGTCAAAACCTCACAGTAGATCATTCAGGAACTGAAGGAAAGAAATTAAATCAGTTGTTCACTACAAATAACTCATCCAGTTGTATCTGACATGGCACTGCCTCATTACTGGATACTGTCGATGTGCCAAGATGTACCTATAGCCAGGATCCCAGGACATAAAATCCAGTGCAACACCCGAAGACACATGCTTTGCTATCACATGCTGCTGCAAAAGGGCCAGGAAAATCAAACTGTTCACATGGGGCAGAGGGGAAAAAGCACTGCCAAACTAAAGGTAATGTTTATCAGATGGAATTAGTGATCCAGATCACAAGAAGGGCACTGAATATCTGTAACTGGGACACTTCTGGTTCTGATGACCATCTTTGCCTCTTACCATCACCAGGAACTTCTTGAAGCCAGAGGGTGAAGCCATTTTAATGGAGCTGGCTTCCGTACCCATGAAAAGGTACCTAACTTGCAGTTTGAGTAATGGTTGCAAAACACTATCTTCAGCCATTGCATTGCAATACCATCCAAGTTTATTGGGCTGGAAGACCTTGAAAATATCTGCTAGGACACCTAGCAGTTGCTCTCTAATGTTTGAGGGCAAAGCCTAGAGTTGTTCTCCATCAATACTCACCCGTGTCCCAGCCAAGGGATTTGGACTGGAGGGAGACTTTGCAGAAACTAAGCAGCGATTACAGCCTATCTGGCTGTGCATCGCATCTGCGCGTGTAAGGTCCAACAGTCCTGAGTACCTACAACCATCCTTCCCCAGTTATCTCCATCTCAGTGGAAAAACAACTCTGCTAAGAGTTGCCCTTGCTAGGTCTCTGCTAACACGTGACAGTCTACCAGAGGAAGAGCCTGGGCAGAAAGCAGGTTCTCCTTTGTAACACAGACTACAGCAATACATTCACCCAGTCACTGAAAATAAAACAGATGATGACGTTTTCCAGACACAATGACCATTTGCTCTTTCCAAAGTGAGATTATGACGGGGCTCCAGGTTCTGCTCCTTTTTTTGCTGGCTGTGAGAGTGCAGCAGCAGCGCCACGCTGGCTGCGGAGGCTGCGTGGGCACCCAGAGATGTCTCTAACCGGGTGGAAAAGGGCACCCTGTCACTCTGGCACTGCATCTGAAGGCACTTCCACCCAAAGTCATGGGGTTTCTCTTTCCAGAATTTGTTGCATTTTGCTTGGGTGTCGCAGCACTACAAAACTGTCACGCTGCAACAAGGCTTTCCCACACAAGGTTCCAAAAGTTCATCTACTGTCAGTGCTGTTTCTTCATCCTCTTCAGGCCAGTC